>CAMAPF010000087.1:3587500-4187500 GCA_945859915.1 Cuscuta epithymum | reverse complement strand
AAAGAGAACTGAGTTTTTTTTTTTTAAATTTTGAATCAAACTGTACAAAGTAAATACAACAAAAAAGCTAAACACTAAACGGAGTTCAACACAACAACTGTACACAACTAAACAATTAATATTGGAGTAAAGGGGTGGTAATTATAAAAACAAAACTAAACACTAAACAGTAACCGACTCAAAAAATACAACAAATACGTGAACAAAACAACATAAAAAAGGGGCTAAACTAGTGGAACGTGCAGACGACTGCAGACATGAGTGAGTGACGACAGATTAGAACTATAGAGAGCGACGGAAATTTCTGATTAGAACTAGTGGAGTGTGCGGACGACTGCATACGACGGACTGAAGAATGAAGCATGCGTATGTCGTCGATGCAGATAGGTTTGTTTGTTAATTTTATTTTGGGCCTCTTTGAAATTCAGTTGGGTTTGGGCCTGTTCCAAATGAAATAATTTTACGCCTTGGGTCGTCGATTAGGCGTTTTTGGCGTCTGCCGACGACACAGCGACGAATCTTCGACGCCAAAGGTTTTATGGCGAGTCGAGCTCCCATGGCGATCTTCACTTCGCGCCACGACGATATGTCGACGATGTGGCGACGATATATCGACGCCATAACAACTATGGTAATAATTGATAGTGGAAAATAAATAAAATATCCTCAACTTTGGGTAAGCGTGATCTCCACACCCGATACTTATCTATGTTAATCGAGTACCTCCTACTTTATTTAATTGAGCAATTAACATCCTATTTCTCAAATTAACTTTGCAAAATGTCAAAGTTGGCAAAAGTTCCCAAATTAAAAGGTGAGATTCTTACATGACCCTCTTGGGAAAGACCTCTCCCTAATTTCACATATACGAATGCATTCTTCCGCTGGTTAAAAAAATGATATTAGCACTGCGGCCATGAATGAAGAAACGATGGAAGATTATAGTTTAGGGTGACGACACCACATTTAATGCAATCAAGACCGCCACAAATGCTTCAAAGTCACTGTCGGCAAATACAACACCGTGTGCTTCATTTTCAGGAAAATTCTGAAATTAGGGAGAGGATGATTAGGATATTCGAGTGCTTTTAAGCTCTATTTGAGGATTTTCGGGCATAGTCATCGTCTTCTCTATCATATGTAAACTTTAAAATGGTTGTCTTCTGGGAAAGAAGTTTTCAAAATTTCAGTAAACTTTGCCAAACTGAAGCGTGCTTTTACGGTACTTCTTCATATGGGAAATAAGTACATACTCCTTAATCCTTATATATGCCAACTAGATGTTTCCTTGGCCACTTGATATCACATGGGGTACTATTATCTCTACTTCCACATAGTGGGAGACTGGGAGGTATTTTTTTTAAACCTTGACAAGTATGGGGTCGGGATCTCACACTTACCCAAAGTTGAGGGTATTTTATTTATTTTCCCCTAAATCATAGCAAGACGTACAAACACAGTCTTTATAACCTCAAAATGATGCGTCTGACAAAAAATACACTCTGTATATGCTATACAATTCGTATCAGGCTAATGGGGATTGCTCCCAGCCGCACTATGTTTTTGGCTAAATGTAATCCAATGGTCCTGGATAAACATAATTTTTTATTGATGAATTAGTCATGACATTTCGATAGTGTAAAAGTGAAAAAACAAGAAAATGGTGTCTGTGTTTGGTTAAATTGATTTTCAACATGATCATGAAAAATCATTACTGTTGAATTGTATTTTGAAAAAAAACGTAGTGCTTTTGATGAGAATGTCGTCAGATGCATACATATTAGTATATACATAATTCTCCGGAATAAAATAACCCACGCCGGAAACGGGATCGGGGCTATCGGAGGATTTTAGTCACGGATCTGACCTTGACTAAGCTTAGTCACGGACATAGTCACGGTCAAATCCGTGACTAATTTTTTTTTAAAAATTCCGTGACTAGTCCGTGACAAACTAGTCACGGACCAAATCCGTGACTAAAATCCGTGACTAGAACGCTGTTTTTTTGTAGTGTATATATGCATACATATGTGTATGTAGAGAAAAGTTTGGTGAAATTCAATTCGAAATGCAGTCAAATAATTTTTTGAAAATAACTGTTTTTTATATGAAAATAAATCTGAAACGCAGCATACAACTCTTCAATGTACTGCACTCTCCAAGTATGCTTATTCCCCTATTCTTCCTTTTCGATGTTACCCATTACCCAAGTGAGTTTTTGTGAAAGAACTGCGAGTTTAAGCATATTCTATACTGCGTATTAAACAAATGAACTAAACATTGACTCATTTGCTAGTTCTCTTTTTTAGGAATTGAGTTTTTCATCTACGTATCTTATTTATAAAGGTTATAATAGTTCACTGAGTAACAGGTCAGAGTAAAAATACAGTGTAATTAATGTGTTAAATGTTGTGGTTGATGATCATAATTGTATAGGAGTAATTGCTTTGAAGTATATGATAGATGATAGATGATAGATGAAACCATGTTGTTAAATAGGTACTTTAGGAGTTTAGGATGGTATTATATCGTGTGCTTATATCTTTTCAACATTTCTTTTCATTGGGAACACTCATAAATCAGTTGTTGGTCACAATGTATATACTACACTCGAATGTAGTATTCAAATGAGTAAATGAGTATCGTTTAGTACATCTGCATGGTTGAATTGAAATGAGAGCATAAATTAAAAAAAAAAAATAGAATTACATATATTCAAATGAGTAAATGAGTATCGTTTGGATTGAAAATAAGTGGAACAAATAAAATATGGATATGATGCAATGGGCATTTGTTTATACTCCGTATGATCTAAATGAGCATTTATAAATACATATTACAATAATACGCAGGTCTAATATGATGAACGCGGGGCGCTTTTATACGATAAATATTGAATCACGCTAACGTATACACATATTGCAGAGCACGCGTTACCATGATTAACGATCCTTGCACGTTGGCATCACAAGCGATCCTACCATTTTTCACGTCTATGCCCCACGCTCCATATTGAGAATGTTAGCACACAATATATGAGTACTACTGCCACAAACACAATGTATTACATAATGAAATCACAAAATACAACAATTAAGAAACATCACAAGTACCTACAGAATTTGAGTATTTAATTTATGACTAAAAAGTATTAGGGAGTAATTAACTAGGCAGACAAGCAACCAATACCATAGCGAGTGTTTGGAAAGACAAGAAACAGCTCACTGCAAATAATCCCAAGCATCAATGGGAAACTCTGCATCACTTCATCCATCTCCTTCCCATGCATGTCCGGGGAACAAACAGTCCGTCACACTGTGGTCGGAAAATGCGATCGCCGCGAAAACCATCACCGACATCACAGCGTGCACGAAGTCCATGAACCGAACCTTGTACCGGTCGTCCTTTGGGACCTCCACTCCGGGGTCGCTCTTGAACACCGTCAACCCCCGGGGCGTCACAAAGCCGTAGTACACTTTTCGGCCGTCAGGCCCTCGAAAGCTGTCGGTGAAGTGGAAGAAGAAGCATGAGAGGGCACATAGGGCTAGGAGGACGAGGATCATGGTGGTGCTGACGGAGGATCGGAACACTGCCCTTTGGTGTAGACGCTGGGGAGGACCATCTCAAAGGTTAGTAGCGTTCCGGTGGGGAGGAAGTTGACCAGCAGCGACGTTTTGGACAGTGTTTTTTGTACCCCGGCCGCCACCGCCCGTTTTTTCCGACCTCCCACGGGCACCGGCATGTCGGGTGCACTCGCCGGCAGAGATGAGTCTGGGGATATTCTGATTCCGATTCCTTCTCCTTCTTCGTGATCCATTTTTGTGCTCTTTTGTTCAAATTAAAGGCCAGTAAAAATATTAGATTTCAGATATATTTACAAAAACTGTAATGCTTAACTGCCTAGCTAGCTAGGATCGGTTACAACGTAACTTACACTAGTATTACACTGAGCAATGCCCGAGATAATAATTTTGTTGCACTTTAATTATGATATTTTCATATTAAAATATAAATGTAAGATATACGGAGTACTATTCTAATAACATTGAAATATAAGTTTGATATGATAAAAAGAAACATTACAAAAGATTTTATACAAGATAGCTAAAAACATTACAATACGATGGAAACTAAACATTTTAAAAACTTGTGGGTGTACAACATTTAATGGGAACTATTGGAGGCGTCATCTTTGTTGCTTATTAATTTTTTTAATCTTTCATGCTTGGTAACTTATGAAATCAACAAGCATTGAAATTTTAATACCTGTTGAAATATCCTTTCAAAAAAAAACCGTTGAAATATACTACGTACAAATCACTTGTAATATGTGCTAGTACAGAAATAACTTGTAATCTATGCCGCCGCATACAAGTCAATGCTTGACATATTGCTAGCAGTACAAAGATTTTTTTTTTCCTATACGAGTATATTGTTACACCAAATTTTACACTAATAATCAAATATACGAAGTAATTTTTATTCTTGGGCTGATGATAACTATTAATTTAAAATATTCTCTCAATCTCATAAAATTTTATCAACTTTCTTTACTTAACCGTACCAAAAACCATACCACAATATTTGTTCCTTAATAAAAAAAACAACCTTTAATTTTCTTCTGTTAACTATTTACATGAAGAGGAGGGGCATTTTTTTAAGAAATGGATGGATGCACCCTCTGGTGATTTAGTAGTATGTTTTGTTTAAAGTAAAAGAGAAAAAAATCTGAAAATATCATAGCTTAGTTGCAAGTATGGCAGCGTTTTTCTCTAAAAATATACCAGTACATCTATTGGAAATAATGTATTGAAAAAGTACCTGATATGAGGCCATTTGGAACCACTATTTTCCAGCTTATTAGGCTTATCAGCCAACTTTTTCACCAAACACGTAATTTTTGCTTTCGCGCGCTGAATTGTGTAATAAACAGAAAAAGTATTGTTGGAGTTACTTTTCTGGTTGTATTGGCTGAAGTTACTGTAGATGATCATTTTAGTTATTTTTACATACGAAGTATAATTTTTTCTGTATTTTATTAATAAAATATATTTTAAAAATAATTTTTTCTTAAATTAGCAGAATCAACCAATGCAGCCACTTCAACCAGAACTTCATAAATTTCAGCAGAATCAGCCAAAACAGCCGATTTTCGTGCTACCAAACGGCCTCATACTTGTCTTAGGACTTTCTTGGATTTTCTTGGATTTTACACCTTAATTATGCTTCTTTGCTTGTTAGATTTTTTTCCCTTCTCAGACCTCCTTTTAGCCGATGGTTCAGCTGTTTAACTTCCACTTCTCCAAAATAGAATTTTTTCTTAAAATAATGTCAAATAAAAAAATATTTCCCAAAATAAGGTTAGTTTAAAAATATTTTCCAAAATATTACTCGCCTAAACTCTGGTTGAAGAGCCGCCACTTGAAGTGGGGGCTTATATACGAAACTAGAAACGCAAGAGGAATCACGCAGGAGGAAGAGAAATGAGATGGGCCCCACCAATAAATGAAATTCCATTTTTGCTCTGATTCTTAAATTCTTAAAATTAAGCAAAGAAGCATAATTAAGGTGAAATATAACTTTTTATTTGTGCTCTGATTCTTAAAAAAATATCAAAATTCATAAATTTTTATTAACTTTCATATGACACCAATATTCAATATATAAAAATAAAAAATAATTTAACACTTTTGAAATATTTTTGTAAATGTATATCTTTTTTATTTGTGCTCCAATTGTTACAAAAAAATATATCTAAATTTATATCTAATTTTGAAGATAGAACAATTTAAAAAATTAATTCTATTGATTTATGGAGTTTATGATCTCTTTTTACCGTGTACACAATTAATTAGTAGTGATATTTTATAATAAAACTGCACAAAGAATAAAACAATAAATAAAGGTGATGGAGTGTGTGCAGTTTTATTCTAAGCTATGTCTTCTGATTAATTGTTTGCACGCTAAAATCGATCAATACTAATTAATTGTGTGCATGCCTCAAATTAAATTCACTACTAAGGGCTAATACCGTAGTATAGCGTAGTAGAGTTCGTATCCACGGGAAAAGAGCTTTTCGCGTATGTAATAAATAAAAGTAAACGGAAGGGGGAATTGGATATTTTGATAATTGAGAAAGCAAATAAAATACTTAAATGAGTGAAATAAAATATCAAAGGTAATTAGTCTTGGTTTTGCTTTTATCCACTTAATGAAATGTTCGTTGATCCCGGTGATATCTTTAACTATCTTTCTCTCGAATACTCAATCGAGGAGTATATCCAGTTCATCAAGGGTAGTTATTAATAACGAGACGCATTCATTAATAAAACTTACTACCGAATTAATATAGAACACGCGCCGTATATTTACTCGATAGTAGCAATTGATTCAAGATGAAAACGATTGAAATTGATAACCTCAACACAAGCGGTTTATTGGTTTAAACAATATAATTAATCCCCCTTAGATTATTAACCATGAGACGCATGCATTAATAATCCAAGTTTACTACCGTGAAAAGATTGAACGATTAACAAGCGTATTCGTCGATCGATTCTAGTAATAATTAATATATGAGACAAAACTAGTTGATCCTTTAAGTAATGATCAAAATATTAAAATGAAATATGAATAAGAATTAATTAATATTCAAGGAAGAATATTAAAGAAGATATAAATCCTACTATAACTAATGTCAATATGTTAACTAATTGTCATTTTAGTAACACTCCCCAACATTAATATAGAGGAAGAAAATAAATACTACTCTAACTAATGTCGAGATGTTAACTAATTGTCATCTTAGTAACACTCCCCAACATTAATATAGAGACAGTACTAAGGGGAAAATTAATATTCAAGGAAGAAGATTAAAGAAAATAACTCACAACTTACAATTCATTAAACTTCAAAGTAGCAAAACCAAGATGGAAAGACTACCTAAATTACAAGAATAAATTGTATATGAAAGAGGGAATTAAATTGGTATCTAAAATAGGAAGGAAAGAGGTGTTTTTATAGGAGAAGTGAGGTGGTTGGGTCTAAGACATAATCTGATTTTCCCATGTTCACTTGCTTTATTTGATCTCTTATGATCTCCGGGTCAAATCATATCCGATTTTTCACACATCTTTGTCCTCCTATGAAGCTTCCTCTTGTCTCCAATGCTCCTTCCTTATGCTCCCAAGCTCCTTCCTCTTCTTTTCATCATATTTTTGCATACATGTCAAAATATCTTAATATCTTCTAATTATTCTTTAATTTTAGAAGATAAAGATTACACCGTAATTGTACAAAAGCTAAGTAAACATAATGTAAAACCATTCTAAAATGTGGTGTTTATGTACTACTGAAGAGTACGCATCAAATACCCCCATGCTTAATCTTTTACTTGTCCTCGAGTAAAGTTCAATTCGATTAAGTTTAATGCTTAGGAGTGTCACGTTCCTTCTTACATTTAAAATCGGTTTTTTCTCCCAAGGTTTTATCTGTTCATGCTCCCCCATGCTAAGCTTTTTGTGCTAGCCTCCTTTGAATATTTCGAGAAGCTCTTTGAAAACACCCGAACGAGTATGGCCTGTACCCGATCCGGTATCTTGTTGTTTGAACTTACACACAAAATTTTCTCCTACAAAAATGAAAATTTATCTCGCTTTCTCTCATTTTGCCTAGGAGTCCTTTTCGGGTTTTCATCCTAGCTCCTCATTTTTTATTCATCTCACTGACAAATGGAGTTAAGTTGGGAATATGGATTTGGGGTGGAGTAGAGGATCAAAGTGTGTACCCGCTCTTTTCAATTTATTCAAGGTAAATGAAAAAACATAAAAGAAAATTAAAAACAAAATCACACAAACACACAGTTAAAAAGTGTAGCCTTTCCCCGGCAACGGCGCCAAATTTGACGTGCACTTTGTCGTGGTGTGCACTCAAAATAATATTCAATACAACAATTTTACGTAGTATAATGAAGTAAGGTTCGTATCCACAGGGAAAAGAACACTTTTCTTTTTAAAGAAATAATTAAGTAACGAAGGGGGGGGGGGTTATGTTTGGTTGATGAACTTAAATTATATTTAAGCACGAAGATGAACGAGTTATGTGGTTTAATTAATGAGAAGAAGACTTGGCTTTGCTTTTATCCACTTAATGAAATGTTCGTCGATCCCGGTTATATATTTAACTATCTTCCTTTCGAATACTCAATCGAGGAGTATATCCAATTCATCGAGGGTAGTTATTAATAACGAGATGCGTTCATTAATAAAACTTACTACCGAGTTAATATAGAACACGCGCCGTATATTCACTCGATAGTAGCAATAAAATCAAGATGAAAACGATTGAGATTGATAACCTCAACACAAGCGGTTTATTGGTTTAATCAATATAATTAATTCCCCTTAGGTTTTCAACCATGAGACGCATGCATCAACAACCCAAGTTTACTACCGTGAAAGGACCGAGTTAATAACAAGCGTATTAATCGACCGATTCTAGTATTAATTAATATATGAGACAAAACTAGTTGATTCTTTAAGTAATGCTCAAAATATTAATATGTAATATGAATAGGAATTAATTAATATTCAAGGAAGAAGATTAAAGAAAATTACTCACAACTTACAATTCATTAAGCTTCAAAGTGGCAAAACCAAGATGGAAGAGTTTAGCTCCTCATTTGGAGACTAAACATAAAGAAAATATAAAGAAATAACTTGTCTAAACTGAGCTTAGAAGTATATAGGAATTGGTGTTTTATTGTGGAGGAAATGGGGTATATTTATATGCTTTTTAGGCTTGCAGGGTCATGTACCCGATCGGGCTTTCAGCTCATTCGATCGGGTATAATATGTGGCTTCCTTGAAGCTGGAAAATGGGGTCGTACCCGACCGGGTCTGTCGGTTACCCGATCGGGTATGACACCCGAACGTGTTAAAATCTTCCCGCATGATGCCTTGTTCCCGGATTTGATTTGATTCGATTTTTCAGAAAGGTACCCGACCGGGTATATGTCATACCTGACCGGGTACAGATTAAAAACGAGATCTTCACTTTTTTCCTTGCATTTTTGCACCTTCCTTCCACTTGTGATGTTCACCAATGGTCCCCAAAGTGTTCTTGGACCTGTTTGAGCTCAGAATAACCCTAATCTAAACAAATTACAAATATTTTACAAACTAAACTATTACACCAAAAGTGTGTAATTTCCAAAGTAACAATCACTCTAAGTAATTAAAAACTCAAACATATACATGAAAATTACATGAATGTCAGTGCACGGTAAAAAGCGATCATAAACTCCATAAATTAATAAAATTATTTTTTTTAATTGTTCCAACTTCAAAATTAGTGTCTTATGAAAGATAAGAAAACGTTATAAACTTAGATATATATTTTTTGTAACAAATGAAGCACAAATAAACTGGATATAACATTTACAAAAATATTTCAAAAGTGTTAAATTATTTTTTATTTTTATATATTGAATATTGGTGTCATATGAAAGGTAATAAAAAGTTATGAATTTTGATATTTTTTTATAAGAATCAGAGCACAAATAAAAAAAATTATATCAATTTTAAATAAAAATGGAATTTCATTTATTGGTGGGGGCCATCTCATTTCTCTTCCTCCCGCGTCATTCCTCTTGCGTTTTCTTGTTTCCTATATAAGCCGCCACTCCAACTGACAGCAGTATTTTGGGAAATACTTTTAACCTAATCTTATTTTGGGAAATATTTTTTTATTTGACATTATTTTAGGAAAAAACTCTCCAAAATAAACTGCCCCATCATTTACTAAATCCATAATAGTTCAACCGTTTGTAACCTCCCCACTAATGGTAGCCAAATAAATTGGGCATCCGATTTACTAAATCATTATTAGTACATATTGTGATAATTAGTTTTGAAATAGTTTTGTGATAATCGGTTTTGAAATAGTTTTGTTTCCTTTGCTAGAAGTAGGATTTTAAATTGAGTTGCAGTAACATCCTTTTGTTTTCAAATTATTGATTAAATGTTTCATAAATATCTTATTACTTTTTATTGTTATTGAATTATTCCTTTCTAAGGAATTTAATTATTTGTTAAAGATGATTTTGTTATATATTTTTTATTATATTGTTATTAAAATATATAAATTGTGTTTACCACCCACCATGTATGTGTCAACTTTGGCTAATACTGAAAATTGAATATAAAAAAAAGCAATCACTTTAATATGTGATGTTAGACAACATGTTTAAATACAAGTGTTAGAAAATATGTATTTAGGCTATGTTGCATATTTTTGGAATTTCTTTAATTGTTTGAAACTTATATACAAGAAATTATGGAGTATTGGACTGTTCGCTTGTGTTATATGTGCACCACTATGTTGTTATTTTGAAACTTGCTAATGTCCTATATTATTAATTATTGATTTTTGGAACTTCGTGAGTTTTTACTATTTTCAAGACATGAGAATAGAAACCGTAAAACCCGGATCGGACCGACCCGTTTCAAACGGGCCGGGTAATTTCCGGTTCCTATTTTTGAAAATTGTAATACCCGGACCGGACCGAACCGTATAATGGAACCGGCGGTTCCATTTTATTTTGCATTACGCGCCCCGACCCGGCCCGTGCCCAGCCCTACTCCCGGCCTCTCACCTCAACACAACTCGACTTAGAAAGTAGGGTGCTTACTCCTAATAGAATATATGGGCATGCACCCATGACCCACATACTCATCATTGACACATAAACAAGACTACAAGCTACTGGAATAGCACTCGACTTGGCCATCGGCCAGACGAGACCACCACACAGATGAATTCGAGAAGATGAAGATTGAAGTCATGGGTCAAGAATTGCGTGTAAACAGCCCAAAAGCAGCCCATGATTGTAAACGGGCCGGCCTCCCGGGCCAAAAATCTGGGAGCCCAACCCATGTTTCCCCTAAACATACTCTCTTGGGGCCTTGGGGGTAGTTGTAAAGGGTTGAGATGTATTCAATTCAAAAAACTTCCTTACTGTAGCTCAAACTTCTCTCTAAAATATTCATGTATTGTAAAATTAAGACATTTTTTATTTGATTCAAACTCTATCGGCGGATACATATCAAACAAGCAAATTAAATAAAAGTAAGGGTGAACAAAACAATCGAAAATCCAAAACCGACTAAAATCGAACCGACCAAATCCTAAACCAACTCAAACCGAAACCGAATAAAACCAATTAACCATTGATTGTTCGATTTACGGTTTCATCTTTTGGGTTAAAAACCGTTGAACCAAAACCGACCGACAAAAACCAACAAAAAAATGTCAAAACCGCTCGAAATTAACCAAATCACAACCAAACTGAAACTAATTCAACTAGTGCGATTCAATTTAAGGTTTCACCTTTTTGAAAAACAAGACCGATAAAAGTGAATTGATAAAATTGAAACCGCCAAAACCGAACGGACGAACACCCCTAAATGTAAGTAAAGTAGAAATAGAGAAGCATGTGTGCATCATAGCCTCATATGAACAAGTAACGGAAGGTAGGACTAAATATTTAAATGCGAGCTAATTAAAGCTGATGATGGACTCCATTATCAAATCCATTAGCATTAATTAAACTGTAAAGCAAACTTTATTTCCCAAATGATGGACTCCTTTGCTGCAAGTAAGGAGAATAATTAGGCAACGATATCCCCTAAAATGGGCGGCAAGGAAACAACTGTTAGGACAGTTTGCATGCATTATTCGCATGTAGGTTAGGTGGCCTCCAACATTATTTTTTCAGAAGCAAGATTCTTCACTGCCCCCAAGCATGTTTATACACACATACAGTTTCATTATTGAATGCATACCCCCACCCCCACCCCACCCCACCCCACCCCACCCCACTCCCATCTGTGACCATACTTTCTCAACCAGATTTTCATGAAGTTTGCCCATTCTCTCAAGTTTCTGGTCTTGTTGGTTCTCTTATAATATCACACTGTTCATTTATAGTTTTTTAGAGGGAATTTATAAAGAGAAACAGACAAAAGATTATTGTTCCAACAGTGGGTAATGATTTTTCTTTTCTTATTTTTCCTTTTTGTTGATTTGAGGGCTCATAAAGAGAGTCACAATAATGGGGATTGGGGAAAGATGTTAGCTTTTGTTATTATCATGAGTGTCACCCCCCACTGCAGAGATTTCACTGTTTCCTCCCCAGAAGTGAAAAAAAATGGTTCTTTTTCTGATTCCTGGAAAGAACATACATTTCCTTCAGGTGGTCTGGCCGGGCGTGGAAGGAACCATTTTAAGCTTTTTCTTTTGTTTTCAAGTGGCTCCAACTCCAAGGAAGTCTATAAATGTAGGGGCAAATGTCTGAGTGTTACCCATACTGCTGCCTTTTCTGTCCTCTTCCTCAGCCACTGACGGTGGTGGAGGTGGCGGTGGTTGTGACCTTACAATGAAGAATTCCGGTGAGATGGTGGTGGAGCATGGAAAATTAATGTACTGTGGGGATTGAGATGAGTGGTGCATGTTTGTTGTGATCATCAGTGGAGATGGAGGGTAGTGTTGGCCATGAATTTGAGCCTTTCCCCAACATCTTCCCATGTCCCCAATCTCTTTGTTGCATTTTCCTTCACAAATAAATAAAAAACTTTCAGAAAATATATTCCCAAGAGCTACCAATATTGTATGCTGAGGCCAATATTTTTTCTAAATAAAACTCATTCAATATTTAGAAAATGAATAATTACTACTTTAAGTTTATAAATATTAATAACTCCTGCTTTTTGAGAAAACACTAAATACTCTAATTACTAGTATTTGAATTTTAAAACTTTAAAAAGTTAATAACTTTGTATATTTAAACCTGGCCAATTTTCTCTTTTAAATAATAACTTGGCATAAAAATGTGGGTTTTTATATGTTTTAGTCCCGCACTTTTACATTACTCGACCAAGTTTGACTTAAACGTAAGATTTGTACATTTAAACAAAGTCTTTATAATTTTAAATGCAAATCGTAAAGTTATTTATATGATTAATTGAGTAAAATTAACAAAAATGTGGGATATGGAAGTACTAAATTATACGGGATTTTTACAAGAATATTACTAAAATAAAACTTATTTACATAAATATGACTATTCATTACTACAACGTAATGTTGTGGTAACTTAAGTTCAAAACATGAACATGAATTACTATGATTTCACTACTACTCTAGTAACTAATCATATTTTTGTAAACCATCTATATTTTGATCATATTTATGTAATTATTTCAAATTATACTCCCTCTGTCCCTTATGATTTTATCAACTTTCTTTTTTTTTTTTTAATTTTTTTACTAACTTTACCATTTTCTCTTTTTGGGAAATGCTAAATGTCTCATATCTTCACAATTTTTACTTAGTAATTTTGTGTGTCAAACTTTAACAATGTTATAAGTGAGGAAGAAAGTACTCTATAATGACTACTAATCTGGTTTACTGGTTTTCCTGTTAGACATACTGAGAGGAACCCCACACCAAATTAGTTAGGGCCACCAAAGAATACCACTCAATACAATTGGCACAAAAAGCTACCCTACCATTTAAGTCAGGTTCATCCGATTTTTAAAACCACCAATACTATATTATTGTCATATAAATCCCCGCATGAGTGTCCCAATATGGGATTAAGAACTTTTTTTGTTAAGGTAATAGAAAAGTGAAGGATAGGAGAGTAATTAAAACCTGGGAAAGGATCAAAAGGCATTTGGTGAGATGCAGCAGATCCAGAGAATGGGGGTAGAATGGGGTGGCCATTGTTAGATGGGATTACTTCTCCACAGCCATTTGACCCATAAACCATCCCACCAAATGAAGAATTGCTGGTATGAAAATTATTATCAACTTCTTCTTCCATTCTTCTGTAAACAAGATGCCCCATTTTTCTCCTCCTGTAAGCACTTGATTGCTCTCTATACTTCCTGGCCATTATGACATGCCAATGGTTCTTTACTGCATTATCTGTTCTTCCTGGGAATAGCCTTGCTATCATGGCCCACTTGTTCCCATACAGTCTGTGAGCAGCCATTAGTCTCTCCTCTTCTTCTTCACTGAATGCTCTTCTGTTGATTCTGGGATCCAGCTGGTTAAACCACCTCAGCCTACAGCTCTTTCCTATACTCATCAAAATAAATAAAGAAACAATAAAACCCATCAATAAAAATCAAATCTTTATTCAAATTCAGGAGAATTTGAATTTTAATTTTATTAAGTTTGGATTGAATTTGAACTTTGGGATTTTTTTACCTGATCTTCCTTCCAACTTCTCTGCTATAAGGTTCCAGTTTTGAGGGCCATAAATTGCTACAAGCTCCTTAAGCTTTGCATCTTCAGCAGGCCTCCAATGGCCTCTTGCACAAAGCTTTGACTGCCCACTGCTCTCTGCATCTTTGTTACTACCATTGCTGTTGTTATTAGTATTGTTATTCTCTTCAGCTTGCATGGCAGCTTGATCTTGATCACTTATAGAAGCATTGAGATCAAAGGGCTCACTATTTTCTCCAAAACCATCACTGGAATCAGATACCTTACCCTCTTCCTCTCCATCACTGTTCTGGTGGCCGTGAAGATGATGATGGTTTTCCAAGATCCCACCTTTCAAGAAAGCTGGAAAATCCCAAGAACCGTTTGGTGTTTTGGAAAGAGGGCTGTTTTGGAATAAATTTGTGATACCATTTTTGGGATCAATTGAGAGGGAACCCATGTCTGCAAAAACCATTCCCATTGAAGCACCAAATGGGGGAGAAGAGGAGGTAGAGGGAGTTGGAGAGTAATTTGGTTGTGGTTGATTATATATGCACCAGTTCTTTGACATGGCTTATTGTTTCATTCAGTACTTTCACTGTTCTGGCTGTGAATGTTATCAACTCAGGTGGGGAAACTTGAATGCAGGATGAAAAAGTAGAGATGGAAAAGAAATAAAAAAATTCTTGAAACTTTGAGGGAATTGTGAGATAGCTTCAAGACTCTACCTTTTCATCTGTGCTGCCCCCACATTTATATACAGAAAGGAAAATAAACCAAGATTTATAAGTTTAAGTGAAATCGAAAAGTGGGGTAATATTGGGATTGCACGTGTGAGTTTGTGAGATGTTTGGTTTTGTAAGAGTTGGGAGGGTTAGAAGGCTTTTAGGCTGTCCCTCTCAGTATTGACAAGAAAGACCCCATATGTGAAGGTCTGCTAACTTAGGCTTGTGCAGTCTAGACATAACCTTTCTAATCAAACTTTACATTGTGGAAATGAAGCAACAAGCTTGTTGCACCACCCACCACTCACTTCTTTCTCTTAATACTCAATGAGTACTCTCACTCCGTCACCATTTAAGACTTTAAGCTCGCTTTAACGATTAATGATGAAGTCATAATACCACCTCCCAAAATTAATTCTTACTTAACTTGATATGACAATTAAGAAAGAGGATATTGTGTTGCCAAAAAATATATAAAGAAAAAGGAATAAAATTATCATCAACTTTGAATTGGGTGTGAAACAAATAATCAGAAAAGTGAAAATTGGGTAATTGAAAATGTATAAAGGACCGAGAAATAAGATGAATCACATATTCATTACAGAAAATGATACTTATTTTGTCCCTTAAATATTTTTCATTTTTCCTTTTTTTATCATCAATTTTTTCATTTTTTCTTGTCTAAAAAATTTTGCCAATTTTTCTCTCCTTTACACGAACTTCAACCACATGACCACATAAATTTTACTTTATTATTCTGTGGCAGTCAAATTTGACAAAATTGTAAGGAATAGATGGAATAAATATTTTGAAGAAACATAAAAACTACTCCATAGTTGACAATTTCCAATAAGACTGAAGGAGTATGAATCATGCATCCCTTGTCATAAAAGGATAAAGAGTTTGGGGTGTTTGGCTGGTAGCCGATCAACCAATTTTTTGTTGTTTCGACCGTGCTATAGTTTTTTGACTAGATCTATTGGCTAATAGTGTGGAGAGCTCTTCTCATCAGGCCGGCCTGACGGGCTGCCCCGTCCGGCCGAGCCCGTTTGGGCACCTTCCCGGTGGAATTTTTTGATGAATTTTTTTGAGCATGTTCCTCATCAAGTCTAGTTTGTCCATACCAAATTTTTGTTGCTTATTACTAGAACTTTTATTTCTAGTGTAACCTAAAGTTTTTATATTGACAGAATAAATAAATACTCATCTCGAATAAATAAATACTCATCTCAACTATACCTCTAACAACATATATATTCATGGCTTTTTTTCAAATTAGTCTTGCACAAAGAATCACCGAATTCTTTTGGGATTAAGGTTTGGATGTTGTTGTTGTAGTCACAAAAATGTAAAATAATACTAGTAATATATGAACCTTTTTCTACAAAACTAGAAAATCATGTTTTCTTTTAGGCATAATCATATTATATTATTCAAGATCGACATATTTAATGCTTTTTTTTGTTGCTTGCATTTTTTATGTAATATGTTTGCTTTCCCCCAACTATTGTATTAATTCAAATCAAAATGACATTCTTTTTTTTTGTAAAAAACTGAAATAATCAAAACCAAATTGAAACAAATTGAACCAATAAAACTGTGATTTCATGTTTTGAAATGCATAATCGAAATGGATCCGAACTTTTTACTTTGGTTACGTACTTGAATTTGGGTTAAAACAAAACACAAAAATGGACCGAAAAAACTGAACGCATCCCTAAATACCTAGGGTGTGTTTGGCATTCAGCGGTTAGCGGATAACAGTTTGTCAATAGCGGATTCAGTCAGCGGGTTTGACTAGCGGAATAAATTGGCGGGTTGTGAAAAGATGTTTGGTAATTTAGCTGTTTGGTCATAAAATTAGTAGAAAATGTCATTTTTCAAAGCGCCAACCCAAAACTCTCCTATTAGCAGCGTTTTTCATTTCAGTGTTTTCGTCCAAAAACGCCAGTACCGAACATATATTTACCAAACAAGTATTTCAATTATTGAAAACGCTAAAAGTGGTCAAACCGTCATTTTTCGGCTGAAATCCCGTTTGCCAAACCCCTCCTAATAGTTAGTAATGACTCCTATTTCAGAAAGAAAAGTATAACAGTACTATTTTGCAAATCCAAAACAAGTTTACTGCTATTTAGGACAATTTTTCATGATGAAAAACCTACTAAAATGAGTTATATTATTGTTTATTATCTACTGGTTTTCATCAAACAACTAGTTTTATAAAATCTTTTTTAGCCAAACACGTTACTTCACCATAATTTTTTTGTTTTTGTTTGTGTTATTATGGCCAAATACGTCACAATTTATTGTTTTTATGAGCTTCCTCTCTTTTATCCAAACCGAATTCAATTGCCATGTTTGCCGATCAGGTGTTAATTAAGTTTTAATAGGGAGTAGCATTTTTTCCATATCATATTGTAGTAGCATTAGAGACGCCATAATCCATATCATTTAGCTTATTTACCAGAAGCTAAAAAGGAGCATATTAATTATTTTTAATCCCATTTATAACAGTTCGTATACTATACAACCGTCCCACCATGAGCACTGTACTCGCACTCCCAAAACGATGTAGTTTTGGACAATTTAAAAAAAATCATGTGAACAGTACACGCGTGAACAGTACACGCGTGTACAGTGACTTTTTTTTGTCCCAGTAACATAGATGGTGTAACTCGAGTGTAAAGATATGTATCTCGCGTTATTGATCAATGTAACTCAAGCTCATCCAAAATGTAACTTGTCAAATATTGATTTCAATGTAAATAATGAAAAAAAGAATCTAATTACACAATTGTTTTAGGTAAAACGTGAATATGTTTTGTTTTTAATATCATGGCTATAAAAAACAATTTTTTAGAAAAGATCATTTTTTTGTTTCAATAGCAGGGGTTGATTTTTTAATGTAACTCGTGTTATTACAAATGTAACTCACGTTGATGCCAAATGTAACATGGGTGTATACAGAATGTAACTTTTTGTAAAGTTGAACAATGATTTTTTTGTGTGTTTGAGATATTATAAACATTGATTTCAATGTAAACAATGAAAAATGGATCCTAATAGCTTAATTACTTTTTATAAATAGTGAATATGTTTTATTTTTAATATTAGGGCAATAAATATGATATAGCTGGAGTTTATTCAGTGGTGTAACTCGCATACATTAAGATGCAACTCACTTATATTTAGATGCAACTTGCGTACATTAATATGTAACTTGCGCAGAAGAAGATGTGATTTCATTGTCTAGGAGCTGAATGATGGAATATACTTATTTTATTTAGATTCATAAACTTTTTGTTATGCATTGATAGAGAATAAAAAATAGATTCAATTATTATGTGGATCAATAAAATATGCTTTTTATGTGGATTAATAAAATATAAAATGTATTACAATACACTTATTTTATGTGGATTAATAAAATTTTGTAATAATTTGGTAAAGAAAAAAATGTAAATTCATTTATATTTTATTGGGTTAAAGATAAAGATAAGTAAAATCACAAATAAATTTTTAGTATTTGATGTTAGAGAGAAAAGAATTAAAGAAAATAGAAAAGAACAATAAATAGAAAGGAAGTACTTACCTGGGAGATAGAAGACTTCCGTAATTTGGACTTTAAACTTTTGGAAATATGAGAAAAGCAAAAAACAGTACTGTATTAGCAACCGGCATACCATGCGTATGGTACGCTGGTTGCACCGTATAATTTGCGCATTTATAATGGTATAATATAATACCATTATACGGTTATACCATCCAATGTGTTCATTTTTTGGACGCACTGGGACTTTTTTATAATTAACTAAATCATTAAATCGTTTTAAATAGGGTTTAAATATAACAGGGTTTTTCATCCAGGATTTTGTCACACTAAATCATTTTAATTAACTTTAATTTCCCATAATCCTTTAATTGAGTTCTTAATAAACATGTACGAGTATCCACGGAGTATCTTTTTTTAACTAACCACTTCTTTAGTCATGCTAGAATATTTTGAATTCAGCATCCCGGCCAAGTCAAGAGAGCTTTCTAATTCTATGCTACGTAAACTCTACAGTTGATTTGGTGAGACTAATGGCAACCGAAATGACTTGATGAGATTGAATATTCATATTGACTGAAATAGTCAAATAACAGGATTGACCAAAGTAATTACTACTCCCTCCATCCCTTTTAAATGTCCCGTTTTATCATATTAGGATGTCCCTATTTAATTGTCTCATACCTTATTTGGTAAACTTTGTGTGGCTCAAAATCATTCTTACTTTATTCTTACTTTATCAATTAATATCAACCACACAAACTCACTTTTCTTAAAACTCGTGCCACCATCTCCCGTCCCATTTAAAAGGGGACGGAGAGAGTACTTACGTTCAGTTTTATGTGTTTAATTTGATGTGACACAATTATTGATGAAGTAGTTGAAAAAGTAAAAGTTGTTATTAATGTTTGAGTATAGTAAAGTGAAATGGTGTAGACCACATATTTCTTTCCAAAAAAAGAAAAAAAGACACTTACTTTGGGACAACCCAAAAAGAAAAGTAGGACAGGTAAAATGGGACGGAGACAATAATTTTTATGCAGAGTTTTAAATTAAAAAACGGACATTAATTTATTTATTGTTTGGTACATACACATTCAACTTAAAAAAAATCAACAGGGTCTTGAATAATTACCTATAACAATTACTCCGTACTAGTCAAAATTTCAAATTTATTTAAATTACAATAAATTATTATCAAAATTGAATTCATTAAAAAATTGTTGAGAACTATTTTCATATTATTTCCTGAAGTATTTTATACGGAGTAAAATTAAAGGGCTAAACTTAACGAAACTTAGCTCCCAAGTTAATACTCCCTCCGTCCCGTATTAAGTTCCTGCTTTCCTTTTTGAGATAATTCATATTAAAGTTCCACTTCTAAACATTTCTTTATATGACAAATGATTTACACCAAAACAGTGTCAAAACAGTGTCAGACAATGCCAAATAGCGTCCAAACAGTGCAAAATAGTGCACTTCACAGTAAAGTCAAATTTATTTTCTTAATATGTGTGAAGTCAAACTAATAATTTAATTAAGAACCGGAGAGAGTATGTGAATTAATTTATTTAAATGTGGCTTTGGACTTGGCCACTTAGGAGTTAGGAGTATAATTAAGAGTGAATTATCTAAATAGGACTAGAAACGATCAAAAAGTACAAATAGGAATACATATATGTATTTGAACAAATATACTAGCTTTTGAAATGTTTTAATTCAAAATAAAATCGTAAAAAATAACAAAAAATTAATAAAATATTAATAAAATAAATATTTCAATTTAAAAAAAAATAAAAAAAAATGAAAAACAAAATTGTGTACTGCATATTCGTTAGGAATTGATCAATTCAATTAACATGACCATATTTTTATAGTATCGAGATAAATTTTGACAATTATTTATCATATATACTATGTGTTCAAATTAAATGCGAGTATCTTTGAATTGGGATAAATTTTGAAAATGAGTTTTGCATTTTAAGAGTGTTTGACACATGATTAAATATGATAGTCTATTACATGACCAGTGACCTTTGATACCGTAATTAGTGATTGTAATAATAATAATTTCAGTGATTTTAATTATCTTCATTTTTACACAACAATGGTTGTGAGGGTATGATGATCATATTACTAAACGTAATTCAAATCTAATGCAATTTTTATTTCATCAATATTAAATAAAATCATAATAAAAATTTTAATAATTAAATATAACTAAATTACAAAGTAGAGGATTTACTTTATTGTTTTTCAGTCATTCTTGGTGCACACATTTCGACGTGTACACGCCAGTGTACACGCTTATTATGTCTGTGTCTATAGACGAAATTCATTTTGTAAAATGAATTGTCTATGTACATAAAGAAAATGAAAGTGTATGAAAATGTGTACAAAAGGCTTCTTCCTCCGTTATCTTTGTTTTGATATTACTAGCTTACTCATACAATAAACGCATACGGTTAAAGTTGATGTGAGAAGATATAGAATATACGAAGTATGTCATACACAAACAACAGAGTATGGAATATTACTTAAAAGAAAACTAGAAAAAATGGTACGAATTTTTGCGATGGAGCTAATTAAGGTAGCAGATTTTATTAAACCCAAAATATTTTTTATCAAGCACATAAATATTTAATATTGAAAAAAGGTAAGATAGTATATGTTAAACTTATTTTTATAATAATTAATGAAATAAATTTTAGATATTTTCCTAAAATTTATTTATATAATTTTATAGACAAAGCTGTAACTAAATAAAGTAGTCATGGAAAAACATGCATAGTCTAAAATATAAAATTGAACATATTTATATTAACTAAAACTTACCACTATAGTAATTATGTATAAAAATGTCATAATTTCATTCATTATCTTTATTTTAGTAAAAAATATTTTTCCTTACATATGATATAAATACGAGTAGAATATTTGGACAAAAACGTCACTAGAGTTATTCAGTTAGTTAAGGATGTTTTCTTTTGTACTGAAATTTGCTGGTCTGGTCTGGTCTGGTCTGGTCTGATAAACGTTTGGTCCCTGTGTATTTTATAACTACGGAAGTCTGGTCTGATCTGGTCTGGTCTGTTTACGTCTGGTCTGGTCTATTTAAGTTTGGTCTGATCTGAGACTGAAAATAGTCCAAAAGAAAACATCATAAGTGTATCTTCACTTCAATGTATATTTGTGCGTATTAATGGTCACTTGACTCACTATCCCTTCGTCTCATTGTAATTGGTCAACCTTCTATTTTTATTTGTTAAAAAACTTTGCTATTTTTTTTAAAGTAATAAATTTAGGGTTCTTATTTTTCCCTGTTTTACATTAATATCAACAACGTAATTTTTACTATTCTTATTTCACACTCGAATGAAAGTGTGCAACGTGAATGAGGGGATAAAGGGAGTCCCCAAGGGACTGTTATAAACTAAAGTATAAATATGACACTTTTATCCGCTATTTTCATAAAATTGTATATCTATCACAATTTCTATTAGCAATTAAATATATGAATCATTATTAAATTTTAACTACAATATTTGTATGAACCAGCTCAAGTATTTGTATGAACCAGCTCAACCATTTTAAATACTCCTTGCATCGCTGATAAACTCACTTTCCCGTTTGATAAAGAATTTATGGTTTACAGCAATTCAGACACATCTTTACAAGTTTTTTCTCATCTGCATCAATAATTCTTTACAGTATACAATACACACTATTTTAATCTCAGTGCCAAATGTACTTTGGAAGTTAATTTAAGGATGAAGGGAGTATAATCCAATGAATTCAGAAAATTAAACAAATTATCATTTCACCTAAAAACGAAGTTATATGAATTACAAATTCAACAAAATGACCAAATTTACGTATGGATGTTTTTTTATGAAAGAGTTTTGCAGTGGTAGAGATCATGTTACTTCATCATTCATTCAAATCCTGTTGTATTTTACCAACTGTACTTTTAACCAAACCCAATGGCAGACGTTTTCATTTCATTAAATGGAAGGCAGCAGTGTAACAGGAATGTACTACATTTTCAGTGAACTAAGAAATGGTCAAAAACTTCGAAAACTCCCTAGAGCTAGCTAGTTATAGGGGAGGCCATGCGCCCTCCCAGGCCTAAATAGATTGCTTCTCACAATTATTAGGTGAAAAGGAGTGAACATTTTTTTTTAATAAACACAAAGTGTAGTAAAATAATGAAAATTCACACCATAGGGATTCACCCATTTAAGCTATATTTTGTAACTTTAATAGCATATCTGGGAATTTTAGGGCCCCAACAATGGTAAGCATGTTTCTTGTGTCACCATCTTAGCCCTCCCTCTCTCTTTGCTGTTTATGTGTTTTCCTCAATCATTCATGAATGGGTGGGGGGTGCAAGGGTGCATGCATCTAGATCTATGATGAATGAATGCATCACTACTGACATGCATCATTTTAGAATCCACAAGGCGCACCCACCCTGCTTGATGTCACCATGATCATGAAAAGGATCACATTGGGAACTTGCAAAGTCCACTTTTTACCCCTACTCCCTCATAAGTTTTACTATTTACTTGTAAGTTGCAACTCCACATGGTATTTGTGGTAATGTAACTAGAATGTCTCATGTGTTTTTATTTGGGGTTTGGAATCAAAGATGAGTAATTTGAAAGGATATACCAACGTTACATTATCAAAAACGTTATTGCTACCTCATTTTGTACCCCATTTTGTATCCCTATGTTTGTGGCTCACAAATGCACTTCATTAAAATGGAGCAATTCATTTAATGTGTTGGGCTTTTGTGAGTCACAAAAATAGAGTGAGGTGTAAAATGGGGTACAAATTGGGGTGCTTAACTGCTTATAGCAAAGTTGTTACATTATTCTTTATGAGTTGCAACACATTAGACCAATTTCACCCACAAACTAAACATAAACGGATCCGTGCATATCTTACCAGACCAGATTAAATAAGATCAAAATACATGAGATCAGACCACATCAAATTTTGAGAATGGAAAAATACACATAAAACGTAACGTATACTTTACCAAATCAGGCTAGATCTATTCAAACCAAGTTAAATTAGGACAAACCCAAATATACAAAACAAGACAAGAAAATTTCTATTTAGAGAGTCATTCATTCAAAAAAAAAAATCAAAGATTGATAGGCCGTTTGGAACCACTGTTTTTCGACTTATCAAGCTTATCAGGCTTATCAGGCAGCTTTTTCACCAAACATGTAACTTTTACTTTTGCCCGTTGAATTGTGTAATAAGCAGAAAAAGTAAGGTTGAAGTTACTTTTTTGGCTGTATTGGCTGAAGTTACTGTAGATGACCATTTTGGGTATTTTTACATACTTCGTATAACTTTTTCTTTATTTTATTAGTAAAATATATTTTAATTTTTTTCTTAAATCAGCAAAATCAGCCAATGCAGCCACTTCAGTAATAACTTCATAAATTTTAGCAAAATCAGCCAAATTAACTTATTTCCGTGCTACCAAACGGGGTCTGAGTTTTTTTTAGCACGGAGTCGTGTACAACCTCTTTGGAGCTACTTCTCTAGCTAAATTAACAATTTTAACTATTTTTTGTATAATACTCCTTCTGTCCATCAATACTTTGCCAAGTTTGACAGACACAAGGATTAATAAAGTCAAAATTGTGTGATTGAGTTTTGTGAAGAGGATACAGAATTAACCGGAATCACAAATTCTTTACTTAAAATGGAAAGTGAAAAAATTAGCGGGACATCCAAAAAAGAAAAGTTGTCAAAGTTATAAGGAATTGAGGAAGTATTTTTCATAAATCAGCACAATCAATCAATTAAGTCACGCCAATTAAATCAATTTCAATGATATCAAATACTTTGAATTAGCACATTCAACGATTTAACGAGACGCATATGGAATACGGAGTACTCCCTCCGTCCCCTTTTAAATGGGACGGGAGATGGTGGCACGAGTTTTAAGAAAAGTGAGTTTGTGTGGTTGATATTAATTGATAAAGTAAGAATAAAGTAAGAATGATTTTGAGCCACACAAAGTTTACTAAATAAGGTATGGGACAATTAAATAGGGACATCCCAATATGGTAAAACGGCACATTTAAAAGGGGACGGAGGGAGTACATCTTAAGGCATGTTTTAATTGATTGATCGGCACATGCAACGGATCACATAGTTGTAACAGGCATCATGTTCGGATTTCCGCTCTCCAAACCAAATGCTCAATTATTAATTAAATTTTGTGGATTTTCTGCTCTCCAAACTAAATGCTCAATTATTAATTAAATTTTGGTTTGTAAATGTGAGGTCTCCACTAGTCATCACAAGATGTAAATCCATGGTACGCCACATTCTTGGCTGATTTAGAAAGCTTTTGCAAGTGTTTCTACTTAAAAAATGTAATTTTTGAGGTTATTTTGAACAAAATGTTTGATAGCAAAAGTTGATGGTGTTTGATAAAATAAATGTTTTTTATGTAGTAGAAAGTGAAAAACAATTCAAAGAACCCATTTATCTGCTTTCAACTTTTAGCATTTAAATACTTAATTCAAGTAGAAATTGTCATATGAAAGCACACATTTCAATTTTTTAGCCAAAAGATGAAAAACACATTCTTTATTTTTTTGCAAAGACGCCTTAGCCTTTCTCTCAAAAGTTTATAACGAAAGAGTAAACTTCAATTGTTATTATGTCTTTTGGATGTTTTTACTTGGACTGTTTTCAGTCCCAGATCAGACCACATACATCTAAATAGATCAGATCAGACCACACTTTAACAAATCAGACTAGATCAGACTTGACTTCCATAGTTATAAAATACACAGAAACCAGACTTTTACCAGACTAGACCAAACCTGTTCAGACCAAACCAGACCAGTAAATTAAGTCCAAGTAAAAACATCTTTACTAGGGGTGCAAACGAGCCGAGCCGAACCCGAGCATGGGTATGCTTGAGCTTGAGCTTGATAAGAATTCACGAGCTCGAGCTCGAGCTCAATCTCGAGCTTGGACGAGTTAAATAATTCGAGTTCGATCTCGAGCCGAGCTCGGCTCGAGCTTCATTCGAGCTTGATTCGAGCTCAGGTCAAGTTTCGCTAATTAATTTTTGTAGGTTTGAACTCAAATAAGATGCTCGAACTCGAGCTAAAAATATTATATGTGTACTTATTCATTATCATTTTTAGTTTATCTCTCATTTACTAACATTTTTATTCTTTATTTTACTATCAATAAATATTAAGAATACATATTATAATTATTATAGATTATTTCAGTTATAATAATAATACTACGCACATGTTATTATTTTTGAAATTATTACTATATAATATACTCTGATAAATATAAAAAATGGAATAGTCCTAAATTAGAATTGATATTTCAAAAAGTACTCCGTATATATTTATTACATATAAAATATGACACAAAAGCTCGCGTCGAGCTTGAATAGAGCTTGTTAACTATTCGAGTCGAGCCAAACTCGAGTCGAGCTTAATATGATTGAACTCGAGTCGAGCTTTTTCCGAGCGATCCACGCGCAACTCGCGAGCGGCTTGGCTCATTTACATTTTACACCCCTAATTTTTACTATGATTTTCATCCGTAATTTCTAAACTGGATCATCCTGTCATTTTTTATCATCAAATCCAACTACTATATTAAATCAAAATAACGTTCGTCACATGGCTGATAATACAATCAAAGAATAGAAGAAAACAAAGCGATAAAAAGCCTTATGTCTGCCGTCCGCCCTCGAACCAGACTTAGAATATAACACCTCTGTAGAAGCAATAATATTCGTTGATCCTGTAATGGGCTTAACTGAGCCAATGACTAGCAAACCCGACTTCTCATCACCTGACTTAAAATCTAGAATCTCTCTACCAGGAAATAATAACACGTCCAAAACAACATGCAATCGCACAGAGGAAAGAGAAGAAACACCGTCGGTGACGTAATCAAAATCGATCACCACCGGACAAATCCGAGCTAAGCGTTGCCTTGTGGCAACCCTAGAGAGAGAAAGTGCTAACCGCCTCTTTCGTTAATAGTATCATTTCTTGAGTTTGATCTTGTTGGAGGTATTGGTCCTACCAAGGCCTCCCTTCCACTTTATTTGCTGAGGCTTGCACCCTATTGTTTTACTCTCTCTTTGGTATCTTTTACCTTGGTATATTATCTGATCAATAATATACATCTTGAGTGTTGACTCACCTACTGGTTTGGCCCTCCTCATGTGCTGTCCGCTGCACACTCTGATTTGGTAACCCGTGAGCCTTTGTCTTGGCACTCACCCGTGACTTACCTTCTGGCATTTGCCAACTATATAGAAGCCTTGGTTTCTTCCTTTGGAGAGCAGCCTGCGTGAGGATTATTCCAGAGAGAGCAGTGCTCCCTTCTTCTTCCTTTCCTTTGTGTGAGAGTGTTGAGAGGTCCTTAGTGGAGAGAAAAGGCTAGAGGTGTGCTATAGCTTCCCCTAGTGTGGTGTTTGTGAGTAGAGTGTGTAGAAAGACCTGAGCCGGAGACGGAAGAAACGATCCTTACAGTGGTATCAGAGCCTGGAACCGCCGTCTGCCGCCGTACGCCGCCGCCGACCGCTGCCGCCCGTCGTTTCAAGGTCGCTGGACACCCGCCGAAACTTTGTGTGGCTTGCTAGCCACTGGAGCTCATCGACTGGACGTCGTTTGTCAGTTGGTCGCAGCTCGGCGGAAATTGAAGCATCCGCCATCGCCGCCTGGAAGCTACGCCGTCCGTCGTCCGTCCGCCGGGAAGCATCCGTCCGTCCGCCGAGAAGCTGCGTGGATGAACAGAGGACCTGGGCGAGCTGGACGCTGAGGTCTGGAACGAAGAAGAACAGTTCGCAGAAAACAGAGGGAGTTCATCGCGCTGGGTCTTTCTCGATTCGACGAAGAAGAAGGCTGCTACTGTAGCTAGACGCCTGGACCCGTTTTTGCTGAAGCTTGAAGCTGGACCTTGACCTGCTGACTTTGGACTTGTGGACTGTTGGAGAAATCTAATTGAGTTCCTGGATTTTTTGGGCCTTCTTTGGGCCTCGGATTTGGTTTGCTGGAGCATTGGAGCTGCTGATTGGGCAGCTGGGCTGGAGCGTGGAGCTGGCTTGAGCTGCTGGACTGGACCTGGACTGCTGGACACTGGACGCCACCGGTCAACGCCGGTCAACAGTCAGTCAAATCGCGAATTTCTCAGAAAAATCCCAAATTTTTTAAATTTGGGTAGGTAAGGTCGAAACGCTCTCCTAGGGTTTCGCGAAGGTAAGTTTTCTGTAAACTTCCTATTTGTTATATTTCGGTGTTAATTTTAATTTAATTTATTCCCCCTCCCCGCGGGCCGCCGGTTGATTTAATCCCGGCCGCCAACCCCCCAGGTACGTTCTAAACCCTCTCCTTTGTGGTTGATTGTTTTAGTGTGTTAAATTGAATTGCTAAGTGTTATTTAATTTAATTGTTATGCGTAGGGGTGGTTTATTGGGTGGTAGGGGTAGAATTAATTAAATTTAATTTTCTGCCCGGAATTGTTTAATTGCCAAAATGTCCATTTTTTTGCTATGTGTTGCATGCTGCCCGGGGTTATTAAAGTGAATACTTTATAACCCGGGTTGGATTATTTTCTGTCAATTCAGTCTGTTTAGCTTTGTGTTCCTTTTTTGGTCGATACCATGGCTGCGAATCAGTATGGTATGCTTCCTTTTAATGGAAAAACAGATTTTGATATTTGGAAGCAGAAAATAAAGTGTGTTTTAATTCAACAAAAAGTTTTCAGAGCTGTCACTGGTATTTTCCTAGAATCAGAAGATAAGGCTAAGCAAATTGAAATGAACGAAACTGCTTGTTCTACTATTTACTTGAATCTGTCTGATTCTGTGCTTAGGAAAGTGGGTATTCTTGAGTCCGCTAAGGAGTTGTGGGAGAAATTGGATAGTCTCTATACTGATACCTCTTTACCAGGGAAGTTGTTCTTGCTAGAGAAATTCTTTAGGTTTAGGCTTGACCTGAATAAGGATATAGATGAGAACCTGGATGTGTTTAATAAACTGATACAGAATATCAAACAGGCAGGTGATAAACACATAGATGATTACACTCCCATAGTATTACTTAATGCCATTCCCGACTCTTATAATGATGTTAAGTCCGCTATTAAGTATGGTAGGGATGAGATTTCGTTAGACATTGTTGTGAATGGGTTAAGGAGTAAGGAATTAGACCTGAAGCATGCTAGGGGTAGTGCTAGTCAGTCCAGGGACTCCGGTGAGGCTATGTTTGTTAGAGGTAGATCTAAGGGTAGGTCTAAGAATTCTAAGCAAAATAGTCAGGGTAAGAACACTAGTCAGCCTGGGAGGAAGAGGAGTAAATCTAGGAAGAGAGTGTGTTACAATTGTGGTAACACTGGCCATTTCATTAAGGATTGCCCCCACCCTAAGAAGACCGAGCATGCTAGTGTAGCTGTTGATAAATGTGACCTTGGTGATATTTTGATGGTTTGTGACCATGTTAATTCTGTGAGAAATTCCCTGTCTGAGCATGAATGGTTGATTGACTCTGGTTGTACCTATCACATGTCCCCCTTTAGAGATTTGTTTTCTACATATGAATTATGTGATAGTGGCTACGTTTCCTTAGCTGATAATAAGAGATGCAATGTGCTTGGTGTTGGTGATATATGTCTGCAATTTTCTTGTGGCTCTGTGTTTACCATTAAGAATGTGAGGCATGTCCCTGATTTGTGTCATAACTTGTTATCTGTTGCTGCTTTGGAGAGTAGTGGGTTACAGGGAAAATGGGGGAATGGTTGTATGAAAATCCTGAAAAACTCGCTTGTTTTGTTTAAAGCTGAGAAGGTGAATAACCTTTATGTGTGCCATGCTAAACCTTTTGCTGAATCTGTGAATGTTGTATGTTCTGATAAGACCTCTTTGTGGCATAATAGGCTAGGGCATATGAGCAATAAGGGTTTAGATGTCATGCGTAGGGCGGGTTATTTTGGTAAGGACTCTGTGACTTCTGTGCCTTTCTGTGAGTCATGTGTGTTGGGCAAGCAGCATAGAGTCAGCTTCCCTCCTTCCTCTTACCCTAATCTGTCTAAATGTTCGTCTGTGCTTGAATATGTTCATGCCGATGTTTGGGGTCCTGCCAGTGTTCCTACCCACGGGGGTAGGAAATACTTCCTTTCTATCATTGATGATTTCTCTAGGAAGGTGTGGGTTTGCCTTTTAGAACACAAGTCTGATGTGTTTGTGAGGTTTAGGGAGTGGAAAACCCTAGTTGAAAACCAAACTGGCAGGAAGGTTAAAACCCTTAGGACTGATAACGGGTTAGAGTTCTGTAATAAGGAGATGGATAAGCTGTGTGTGGATTGTGGGATAAAAAGGCACAAAACTGTGCCTTATACTCCCCAACAGAATGGGATAGCAGAGAGAATGAATAGGTCTCTGTTGGATAAGGTTAGAAGCATGTTAGCTACCTCTGGTTTGTCTAAGAAATTCTGGGGTGAAGCAGTTACTACTGCTGCCTATTTGGTTAATAGGTCCCCGTCTGTCCCTCTTGGTGGTAAGTGTCCTGAAACCGTCTTTACCGGTAAGCCTCTTGATCTGTCTAACCTTCGGGTGTTTGGTTGTGCAGCGTATGCACATCAACAGGGTGACAAGTTGGATCCTAGGTCTAAGAAGTGTGTCTTCCTAGGTTATCCAGAGGGGGTAAAGGGTTACAGGTTATGGGATAGGAACCAGGTAGGCTTTAAAGTGGTCCTTAGCAGAAATGTGGTGTTTAATGAAACTGATTTTCCTTGCTTGAAGGAGTCTGCTTCTAATCCTGAGTCTAGGTCTGATAGTACTCCTAGTGAGGTGGAGTCTGTCCCTGTTGCTGCTAGTCCTTTATCTGTTGATCCTGTTATTTCTGATGATATTGTTATGCATGATTCTGATTCCTCTGAGCATGTTAGTCCCACCACCTCGAGTGAGGTGGAGCATTTGCATGATACTGAGCATGATTTGCATGATATGGGTGCTGAATCTGATTTTCATGATAACAATAATTTGCATGAGTTGCATGAGGAGCCTAGTAGTGATAATTTGCATAATTATCAACTTGCTAGAGATAGGAGTAGAAGGGCTATAGGGAGAACTGCTGATAGTATGCCTGATTATGCTTTCATTGTGCATGATACTTCTATGTTTGCTTTTTCTGTGTTTGAATCCCTAGAGCTGAATGAACCCAAGACCTACCGTGAAGCCTTAGGTTCCAAAGAGTCTCAGAAATGGATTAGTGCCATGAAAAGTGAGATGGACTCTTTGAGAGTGAACCAGACTTGGACCCTTGTACCTAGACCCCCCAACTGTTCGGTAGTTGAGTGTAAGTGGTTGTTTAAGGTTAAGGAAGAACCTAGTGATGTTAGGTTTAAGGCTAGGTTGGTTGCGAAGGGGTTTACTCAAAAAGAGGGGGTAGATTATGCAGAAATCTTTGCTCCTGTTGTTAAATTCACCACTATTCGTATGATGCTTGCTTTAGTTGCTCACCATGACTGGGAAATGAAACAAATGGATGTAACTACTGCATTTTTGCATGGTGAATTGGATAAAACAATTTATATGACCCAGCCTGAGGGCTTTGTGGATCCCAAGAGAAGTGAGCATGTTTGTTTGCTTAGGAAGGCTTTGTATGGCCTGAAGCAATCCCCTAGGCAGTGGAACATCAAATTTGATAAATGCATGATATCTTTGAAGTTCCAGAAATCTGTTTGTGATCATTGCCTGTATTTCAAAAATACTTCTTCTGTGCCTGTATTTTTGTTACTCTATGTGGATGACATGCTGATAATTAGTCCTTCTCTGAATGCTATTAAAGATGTGCAAAAATGTCTCTGTGCGAATTTTGCCATGAAAGACCTAGGTGATGCCAAGAGGATCCTAGGCATAAACATTGTTAGGGATAGGAGTAAGCGTACTCTTACTTTGAATCAGATTTCTTACATAGAAAAAGTTTTGAGTAAATTTAATATGTTATCTGCTTCTCCTGTTAATGTCCCTATGGCATCTCACTTTGTGTTAAGTAAGGACCAGTCCCCCAAGACTGCTCCTGAAATTGAGAAAATGAAATCTGTGCCTTATTCCAGCGCAATAGGGTCGGTGATGTATCTTATGGTTAGCACTAGACCTGATATTGCATATGCGGTTAGTTGCTTGAGTAGATATATGTCCAACCCTGGTTTGCCCCATTGGAATGCTCTTAAGTGGTTGCTTAGATATCTGATTTCTACTGTGAAGCATGGATTAATTTTCTCTAAGTGTGCTAGTGGTATTGAATTGATTGGTTATGTTGATTCTAACTATGCAAATGATAGAGATAACAGGAAGTCGACCACTTCTTATGTTTTTACTTTGTGTGGCTCTTGCATTAGTTGGAAGTCTCAACTACAGCCTATTGTGGCCCTTTCTACCACTGAGTCCGAGTATGTTGCAGCCACAGAAGCGTTTAAGGAAGCCATCTGGCTCAAACGCCTTGTCTCCGAAATTGGGTTTCTCAAAAAGGGAGTTACCATTTTCTCGGATAGCCAATCGGCTATCCAACTTTGCAAAAACCCTGTATTTCATGATAGAACTAAGCATATTGATGTTAGGTTCCATTTCATACGTGATATTGTTGATGCAGGTGGAGTCAAGCTGTGCAAGATCCCGTCTGAGTTTAACCCCGCGGATATGGGTACCAAGTGTCTTTCTGCTGAGAAGCACTTGTCCTGTAAACGCGTGTTAAACTTTGATTGTGGATAACTGTGGGTTGCCTAATAAAGTGTTTGCCCGTTGTGTCTGTTGATATTCCGGGTGACCCGGCGATGATGAGTCTTGTCACAACCTTTGTTTTGTTACTCTACACCACCTAGGACCAATAAGGTGGAGAATGTTGGAGGTATTGGTCCTACCAAGGCCTCCCTTCCACTTTATTTGCTGAGGCTTGCACCCTATTGTTTTACTCTCTCTTTGGTATCTTTTACCTTGGTATATTATCTGATCAATAATATACATCTTGAGTGTTGACTCACCTACTGGTTTGGCCCTCCTCATGTGCTGTCCGCTGCACACTCTGATTTGGTAACCCGTGAGCCTTTGTCTTGGCACTCACCCGTGACTTACCTTCTGGCATTTGCCAACTATATAGAAGCCTTGGTTTCTTCCTTTGGAGAGCAGCCTGCGTGAGTATTATTCCAGAGAGAGCAGTGCTCCCTTCTTCTTCCTTTCCTTTGTGTGAGAGTGTTGAGAGGTCCTTAGTGGAGAGAAAAGGCTAGAGGTGTGCTATAGCTTCCCCTAGTGTGGTGTTTGTGAGTAGAGTGTGTAGAAAGACCTGAGCCGGAGACGGAAGAAACGATCCTTACAGATCTTTTTGGATCATCCTTTCATTGGAACACACTTTTATTTATTTTAATTAAAGCTGAAAGGAGAGTAATAAATGTGTTACAACACTCAAAATAAAACAGTATGACTAAAGTGTAACTACAGTGATAAAAAACAAATTTGGCTTCCTTGAAGAGTGTCATTTGGATAGTGGGGGAAGTAAGGATGGTATGGTACTAATTAACACAGTAAAAGATACTCGTAGAAAGAAATAGAGAAAAGATGCAAATGCATTCTTAAACTATTAGTACCGGTGTAGATATGCCCCATAACTTCTTAGGGTGTGTTTGAAAGTTGGGTTTTGGAGGGGAAGGTTGAGTCGGTTGACAAGGGTTTATGGCTCTCCCTTTCATGTTTGAGAGTTTAAAATTATGGAGGGGTGGTTTTGGAAAACTTTTGTGACCCTCCAAAAACCCTTCAAATTAAATGCTTCATTTTCAAGTTCCTCCAAAATTGGGGGATTTTGAAGGATAACTAATTAAATGTCAACTTTAGCTCAATTCGACTATTTGAATTCATCATATATGTGAAGTGATTTAATATAAACTCATCTTTAACCTCTCTTTTCAAATTTGTTACTCCCAAATAAGAAAAGTTTCCTCACCTTTCCCTCATCTTCCCTTCCAATGACTAACCTTTAAAACTTTCCCCTTCTCTTCTCTTCCCTTCCCTTCCCTTTCCTTCAAACTCCTAAACCCCAAGGGTATGATTGAGAGTTGGGCGGAGGTAGGAGGAGAAGACATTAAACGTTATTTTCAGGAGCAGAAGGGGAGAGAACCCTTGTTGTTTGGGATTTGAAATTTGAATACAGAGAAATCAAGGAGAAATTATAATTAAAATCACTTTAGATTTATAATGAATTTATGTTCATTTTTAATCAAGTTAAAGTTATTATTTAATTATATATCTTTCAAAACCTCTCAAATTGGAGGAACTTAAATATTGAGCATTTGAAGAGTTTTGAAGGGTCAATAGAATCCTCCAAAATCATTCCTTTCAATTTTCTAAACTCCCAAACAACCGAAACAAGTTAAGAAAGGTTATAAATTTATAATAAACCCTTCTAATCCTTCCCCACCCCTCCACAACACAACTCCCAAACATACCCTAAAAGGTGCAACAATACCTCCCTAATGCTCATATGAGCAAATTAGCCCTTGGTGATTTAAAAAAAAAATCTTAAATCAAAATATATTGGGTTCAAAAATGGAAATATTTAAAGTGAATAACTTATTTTTTGAAAAAAAATTGAATAACCGATTTATTGTACTACCTCTGTATTTAATTACTTGTAAGATACTTGCAAAATGAAAAACTTATTTTTTGTCATTACTTAGAAACTAATATGACTATCTTAGCTCGTACGTCCTCTCTATTTAATTACTTGTAAGATATTCCGTACTCCGTATTATTGTTTTGAAAATATTATACAGGGTATTACCTGCAATACATTCCTGTTTTAGTAAATTTTTTGTTTACAACAACGTAAATATTCTTACTAGGTTTTCTACTTTTCACTTTTTTTTCGAACTTTTCAATATCTTCTTTGTTACTTTTCTTTAATCCTTTACAACATTATTTAACTAAGAGTTTAATCCTACAAAATCGATCTCATATAAAGAGTAACGGGAAATCGTAACTCAACGGTATACAAATTGTAATTCATACACCTTCCCTCCCATTTTGGTTGTCCTACTTTTCTTTTTAAGTTGTCCCAAAATGAATATATTGTTTCCTTTTTTGACAAAAAATATGTGGTCTTTATCATTTTTACTTTATTCTACTCAAATCTCAACCACAACTTTTACTTTCCAACCACTTTATTAATAACCGTGTCAAATTGAAAGTGGTCAACCAATATGAGACGAATGTAGTATTTCACTGGTATGAGAAATAGGTCAACACTTCCCTCATGACCAAACAAATCATATAGGTTGTGTCATCAATCATTGTTTCATCGATCCATCATTGTCAAATTTTAATAAGCGGCATCATTTTTCTTAGGGGACCAACGTCATGATTATGAATCGGGTTGACTCAGCTATGATATGAGATTCCATCCTAAAATGTCAATTCACATTTTACTGGTGTGAGGAAATACTTCTACAATTTACTACGCTATTTCACTCTTACAATTCTTTAAAAACTATAATTGCAAACTTCAGAGTAATACTGAAAGAGTAAGAGACCATTTGGCATCACTGTTTTTTTGGCTTATCAGGCTTATCAGCCAACATTTTCACCAAACACGTAACTTTTTGTAACACCGTCCCCAAATGTATTTACTTTCAAGTGAATATTGTATTTTAACCTTATTGAAAAGGTTAACGAATTTATGATGTCCCAAATTTTTATTAATTCTTTCGCACGAATAGTAAATTCGCACGTGGGGCCCGCACCGGGAGCGGGGGCCGCCCGATAGTCCCGGGACCACATAAATTATTCATCTTGGCCTAGATAATAATTATATGGTGGTGGATAACTCATTTGAGCCATGGACAGGTCCAGAGTTGACCGATTGGACAAAAGAGGCCCAAATACCAGTATTGGCAATTTAACCGTTAAAAGCCCGAAATTGAATTTCGGGGACTTATAAACTAAAGTTGGGGAATGAATATTCATTATAAGGGTCATAATGGTGGAAAACACGTAATATATTTTATTTGACCCGATAAAATAAAATATAATTAAAGCAGTCCGAAAAATACAACTTTCGGGACAAAGTGTACACTTTTGGGCAAAAAGGGTTGACCTCCCACATGGGTGGGGGCCAACCCACGATTTTAGACACCCCATGAGTAGTCTTGGTCGGCTGGAGAGGCATGGGAGAGAGAGTGGGAGGTGATTGGAATAGGATCAAACAATTGAGGTGGGCCTCTCCCACACCACTCATACATTGGAGACAAAAGAGACACCCATCTCTTCCCTCCTTCATTCACTCGGCCATACACTCAAGAGGAGAAGGAAATCCCAGAAAAATTACCATCTTCCATAGCCAAGAACAAGCAAGCTCAAGGAGGTCCAAGGGAAGGATTTTTGAGAAGGAAAAACTAGGTGGATCAAGGTAAGGACCTTATAATAACTCCTCCTCTATTATTTGATTATCATATGAATTATATATCATATGAAGAACCTTGAGGGGTGTTCTACATGATTTAAGTGTAGAATGATGGGTTGGAAGGTGGTTCCATGTCCAAAAACGGACTTAGGAGCCAAACTGACAAGTTCACCGGGAAATAACCTTTTAGAGGTTATTTGTATTGATTAAGGTTTTATGATGTTAAAACCTTGTTAGGGACTTGATTTAAGCATTTTTGAACCTCGCCGGAGTTTCGCCGGAGTTGGTCAAAGTTCGCCGGAAAATAGTCAAAGTTCAACCGAGGAGCGTAGAACGCGCTTAAGCTCACTTAAGGTGAGGATGACCGACTATATTGCTTATAATCTTTGGGTTAATTTCATAAGATTTCCTAAATGAATACACAATGTGATTTGCATGGATTATTAATGGTTAAATAATGCCTAAATGAAATTACTATTGATTATAAGTATAGTTTGCATAATATACAAATTTATTGAATAAATTGTGTATGTTTATATGTTATGAATATGATGGCATGATAGTAGTATCAACCATAAATCCCATTTGTGATAAGTATGCTTTTATTTCATGAGAAGAAGCCATGAAAGAATAAAAGTGATATTTTGATATTAAGGTCAAACTACATATTGAATGAAGAATTACATTGAAATGAGTAAATAACTAGTATTGAAATATTAGTTGGAATTGTAGTTGAATAATGGATGAATGGATCCTAAGAAATTGAATTGTAAAGAATCGGTGATTATTGAGCTGGGCTCTAGACCGATGTAGATGACGGTGATTATTGAGCTGGGCTCTAGACCGTAATAGTTATCGGTGATTATTGAGCTGGGCTCTAGACCGATGTAGATAACGGTGATTATTGAGCTGGGCTCTAGACCGTAGTAGTTATCGGTGATTATTGAGCTGGGCTCTAGACCGATGTAGATGACGGTGATTATTGAGCTGGGCTCTAGACCGTAGTAGGTAACGGTGATTATTGAGCTGGGCTCTAGACCGTGGTAAGTAATGATGAATTGACACTAACGAACAAAGTTAACCATGAGATAATAACACCCTAGATTGAGGGTCTCGGAAATTGAAACATTGATTATACTTAGTATAGTTGTCATTGTACTTGTCAAATGCTTCCAAGTACTGACCTCCCCTTCACGGGGGAGGCCACCTCACAGTTTCAGGTAGGAGCTGAGCTTGCTACCAGTGCCGTTACTCCGGGAGAAATTCAAGGAAGGAAGACGTGGTTCGTGCTTCCTCCGTTTCTGTTTTAAAACGTTTAAATCAATGCTCATGGATATTACATTTTGAATAATCATTTGGGGGCTTGTATGCCCATGTTTGCCAAAGTGTGGCACGAACACTTGTATTAAATGTTTCCGCTGCTTTGAATGAATATTTTACATTATGTTTGTTTATGGATGTTCTATGTGTGAATGATATTCCAGACGCCTTGTATAGTATGGATGTGTTGGACTGCGGTTGACTATTCGTACTGTACGGCGGATTGTTGACGTGTCCGGTTAGGTCCGGGGCGTGACACTTTTACTTTCGCGCGCTGAGTTGTGTCATAAGCAGAAAAAGTAAGGTTGAAGTTACTTTTTTGGCTGTTTTGGCTGAAATTACTGTAGATGACCATTTTAGCTATTTTTCATATATATATTTTTATTTTATTAATAAATATATTTTAAAAATAATTGTTTCTTAAATCAACAGAATCAGCCAATACAGTCACTTCAGCCAGAACTTCATAAATTTCAGCAGAATCAGCCAAAACAGTATTTTCGTGCTACCAAACGGGCTCTGATACTATCACCCTTCATCATTTGATTGTCTTGAATCTCACTTTCATTTAAATATGCACTACTCCCTCCATCTCGCTATGATTGTCTTGTATTTTCTTTTTGGTTTGTTTCACTAAGATTGTCTCAGACACAAAAATTGGTAAAAAATGTGTGGTTTCACGTCATTCTTACTTTATTAATTCAATATCAATCAAATAAACTTAATTTTCTTCCTAACCAGATCACATTCTCATGTACAAATGTTAATGGGGCGGAAGTATTATAAGGAATATACTCCCTCCGTCCCGCTAACAATGGGACGAGAGGGAGTGACACGCAAACTAATAAAAATTGAGTTATGTGGTTGATATTGAATTGATAAAGTAAGAGTGGAGTAAGAACAATTTGGACCCACACAAATTTTGCCTAATTTGGTATGGAACAATCTTAGTAGGACGGACCGAAAATGTAAAATAAGACAATCTTAGTGGAACAGAGGTAATATTTTTTATTTTTATTATTTTCTTTCACACAGAATTTAATGACACATTTATAAGAATTTTGTGACATGACAAAATTACGAATCATTCTTGGTGTAAACAAGATTACCCAAAATTTGTACATGTGTACAAAGACAATTAGAAGGATTTTGACATCAAATCATGTCCCTTTTTAATCAAATTGCCTATATACATAAGTAACTAGAATGAATTTTATATACACTTTATATACAACCCATATACACTACCCATTTTTTCAAAAATTACCGAGTAGAAGATAAGAGGGAGTAGGAATTTGTAACCGATTGTTGACATAGTGATGTGATGAGGTGGATTAGTTATAAGTGAAGACAAAGGGTAGCTAGCTAGGAAGACACAGATACATATGTACACACGCAAAAGCAAGCTAGCTAGGCTAGGGGGTTCGTACGTACGTGTGTGTATTATATTGTTGGTTACTCCGTATTTGGTTGTGATTTTCAGAGAAAGGACAATCATCTATCTGGTCTCGCCCTTTTTTCACCATCCAGGACTACTTCAAACGTGTGGGTGTAAGGATGGCAATGGGGGCGGGGGCCCGTGGGGAACTGCCCCGTGGGGGGGAGTTGGGGCGGGTGGTGGGGTGGGGCGGGTGGTGGGGTGGGGGAGATATTTTCTCCCCGCAAAAATATGGGGCGGGTGATGGGTTATGCACCCCCCGCCCCGTCCCCGCCCCGTCTCCCGTAATAATTAATAATAATAATCTAAATAATAATACTAATAATAATAGTAATACTAATACGAAGTAATTAAAATAGCATGGTGGTCCGGTGGGTTTAGTGGTTTCCTATCTAATGGATTGTGCGTAATGGATCTATCTAATTCTTGTTTAATAACTAAGCTATCTTGTAAAATTGCTTATCAAAATCATAAAGTAAAATGATTTTTTTAGAGATAAAATAAAATGAATTTGGGAAAGTTATAAAGTGATATTAGCTTAAACGCCTCAGGCACGGTGTGAAAGTTTTTTTCCTTTACTATTATAATGCATTAATTCTTTTCTTTTGAATGTCATCTTTATGATTGTAGTTATGGCTCTTAAAATTTGGTGATCATATGTCGTCCTAGATGCCGTCAAATGACCATGATTGATTGAATGCAGGGTTTAAGAAAATATTATAGAGCTAATCAATGCTAATTTAGAGTTTGATAAAAATTACTAATTTAGAACGCGTATAATGTGTTCTAGATTTGAAATGGGATGTAAGATTACATTGACACTTAAAAAGTAAAAAAAAAAAAAATTGGCTACTAGAAGTGTTGTTAAATTTTTGAAAAATTGTCAGAGTCTAAAATGATGTTAATTTTTGACGAGTACTTCCCCGTTGGGTACCCGTGGGTCTAGCGGGTCGGGGCGGGGGATGGGGCCGGTCGAATAGTAGTGGGGGATGGGGCGGGGTGGGGACGATTTTTTAGACACGGGGCGGGGGATGGGGGAGTGAACCCCCGCCCCAACCCCGCCCCATTGCCATCCCTATGTGGGTGCCTTCTTTTCCATCCATCTCTCCAAAATTTCTCTCCAGGAAAATAATAAACAAATACGTAGCATTCACAAAAGTTGCACTCTAGCCCGCCAGCCACAGGCCCACAGCCAGCCTGTGTCCACAGAGAATATCATAACCTATATAAAAAAAGGAAAAAAAGGGTGTGGTGCTGTTTTTTAAAAAATAAGATTGTGTGGTTGATATTGAATTGGTAAAATGAGAATAAAGTAATAATAAATTATAACCACTCAAATATTATCAAATATGACGTGAAACAAATTTTATGTGACAAACGACAAAGATAAAATGGGATAAAGTTAGGACGGATGAAATATTTATTTTTATTTGTGTTCCACTGCTCCCTATCTATTTATCTATAGATACTCCGTATTTACTTACTCAGTAACTTTTCTTTTCTTTTCTTTTCTAACTGCTCCCTAACTTTTCTTTTCTCTTTGCTCCAAAAACTTTGTCATTTTTCTTTTACAGGAGTGAAGTTGTGATTCAACTAATTATTTCATGCCTCTCTACTCAAACCAAGTCCTATTGATAATTACTCCTCAAAATGAGGTGTTCAAACAAACTTGTTCGAAAAATTTGATCTTGACAAGAGAAGTACGAAACTCAATCGATACATATTCGACAGTGATACCAATTGATATACCTAGTATACATGACAATTACAATAATAAATGAATAACAAGGAGTAGATGACACAAGTACATATATTATTAAACATGAGAAGAGTTTACCGATGATGAACGATGTATTAAATAGCTACAGTGAACACCAATGACTTTCTTTGTATCTAAAGTGTTTGAATACTGTTTAAGCAAGAACTTGACAGTATAATTAAACAATAAAAATTAGAGGTTTGTGGGTTTCACACAAGAAGAAAACTGTGAAGAAAACTCAAGTAATAAGATGAAGAATTTTATTCAAAATGCTAGTTTGTGAGTATAGCTGTAGTATCCACTCTGTCCTTCCTCTTTATAAGATGTTTCTATTTATGCATGCTTCTTTACTGTTAAATTACATGGCAAGTGCCTTTAATAAGGAAATGAAATTATTCACACTTAATTCCTGCAATTATGCTTCCGAACTGCCCATTTAGGTTCGTGTATCCCTTTGATACTTTCCATTCTTGCATGCATCTAGAAGCAAGTATTCTGGAGTGTTCTGAGTTGGGCTCGCGGGCCAATCCGTACGCGGGTGCCACCTATGGGCCTGCTCAACTGCGTAGTAATCCGGGCCCAACAATTGCCCCCTTTCGAGAAGTTGAAGCGTACAGGCGCACATGTGAACATGTCAACCGTTAAGCATCAACTTTTCAAAATCTTGAAAACACATATATTTGTCATCCTGGATCATTGCTCTTATAGACTCGTCATCAGTTTGATACAACACGTCGTCAACCCATCATTCATATGACGGGACGCTTCCGTCGATTCGTCATTAATCTGAGGAGACGCTTATATCAACCTGTCATTTGTCTGGCGAGACACTTTCGTCAACCTGTCACTTGTCTGGCAAGACGCTTTCGTCAACCTGTCAATCTTTTATACCAATGTCGACACTTCGGTTTGGAAAGGGAACATCACCTGTCGTGGAAGATGATGAGTTGGGTTGAGTGAACTTGGTTCATATCCTGCAAAAACTTTAAATAACGTTACGTTTGTCATTTGTATTATCTCCTTATGTTGGAGTATGCGCTTCTGTTGTGTAGTTCTGTAGTTTTGTTGTACGTGTGTTGTCATATATGTTTTGGTTGCACGTGTGTTGCCATATATGTTTTGGTTCCACGTGTGTCGTCATATACGTGTGTAGGTTTTGGCCAAAACGCACTGTATGGGCTCTGTTAGGACTGTGATCCATGATATTCTCATGGGCAGCCTAACTCTTCCCATTTTGATGTTTGAGTAAAACGTTGGGCTGATGTGAGCCTGATTGACGTCTTGTAACCTTTGTAGGTTGCCTCTTTAGCTGTCTGAACTTGCACTTCAAGATATCCCTGCATTCGTCTCAAGCCGTCAAAGTTGGCCGTTGGCTTTGGGCCAACGGCCCTCCGATGGTTAAGTCAGTAAAAGTAATAAGTCTAACTTTAAGAAAAAATATATACTTTATAACCAGTATGTCACAGCTCTCCCTTAAGCAAGACGATCACAAACCCAAAACTTCAATAAAAATAAAATTTTATACCAAAGTATTTATTTCGGCTTATAAACGAGATGAATTATTTAGATTAAATCTAGCGATCCGCCAAGAGTCAGTTCAGAAAACAAGAAATCATCTTGCAAGAGACACACTGGTTGACGTCGTAAACTTCCAACATGACACTTTGCCTTGCTCACTGCATTTGACTCGTCCAGGGCCGATCCAAGGAATTTTTTGGTCCGAGTCGAATAGTATAATAAGGCCCTTAAGCACCATAAAAAAATAAACATTAAAAATATGGGAATGTTCCCGAAATAGGACTAAAACAATTTGAAAATTCCAAAATAGGACTGCCATGTTTTTTTATTCCCAAAGTAGGAGTAATTACTGCCAAGTTTGAAAAATACTGTTATGTTTGAAGTCTGGTACTGTCAAAACATGACAGTAATTAGTCCTATTTTGAGAATAAAAACATGACAGTCCTATTTTGAAATTTTCAAACCTTTTCAGTCTTATTTCGAGTAATATTCTCTAAAAATATTTATACTTAATTACTTACCTAGAATAATGGGATTATATTTTGGAAATGAATGAATTAACGTTTTCCACTCTCCTAGACTAGAGAACTCTTCAAAGCTTGACATTGGAATTTGGGAAGTTGCAAATCTAAATTGGGCATACTAGCTATGGGTATATATATAAAAGAAGATTATATATTTTTGGGCCCTAATTTTTTCTCAAAATTGTGAGGCCTGAGGCAATTGCCTCTTTGCCTCAAGGGTAAGTTCGGCCCTGGACTCGTCGTTAATCATCAAATGAACTCATAAAGAAGTGAAAAAAGCTAAAGTGGCTTACAGATGGTGTTGTTTTAAGTCGACGTCTTGTTTACTCTCCTGTATTCAAAATGTTGTTAGGATCGGTCGTTGGCCTTAAGTCAACGGCCTTCTGATGATTAAGTTAGTAAGTCGTCTAAATAAATAAATAAGACATAACGGGATTTAAAAATGAAAAAGTTTAAGGTGTACCGCATTCCAACTTCTAGGAACCTGTTTACCATCAATTGATTCCAAGCGATATGCCCCCTGCCCAATAACATCGACGATCTTGTATGGGCCTTCCCAATTCGGGCTAAACTTTCCACTTGCTTCATTTCCAAACACTTTCCTCAAAACCCAATCTTCTTTCTTAAAAACCTTCGCTCGAACGTTTTTATTAAAGCTCTTGGCCACTATTTGTTGATAGGACTGTAGATGGATTTTGGCCTTCTCTCTAATTTCGTCAATGGTGTCATGTATCAATTCCACGTTGTTCCGTTCTTCGGTCATAAGTCCATATCTCGAGGATGGTACTTCTACTTCTGCTGGTATGACCGCTTCACAGCCATATACCAAGGAAAAAGGAGTTTGTCCGGTTGCGTTCTTTGGAGTCGTTCTGTCAGCCCATAATATCAGGGGCAACTCGTCAGTCCACCTGCCTTGTTCTTTCTCAAGTCTTTTCTTCAAATTGGACACAATGAGCAACAATGATCTTGTTGCTGGATTCGGCTTGTCCATTAGATTGCAGGTACCTAGGAGTTGACGTTTCCAGCTTGATGTTGTACCTTTCGCAGAAGCGTCGGGTCTTTGTGCTTAAGAATTGAGACCCGTTATCACACACAATCTCTGACGGGGTACCAAATTTGCAAAGTATATTTCGTTTGATAAAAGAAATTACCTGGTCGTCATGTACCTGGCGGAATGGTTCGGCCTCCACCCATTTTGAGAAGTAATCCGTCATGGCCAATATGTAAACCTTCTGTCCTGGAGCTTCCGGCAATTTTCCAACAATGTCCATTCCCCATTTCATAAAGGGCCATGGTGAAAGGACCAGATGAAGTGGTTCAGAGGGCTGATGACGGATTGGTCCATGCTTTTGACATGGTTGACAACTCTTGGTGAATGTGACTACGTCATGTCTCATGGTTGGCCAATAGTATCCAAATCTAAGAGCTTTGTTGGACATACTTCTTCCAGTAGCATGATTTCCACATTCCCCTTCATGAAGGTCTCTTAACACCTTGATAGCTTCTTGAGGTGCTAGACATCTTTGGTATGGACCTGCTTTAGATCTTTTAAACAAAACATTGTCCACCGGCTGATGTTCCACCAGCTAAGTTTTCTTTTTCTCATTCACCTGAGTCTTCCGCGTTGTCCATTGATGATCCTATTTAGTCAAGACACAGAAAATCAAAGACATTTGCCTCCTCAATTGTGCTACCAACCGAGGAATTACTCTAACTCACTCAAATACCCATGACAACCCCATAGGTGCATGACTGATTTATTCATATCCCGGGTAGATGTCACTGCATTTAGTCCAACGGTGCGTGGACATCCCTACTTAGACCACTCATTTGACTACCAATTGATATGTGGTTAACCACAAGGGACCTCATCATTTATCACTGTTTCCTTTTGAGATGATTGATACTGACTACAATGGTCTATAGCCCCCCACACCACCGAACTACATTGATCATGCCGTGTGCAGTTACCTCACTTCCAAATATTTTTGAATTTTCTAAGACACAAACACATTCAGAGTCATTTAGTGATCTTCATTTCATGATCGTGCGAGAAATTCCATAAGCGCATCTACTATTGATGTAATTGAATGATAGGAAGGAAAGATTGATGTTGCAACATCTCTATCACCAACGTGTTCACGTCATCGCCCGAAGTTAACCTCTAGAGGGATACTAACAGGAGTCGATGTGACACTGAGGCTACAATTTTCCTCTACCGATCCTTGTGATCATGCAACAACGTGCATGATCAAAACAACGCATCATTATTAGAATAAAAAGCATGTGATCGATCGATGAATATGATCGTCATGAGGGGGAGAATGGTCCACATGCTTATCAAAACAACACATCATTTTCCAACACTCCTCCATCAAAAGATGAAGAGTCAACTTCCTCCAACATAACGACATTTGTATTTCTTGATGACTTCAGTTGTATTAAACAAGCTAACTCTTCCTTCCTGTGAAAACTGGCATGTGGGAAATTGAATGAATCGAGGGAATAAGCAACATATTAAAAGCATAGCCAAACATAGATAAAATGTGAAGTCTCAGCTCCATCCAGACGTATATGATGAAGCGATGAGTAGATCCTCAGGCACACATGTGTACTTTGCTCTCTAAATCATACTTGGAATCATCTTAAGGGTTCAGTGCTTCCACCAGAAGCATCTAAAAGAGTTTGAGCTCCAATTCTTTACTAGGGAACTCACCCAGTTTCTACCAACTGGATGAGAATTTAAATAAATATGTTTCTACGAGCTAAATAGCGTAGCAAGTCGGTTCAAATACTATGTGAGATTCGTTTGACAAAAGCTTTATGATAAAAAACAAATCAGCTTGTGTTTCCTCAACAAGATTGTCATAAAACTTGACAGGATAAGGAGGGCCATCTCGTACTCATCATCATTTGATTTATCTTCAACATTGACCATCCATGCCAAGTCTTCTGGTTCGCTCTTATAGTAGCTATGGAAGTCTGTTTACGCTCATCCATTCTGTTGCAACACCAACAAATGCTCCTCAAGATCCTTCACAATCAAAATAGTCAAATACTACATTATGGAAGAGACGTAGGTTGGAAAATCTAAAACGAGAGGTGAAGCTCTTACTAGTCTGGATTACTCCAGAACAAACATTCTAAAGGTGGCAACGGACTTCACTCATGCTGGGCACGAGAAACAACATTAAAGGACAACTGCATTGAGATAAAAGGGAAGTTTGCAACAGTCTGAAGTCTGAACATACAAAGAGGGGATTTGTCTGGGACTTTGGAACCAAGAACCGGAGAACCGAACCGGACCAAAATGTTATGATCTGGTTCGGTTCAGTTCCCAAAATTTATTAGTTATTTGTTAACAGTTCGGTTCCCGTTTTGACTAACGGTTCGGTTCTCGGTTCCTGAAAAAAATATGTATCAGGAACCGTTAAGGAACCGTTATATATATTAATTAAAATTATGTATATTTCTTATAAGTATATATATTAATGTATATTTACTTATTTATTTTTATATTACATTCATTATTTTAGTTTAGTTATTTAACTATTTAAAACTATTATTCACTTCAACCGGTTCTCTTAGGCTTCTTAGGCCTCTCATTAGGTCCAAACTTCAGCAGATCGGAACTCGAAAGGTCCAAACTATTTAAAATTATTATTCTCTTTAACTAGTTCAACATATTTGTATTGTAATTTCAAACGTGGAATGCCTTTTTCGCAAAATTTAGTCTTGATTTGTAAGAATTTTTTCAAAGACTAGGAACCGTTAAATGACAAGAACCGAACCGTTAAGAATGATTCGGTTCCTTACCGGTTCTATAAAATAATTTATAAGAACCGAACCGTTAATAAAATTTCATATTTTCAAAAGGTTCCACATATTTTGCCTAAGAACCGAATAGGTCCCGAGCCTAAGAGGGGAGCTACTCAACACAAAGACGAAGATAACTCACGCAAAAATGTAAAAATACATAAAGGGAGAGATGGTTAGGTACTAATTATTGTGTACAATTGTATTTGTTATCTTTGTATTTTGTGTAATAATAAATTAGTTATTTAACCGGATCATATTTGTATTTGGGTCCGCAAGCCTTCTGTTATACGGAAGCTCAACCTTCATATATTTATATCTGAAGGGTTGGTTTCCGTAAACCCTAATAACTCATCATTGAAACTTATGGCAAATACATTTAAGGTATTTGTTGGGCCCGGATTACTACGCAGTTGAGCAGGCCCATAGGTGGCACCTGCGTACGGATTGGCCCGCGAGCCCAACTCAGAACACTCCAGAATACTTGCTTCTAGATGCATGCAAGAATTGAAAGTATCAAAGGGATACACGAACCTAAATGGGCAGTTCGGAAGCATAATTGCAGGAATTAAGTGTGAATAATTTCATTTCCTTATTAAAGGCACTTGCCATGTAATTTAACAGTAAAGAAGCATGCATAAATAGAAACATCTTGTAAAGAGGAAGGACACGAGTGGATACTACCGTGATGAAAACGGTTAGCAACACAAGAGGGGGGGTGAATTGTGTGTGTGTGAAACCGTGGCAGTTTTTCGCAAAGTTCTAGTGCGGGGTATATGGAATTGCGAAATAGTAAAGTGCACAAGAATTTAACGAGGAAAAATCCCTTGGCTCAAAGGGATTAAAAAACCTCGACCTCCCTCGGAGGAATTTTAGCAACTCCACTAAAAAGCCTTTGAATGATTACAAGGGAAACCCTCCTAGTCTACCCTTGAGCCACCCCAACTCTATCCTCTCTAGGAAGAGTTGCGCTTCTCTACCTTGCGGGTAGAGAGCCTCTCAGCTTTGCAACAAAGCTCTCACACACACAAACCAACCCGAGGAGGCTACTCTTAGCCAATCCTCAAAACCCCATTACAATATGAAGAAGGGAAAGAAGAAACTATATCTAGAACTCCGAGTGAGCAGTTTCAGACGCCTTGGACTTTGATATTTCTTTTGTGAATATGTCTCTTCAGATTTTGTCTCGGTCAAGCACACACTTCTTCCTCTTGGTTCTCGAATATATAAGCCACTTTGATTTGTCCGTAGGTGTCTCTTTCCTTAAGAAATTGAGCTTCCATACTTGGAACTTGCCTTGATATTATTTGAATTACTTTCCTTCTAGTAGCCCGATCTCTCTTATTCGTTCTCAAATATGAGTAAATTGACTCATGATTCACGAACCATCATATAAGGAAATAATATTGATTTACTTAACATGTAGGCATGCAACGGACATGTGTAGCAATAAAATATTTATGCAATCACTTTCAAGTAAAGCTACTTTAATATCTCATTAGAAAAGCTACGGTTAACTTTTATTAATATGGCAATCAAATTAAGATGACAAGATAGCATAATATTATAGGGAACGAAGTAGTATATTGGCTTGTCAAATATAAGCATGCAACGACCCAAATATTACTAGCAAGTCAAGATTCTTTTCCAAAGGAGATTTAATATCTTAAATCAAGGATATCTTTTCAAACCATAAGGTAAAAGAATATTTACTTAACAAATATACCCTATGGTCAAGCTTCTAAAGATAGCAACGTATTGTCTAAAGCAAAGATTCTTACCATTAAAATATTAAGCTATTAAGGTCAATTTACTTAAGTGATGTCTAATCATGCAATCATTAATATAGCAAGTAAGGATACTTTCCATAAAGTAAAAAGCTATACATTCCATAAAGTAATATTATATCACTCAAACAAGCAAGTTACGTATATATCAAAAAGCACTCATATTACTTTATATAAAGTAATAAGCTATATTTTACATAAAGTAATATACCACTCAAATAAGCACTCATAAGGAAAGCACATTAATTTTCAATTAAGTAGGTGCAATCAATATTAATTCAAACCATATCACGGAACTAGAACTGGGGGCGGTTCTGTTCGCCGTTCCACCTGCATGGTTGGTTCATCAACAAGAAGTGTTTATAGACTAGGTCTATCCTTTGTTCCTGCATGGTTAGTCATCAACAAAACAACATATTCAACATACCTCTATACTCACAAACTAGCATTTTGAATAAAATTCTTCATCTTATTACTTGAGTTTTCTTCACAGTTTTCTTCTTGTGCGAAATCCACAAACCCTTAATTTTTATTGTTTAATTATACTGTTAAGTTCTTGCTTAAACAATTTGGCACCCACCGTGGGGCTCGTGCAAGAAAAATCGGATGGCTCACCTTCAACGGTTTTCAAGAGCAGCTAGAGGCGCTAAGGGAGGAAATCCGGCGAGAGATGGCAGATCGGATGGCTCACCTTCAACGGGAAAACGATGTACTTCGGTCCCAGATACAGTCTGCGGTGTCATTAGCCTCAAAATCGAGAATCAATCGGAGGAGTGACGCAATGACTGCTGCAACACAAAATTGAGCATGCAGGATTAACCTGTCAGAGAAACCAAGTTGATTAATAACTTGTGTGGCCGAAGTGCCACTAATTCGGGGTTCAACAATGACAACAATATTAGGACGATAATGGGTTATATAGTCACGAAACGAGGGAATACACTCTTCATGTTTAGCCCCCTACAATTCCATGATTTTTTTTAACATCACAAAAAGGATATAAGGTGAGAGGGCATCCCTGATTAGGCCAAAGTGTCCATCGCCCCAAAGGGAACCGGGATGGCTGGAGTGAAGACATTTGTGATTGGTTGGGGAGATTGCTTTTGGGTGACATTGGTTGCTACTTCAAAAGAAGGTGGCGAGGCGGTTAATGCCGGGGCAACAAAACCTCCCGAGGGTAATTGGCCACGTTGCAAGATAGTTAAGGATGGTTGTTCTGTGGGGGGTGCGAATCCTAGAGGAGGAACATATAGGAATCGCCTCTACCATGTCTCCTCGAATGCTTGTGGGAATTTTGTATTTGTCGAGATAAGAGATCCTGCTTTGCGGGGGTGACCGGGTTTCTTCTTGGGGTCCATGGATGCCTGCGGATGCGAAGCACACATGGAAGTCGACGGAGGAACTTGGTGGCCTTGGGGCTTCTAGGTCATTGCCGTCAATAATGGGGATTGGACGATCCTGGTGGCCCCCTTTCATCCAAATGCCAATATCATCCATTTGCTTTGGGGTCAGAGCGATTGTTGAAGCGGAAATATCCTCGGTGTCCATGGTCGAGGTCTTACCTATGCACGAGGCTTCAACATGGTTGTACAAGCCACAATGCATGCACATGTTCTCCAAACTCTCATAGCTCATTTGAAACTCATTTCCATCCAGTTCATGCTTACCCAACATGGGTTGCGAGAGATCCGATTCAACACATGCACGAGCAAAGCGGGTGCGTTCCCCCGGATGCAGTTGCCACATCAACCCGGATGGGTTTGTCGACGTAACCAGCGATACGCGTGACAGCCATTTGATTGAAATAGTGCAATTGTAATTCCGGAAGACGTATCCACGTAAGAAGTTTCTTCAGCGGGGTATGTACATTAAAATCTGGTGTCTAGTAAGAGAATGCTATATAATAATCAAATATCTTCTAAGGCCAACCATAAGCTGCCAGAAGGTAGTCTTCCTGGGTAGAAAATCGAACAACATAGCAGCGGTTTATCATGTCCGAGACTCGTAAGGTCCCGTGAATCACCCACAGCGTCTCAACTCGCTTCTTGACAGCTAAGAACGAAAAACTTCGTTCAAGAACCCCGACCACTAAAGATTTTGTGACACCGCACCCGAGCGTCCTTGAAAATTTCCATTTAAAATTCAAAGTTTACGTAGTGAATTTCCGACTTCCAAACAATTGTAAAACGATTAATGTTTTACGTAGTGCATGGTTGATTATTGTACTGTTCAAACTCGTATATTAGTGTCGGGTTTGCAAATACTTATTTGGGCCTTACTAATGAATATAAGAGCCCAACATTTCCCAAATAAAGATATATAACCTTTCAAGACAAATTGAGGAAGGACGGGAGGCCCAAACATTACTTCGGGCCCAACCTGCTAAAAATAGCAAGTATTCGAGAATGGCGTCCTAGACCCACTCGGGGATGACCCACGCGGCTAGTAGTCCAATAATATGAATGACAAATGTCAAAATAAGTGATAGAATGATTAGAGAAGAATACAAATGTCTATGGTCCCATCTTTGACATTATTGAGCTAAATAATGGGAGTGAGGTTTTTCTTCTATAATATTCATCACATGAATTATCGGGATGATCCTACACATATTGGGAATCAATGATATGATGTAGGAAGTTAAATTGTTCTAAATAAATTAGGATGAGTACAAAAAGACATCTTTTGACAAAAGATTAAACAATAGGACCCATTCTTCCATTTTTGGATGTATTGATTGATATTTTGCTCCCAAAATAATTGGGGAACACCATGCTGCGCCCCATCTCTTCCTTCCACCTGCAAGACAAGAAAAATAATGTTAGGAGGCTGTCATAGCTGACTTTAGGGGCTGGACTTGACAAAGGAAGCAAGAGGGAACCCCACCTAGTCTATTTTCGCACAAAAGGATGGTGCTTGTTGTCTCCCTCCATGAGGGATGTTATACTCGACCAAATAAGGTGAATGAGGTGTCCTTGGATAGCATTTGAAGTCTAGTTTCTTATTTGAGTGGTATCTGTTCGAGTAGGGAGAGTTTATCATACAAAAATCGAGCTGGAGTGAACTGCTGTCTGTAAACTCGAGCAGTGAGAGTACCGAGGCTGTTTGGTTGATATCTCGAGTTCTACCAATCCAAATAAGGAGTGACAGATACCAAAAGAAAGATCTCAAGACGAGGAATCCTTGAAGGTCTGGTTTGCATCAATCGGAGTAGTGGAAGGCTCCCAAAGCGTCCGAACAAAACACAACCTCGCAGGAACGGATTTAATCTTCTAAAGTGAGTTTTAACCCCAAAACCTTTCCTTTCATTTTCCAAATGATATGAACGATTGGTGGAACTATTATACACTACTTCAAGTGTATAATATGTCCCTATTAAGTTATTTTATTGATGTAAAGGTTAGATACTAACCTAGAGCAAATCTTGGAAAACTAGGAAACGAGTTAGCCGGAAAACACCCATTCTAGGGGCTGTTTTCGTATCAACGATTAGGGGTTGAACTAGCACTTTGAGGGGGATGTTTAACACTCATTTATAAGCAAGGAATCAGTTCTCAAGCTTCCTTGGCCGAGGCTTTGGTCATTGGATCGAGAAGGAAAGTTTTAAAGCTCATTGAGGTGAGGATCGACATCTAATTGCTTACAACTTGTAGGTTAAGCATGAGATTACCTAAATGCCTAAATCATAATTTTTCATGGATTATGATGATTAAACATTGATGAAATATTGATATAGTTCCCAAAGAATGAAATTGGAAATGGTTTGAGGATGTATGAATAATATGAGGTTAAATCAGTTATAAATGAACTATTTTGTGAAATAGGGATTTTACTCATGTATTAAATATGTGGATACATAAATGAATATTTATGTATTGAAGTTGAATATTTAAGTTGCTGCTACATACTTATAAATATGTAGAGGATTACAAAATGAGGATATTTGTATGATGACAATAATCCTAATAGTATTGAAATACTAGTTAGTGATTATTTGAATTGTTGATAGAATTGATCCTAGGTATTGGATTGTATGGAATGCACTTGAATGTACTTCAAGTGTATAAAATGACTTAGTATGAATCTAAGGGTAAGTTATGGGCAGTCATTAAGAATGACCCAAGGTAGATTATTGAGATGTCAATTCTAGGCATAGGGTTGCTTAGGAATTGGACTATAATGAAGAATTAGAGCCGGACTCTATGATTGCATGGAAACGTAGTTGGGCCGTGCCCTTGCCATGTAATTGTGATTTGCATGGAAATGTAGTTGGGCCGTGCCATTGCCATGTAATTGTGATTTGCATGGAAACGTAGTTGGGTCGTGCCCTTGCCATGTAAATTGTGATTTGCATAGAAACGTAGTTGGGCCGTGCCCTTGCTATGCAAATGTGATATGATGTATTTGACTTAAAGGATTGCATAGAAATGTAGTTGGGCCGAGCCCTTGCTATGCAATGATGATGTGATGAACTCTATGAGGTGTCGTGGCTTATAGTCACGGGGAATGGGAATGGTGATTTCTAAATGAACATGGGCCCACGGGCCGACTACTTGACTTGTATATAAAGTAAGTATATTTTCAAACGGGGTAACTTAGGGTTACCACTATATTGTATTATCACCCTATTTGAGGGTCTTGTGTTTGAAATACTTGTTGTATATCCCTTAGATGCCATCCACACCAGTACTTTATAGCCGTATAGAGTACTGACCCCTTCGGGGGCGTCCCACCACCATTTCAGGTTGAGGCTCGAGCTTGCTACCTGTGCCCGTTGCTCGGGTGATCCTTTGGAGAGAAGACGTGGTTCGTGCCTTCTCCATTCTGTTTTGAACAATATTAAACATGCTCATGGATATTTTACTACAGAGCCTGCATGCTCATGAATAGCCCTGTGTGGCCCTTTTGTTTTAAACAATGTTTCCGCTGCGTTATGAATTACTTATTATGTTTGTTTATGGATGTTATGTGTGTGAATGATATTCAAGACGCCTTGTATAATATGAATGTGTTGGACTGCGGTTGACTATTCGTATTGTACGGCGGGTTGTTGACGTGTCCGGGGATGTTCTGGGCGTGACAATTTAATTGGTATCAGAGCTTTAGTCCATAAACTTCATAATGAAGTCTCAAAATTCTCTTTTCAAAATGATTTTGAAAACCATGAGCATAAACGTTTTGTACTTGGAGAGCTTTTGGAACTTGAGTTGCTAGGTCTCTAATTGTTAAGATGGTACCCTTAGCAATTGGTATGGCAGCAATTTGAGCCAAATAGTGTCTTAAGTACCGATCTGTCAATTGACATTTGATACGAGTCTCACGACTCCTTCCAAATTTCTTTCAGAAATGGACTGTGGTGGCAAGGTTACTAGGAGAAACCCGACGGGCCGTGCACCGGTGGAGACTGGGCAGGGCAGTCGTAGGACCTCTAGGGCATCTAGAGGAGCGGGCCGTGGGGGCCGATCACAGACTGTGAGCGACGGTCATGTGAGCACCGAGAGTGAGAGCTACTGGTCCTACGAGGACTCAACCTATCAACAGGAAACCGAGCCGGTTGAGACCCCTTATGAAGGGGATGATGATGATGTAAGTGATGAAGAGGAGGAAAATGGCTCCTTAGCACGAATCGAAGCGTTACTCCAACAGTATCACCGTGAGCGTGAGGAAAGGAGGGAACGCCGAAGGCGCCGAGCTGGTCAACCTTCGGGTGGGGCTTCTGGAGTGAGAAGCCATGTTGACTTTAGGACCCACATCGAACCACATGGGGGCCGAGGTGATGGGGGTCCAACCATAAGGATCTCCAAGTACGTTAAGGAGGCAAGGGACTTGGGGTGCAAACCGTTCGATGGGACGGGAGACATCTCGATTGCCGCTCAATGGATCAAGAGGTTGAATGAGGCAGCTCTTGACATGCAACTCACACTCAATCTTAAACTGAGGATTGCGGTAAGATTACTTGAGGGGATGGCATCCAAGTGGTGGGATGGGACAAAAGGCAAGTATGGTGAAACTGTCGTTTGGGAGGACTTCCGACGGGAGTTCTTTGCCCAATACTACTCTGATTTCGAGGTAAATGCAAAGGTGAGGGAATATACCCTTCTAACCCAGGGTGGTAACATGACGGTGAGGGAACTTGAGCACAAGTTCAGAGACCTTGCCGACTATATACCGGAGTATGCATATATGTGACGAGAACCGAATGATGAACCACTGCTGGGATGCCCTAGACTTGGAGATACGTGATAGGGCAACACAATTGCCTAACATGACCTTCAACCAAGTGGTTGATCAAGGCTTGAAAGGGGAAAAGCAATGGGAAGAGAGGAAGAGGAGAGACGCCGAAGAGGCAAAAAAGAGAAAGGGGGAAAGTCATGGTCCTCAAGGTTCCAATAAAAAGGGAAACAATGGAGGAGGATCTTTCCGAACACCACCGCCACCACCTAGGGGGAACCAAGGCCCGAACGGACAAGGATCACGGACCTCAGGGGTAGCTCGGTGCAATAATTGCAAAAGGAGCCACTTTGGCAAATGTCGTGACCCTCCTAGATGTTTCCAATGCGGGGATGCCGGGCATTTGAAGGCACATTGCCAACAATTGGGTGGGGCAAGGACATCGGGACCGAGTAGTGGTCCGACGGGTACACGGAATCAAACCGGGGCTTCTCAAGCAAGCCGGGGACATGGGGGAGCGAGTACGAGCAACGCGCCATCCGTGAATCAAGGAAGGACTCAAGCTAGAGTCTATGCGATGACGGAGGCGGATGCTCGAGCGAACCCGGATTCCGTTGCAGGTATTAGCTCTTGAAAACGTGGTATTTTAGCCTTATTTAAAGTGTATATGGTTTAGGAGTTAAGGCCCGGCCACCGTAGGGTCAAACCGGGCATTCCGACTCACGAAAACGAAGTATAGTCAAATTACCCGCCCCAACCGGCGCCGGTCCGAGGCTAACCGGCGCCGGACATGCTTATGAGGGCAGCCTGTTTCGGACCGGCCCTCCCCAACCGGCGCACAACCTGGGCGTTTTTCCAGCCAACCGGCGTCGGACACCCACTAACCGGCGCCGGACATGCCCTGGGACGAGCCTGTGTCCGACCGGCTCTCCATAACCGGCGCTCCCGGCCTGCGAAACCACCCAACCGGCGCCGGACACCCACCAACCGACGCCGGACCTTCCCTGGAGCGAGCCTGTGTGGAACCGGCCCATTATGACCGGTGCAGCTTGGACGTTTAACCCGGGCAACCGGCGCCAGTCAGGCCTGAACCGGCGCCGGTCCGAAGTCTTTTTTTCGGCCGAAAATTTTTCGTATCAAAGCGGGACCCACCCCGTTTGAACAGTAAATGCACCCTAAGCCTAAATAAAGTTTAGACACGTTAAGAGTGGTGTCTTACATGGCTTATACATGTAGGAACATTAAAGGTTAATGGGAAGGACGCACGAATCCTTATCGATACCGAGGCGCAACGTTCATTCGTGAGTGAGGCGTTCGCCGAGGGCTTAGAGATACAATCAATACCAATGACACAAACTCTAGTGGTATCAACACCACTAGGGGAAGACGTTGAAAGGACCAATTACTATCCATCTTATATGGTGGAAATCGGTGGCCAAACCTTGACGTGTGATTTCGTACCGCTGAGTATGATGGAGTTCGATGTAATCCTAGGGGTGGATTGGCTAGAAAAGCATCATGCTAGGGTAGATTGCTACACAAAGGTTTTGGAACTCGAAGGCAATGATGGGGACACCCTACGCTTCGAGGGGGACCGAGGCAAATCAAACAGCTGTATCATATCCGCCGTGAGAGCGAGAAGTATGATGAGAAAGGGATGTGTAACACCCCGATTTTATGAGCTAGTTATATTAATCATTATTATTTATTTTAGTCAACTAAATAAGTGTCTTCTATGAATAATGTGATATATATGATATGATATACCATGTTTGTTTTTGGCAGGTAACGTGGACCGGTAAGCTCATAATAATTTTAATTGAAGAAATAAATACTATTTTAGATTTTATCATTTCATAAGTAAAAGATAGATTTTTATTATTGGTTTTGAGAAACATATTTTCTTTTAAAGATTAATAGAGACCCGAAGTGGATCAGTTTATTAGCCCAAATAAGTATCTCTTTATAATAAAAGCCCTAGGATTAATGCTAAAGTACACTCATAAGCCTAATTATCGTAAAAAGAAACCTGCGCCTCCCTAACCTTGATTGCGGCTCTGGTTTTCTCTCCCAAAACTCTACTTCACTTTCAAATTCGTTGCTTTGAGTCTCTTGATTTTGAAACCTGGTAAGTGAAATTTCCATTTTCCATTTGTATTCTATCTACTTATATTGTTCTATTAGTATTGTTTAGAAGCATGACTTTTTGTAAGAATTTTTATCATTCCATTGGTCAGATAAAGGTTAGCAAATCTCAGATTTAGTTCAGTTGATTTGATTCAAAGACAAACTAGTCTCGTTGCTACTGTTTTGTTTTTATAAACCCAGGCAGCTTGTTTGTTTTCAAACGGGTCAGGTTGTTGATGTTTTTCTCATAACAGATGAAACTTCCGTACCATTTGGAAGGTTAAATTTTACGCTTTAATTGCTGAAAGTTTCTGATATCAATTTACAATCTAGCCTAAATCTATTTTTGAGGATTAAAGTATTCAGATTAAAACTTTCTCTATGAACTTTGCAATGTCCGTTTTCTTTAAAGAAAACACTACTTTCTATCAAAACCTATGATATGCAAATCTATTAAGTGACTAGTGCAGCAGTAGTCTTGGGTCTGAGCTCCTTTTTATTGTGTCAAGTTTTCTTTTACCCCTGATGTTTTCTTTTAGTGGCAGTTCATATATTTAAAAAAAAAAACAAATAATAAAATTTTTAATGGTATGAAGTTCTAATTTATTGTACAACATATAATTAAAGAGAGAAGATAAGAGCTTGCCGGAAGACGTTATCTAGGTGTCACGTTTATTGGAGTATTTTCAGTTCAGCCTCTACAGGTAAGTTCACTACCACCTGTACATGTTTGTTCAACCAAATGCAAGAAGTCTGGTTGATTTTTAATAGATAATTTTAGACTATTTGCTATTATGTGAACTATGTGAATTATGTGATGAGTTATTTTATTGCTAAATTAAGTTATGTTTATTATCTGGCATAGTCAAGATTTGTTAGTACTTTCGTTTCCAGATTTAATGATGTTTAATCAAACGTCACCATAAAAAGAACTAATACTTAAAGTGAAAGATTAAGTGATATGTACTCGGGAACTAGATCCCTCAGATTAGCAGTTTTAGTTTTAGATAGTCCGATATGTTTAGTGGGTCGCTCCCCTGAGCTGTCGGATTGGCGCCATTGAGTACATATCACGGGCCCACAGTTAAAATTAGCCACAAAGAGTTTATAGAAAGTTTATGAGATCTCTTCCAGAAAGATTTACAGAAAGTTTTTGAGATCTCTTTCAGAGAGTTTTACAGAGATGTTTTCAAAAAAAAAAAAAAAAAATTTGAGATCCCTAACAGTTTTGAGAAAAAATATTTTAGGAAATATTTTTCCTTTGAGATCTCTCTCAGAATGTAATTGAGAAGTTATGTGTTAGTTGTTTGTTCAGTGCATGCTTATAGCCTAAATTTTATCTATTGATAAATTGGCATAGACTTCTAGATATTTTTGTGGATCCATAGTGACTTACTAAGCGTAAAGCTTATCAGTTTCTTTCTTCGCATGTACAGATACTAAAGGTAAGGCCAAGGCCTAGGAAGGTGATGAGAGAGTGGAACGCGTGCCAAGATGAGTTGACGGGGACGACCTTGGCGGCTTCCAACTAGCTATTATTATGTCTCATTATTTTAGATATTGTTCTAAGGAGTTTATTATTATTATTACTTTTTTTATTTATGGTTTGAAGTTTGAATAAATTCCTGGATCCAGGTGGTTGTCACATTTGCTAGTGATAACTAGAATTTTAATGAGTTTTATTTGGAGTTACATCTTAGGTATATTTGAGATTTTATGAGGGTTATTTCTTAAACAAACGGCCGTTATATTACAGTTTATTTTTTTTAAAGTAGTATGCTAGTGTAACGATTCCTTTTACCCTGAGAGGGGCGTTACAATTTGGTATCAGAGCCCAGGTTGTCCCGTAACTTCATTTGTCACCGTACACGTGCTCGTCATCTTCCAAGTAAGTACTTATATCTGTTAAAAGTTATGTATGTGAAAATATGTTTGAGTGTTGTTGGTATTAGATAGATAGAAAAGTCAAGTAAGAGTAAGAAGTACTCAACTCGTAAACCTTTGTGTTGTTACGAGTTATTCAGATTAAATTTATTCGAGTGCCTATATTCTTGAGTTAGGTCTTCTACTTCATTTAAGAAGTACTTAGGGTTGTTATCTAAAAACATTATCGTTCAAGTCATACACCTTCATAATTAAGTATTTGCAGCCTTCCATTTTTTTAGCCTTTGTAGATCTTTCAGAGCAAATATTCCTCACATGTAGAGATTACTCATGATTAAAATCCGAGTTGATTTGAAAAAAAAAAGTGTCATATAGTTTTTATTTTCTCATGATTGAGTAAATGAATTATGTCACAAGCAGTGTTATTCGAGCTATCTTTTTAAATAGCTTGTAGTTTATTCATGATCTAAGTCTTGTTAGTTTTTTTAAGAAGGATGGTAATGAGTTTGTCTGTTTTTTTTAAGCATCACGTGTAATTGAGTTACATGAGATGAAGAATTTCCATAAGCATACAAATAAATTTGTTATGTGTTTTTATTTATTTATTAATTGAAATTATTTTAAAAATGCCCATGCGTACTTTCTGTACGTAATCTTATTATATTTTTGTAAAAAAAAATGAATAAAATTAAAGGGGGTATAAGTTATAGTTTAATTTTCTTATGCCAAACGTTGAAGCTTCAATTTAGATTTTAAAAGCTCTTAAATAGTAGATTCCAATGTTTTATCAACAACATCATAATATGCAAAAATTTTCTAGGGTGTTGAGTGTCGGTATTTCATGTTTGGAATCTTGAGTTGGTGGGAGGGCCCCTCATCAATTTGATGATTCCAATGTTAGATACCGCTAGTCAAATACCGCTTTAATATATGATCAGTGATCATGTTATTCAAAAGTACATGGTCTTCAAGTTGCATATGCATATTTTAAAATAGTTTGAAAATAAGTTTTAAAGTGTGTGTTGAGTAATCATTAACAGTGTTTAGTGAATTATTTTACTAAAAGTCGAATAAGTAGTTTTTTTTTAAGTGATATATTAGTATAGTATTTAGCTATTTCCTCAAAAGTATGTTTCAGAAGAAATTTAGAGTTTTAAAATTTCCCAAAGGAATTTTCGAGTACTCTCAGCCTTTGGCACTGAGATTTAAACAATGTTGTACATTCTTGTTACCAAAATATATTGAGTGTCATCACTTAAATTTTTTTTACTATGACCGGCCAATAAAGTCTATATACGTGATTCAAAGGTTTTTAATAGTATCCGGTTCTTCGAAGTCAGATTAGATAAATCACTAGTCTTAGAACCTGCTGCACACTACGATATGGGTATTTGTGAAGTGTGTTTCCATACAATATGATCTAGAGTATGAAGAATTTCAATAGAATAAAGAATATGGTACCATCAAGCTCCCATATAGTCATTATGTACAAGCATTTGTAGACAGTATCCCAATGAGCTCTTCCTAGTAGCTAATATGCTCTTTGAGTTATTGAGGTATCAGTGAGACTAAAGAGTACAAAGAGTTTGGCACCTCAAACAATTCTTTTGTTATGAGTCATCAACAACTCAAGGGCTTGAACCCCAACAGTTGAGTAAATTAGTACCAGTCAAAGTTAAGAATATACGAAACCGGTAAGAAGGATCTAGCTATGATTTTAGATTTTCTTTTGAAAGATATCAGTGTAGATTCCTTGATCAGTTTATTATTTCTAATTGAAATCTAAAGAGCATAATAACGAGGCTGCGTAAAAAAAAAAAAAAAAAAAAAAAGAATTCTGATTTAGAATTTTACTGCAGAAAATTTAATTGTTTAGTCTAAGTTAATCTTAGATACGACCCCGTAGAGTTTATTACCAGATGATTTAGCGGGTAATCGTTTGTCAGTTTCTATGGAATTTTGTCTTACTTACCGCTCGACTTCCTTATTCTTGAAGGCTGTATAAACTTTATCACTATGAACGAACTATACTTCCTAAGTTATATAGTTAGAAGATTAAAGTTAGAAGGAACCATATTGTGGAATATTAGCGAAGAAGTAACTTTGATAATGAACGGCCCAAAGGCAGTTTACGATTAGAATATTATTATTTTTGTCTCGTATAGACTACATGTATGAACATAACGCATTTTTATTAGTGAAGGAATGCAGGGTTTAAAAAAAAGAAGTCTTCCATAGCATTTTCCTAATTACGGAAGCAAAGTGATAGAATTATAGAGTAATTATTGAAAACAAGATATTGTCTGTTGTCAAGTATTTTGTCAACTATTTTATGTCAGACAATTATGTGTTTGACAATGTCAATTTTGTTAAACAGAACATTTATGATGTCTTGTGTTTAAGAAACATGAATATTGGAAACTAAGCAAAACAAGCCTTCTATTGTCAGCTTTTTATTGTTAACCCATATATTGATTTCTTTTAGAGGGAATCCAAGGGGATTTAGTTCAAAACTTATAGTAACACTTATCCACAAAAGACTTGTTCAGAAGATTTTTTTTTTCCTTCTAGATAGTAAGGCTATTAGTTTCAATTAGTAAATTGTGAAGGATTGTAAGGCTATTAGTCAATTACTTTCAGTAGATAGTAAGGCTATTAGTTTCAATAAGACAGATATTCATCTCAATAGAACTAGTTGTTCTTTTCAAAACTGAAATTCTAAGGAAAAAGAAATCTATTTTAAATTTGATTGAAGTTTCCTAACTACTTCGGGAAACTAATCAATAAAGTTATAATTTTGGTTTCAGTGGTGCAGAACCATAAGAAAGTTCTTCTTTTGATGGAAAGATAATTTTGATATGCTTGAGTGGTAAAAAAAAAAATTAGTAGTTTAGTCTATTTTAGACTTTTGAAAAGAATTTATTTTGATATAATAGTTAAGTCAGATTAAGGTGGATCCGTGGATTATTAAAGAATATGCTTTAGAAAAGATTTTTTTTTTGTGGAGAACCACCTTGATGACAAATAGTACGAGTGTAACATAACCAAATAATGATTTTTCTTTCCCAAAATGTCAAAAGATGTGCTAGATCTGAAGTACTTTTTTTTATGCATAAGAATTAAGAAGAAAAGATATCTCAAGAATCCAACACTAAATATATAATACTATGTTAGTGTCATTACTGAGTATAATCACCCTTAAAGGTTTTAGGGTTACTTATGAGTCTCATGACACTGCTATCAAGAACAATTTGTGAGATAGCTAGTAAATAAAGCAATTTGTTGGATAGAATCAATAAAATGACGAATGAGAAACCTCTATCCTCCCTCACAACTTCAAAAAAAAAAAATGTGAAGAGGAAACTCCTAAAACTGACAGAGTGAAAGATAAGATATTTATAATGCTAAATTTCAGCAATCAAGGATGAATTTTAGAAAGAGTCAATTTTTTTTTTTAAAGACAAGTTTGAAATATGTAAGCATACTGGTAGAATGTGGTTCTAAATTTCTTTTACGTAGCATGTGGGATAAATTTTTATGACAAGGTTAAAAAAAAAAATTTTAGCATTTGTCTTTCTTTGTCATTTTAATTAGCAAACCGGGCAGAGCAATTCATATATATATTCTATGTTGTGAACTTGTGAGTTTGTGTTGTATTGTTAACAGAAAACACGAGAGTATTTAAGCAAGTTTTCTTATTAAGGTAAAATATTAAGAAGTTGTTCTTGTTGAAGATCTTTGTGTAGAGTTATGTAGTAGTATGTCTCCCCAATAAGAGAAACTTGAACAGAGTGGTAATTAGAAGAAATGTCAGCATGAAAATGAAGAATTAAAGTCACATGCTCTTGAAGTAAGTAAGTAACCTTGTAAGAGATATATAGTTATTGTCGTTGCATTAAAACCATGTGAGAGGTCAGAAAAGAAATATTGTGAGACGTCATTGTCCTGAGTTGTTCTAAGTTTCGAGGACGAAACTTTTATAAGGTAGGAGGGGTTGTAACACCCCGATTTTATGAGCTAGTTATATTAATCATTATTATTTATTTTAGTCAACTAAATAAGTGTCTTCTATGAATAATGTGATATATATGATATGATATACCATGTTTGTTTTTGGCAGGTAACGTGGACCGGTAAGCTCATAATAATTTTAATTGAAGAAATAAATACTATTTTAGATTTTATCATTTCATAAGTAAAAGATAGATTTTTATTATTGGTTTTGAGAAACATATTTTCTTTTAAAGATTAATAGAGACCCGAAGTGGATCAGTTTATTAGCCCAAATAAGTATCTCTTTATAATAAAAGCCCTAGGATTAATGCTAAAGTACACTCATAAGCCTAATTATCGTAAAAAGAAACCTGCGCCTCCCTAACCTTGATTGCGGCTCTGGTTTTCTCTCCCAAAACTCTACTTCACTTTCAAATTCGTTGCTTTGAGTCTCTTGATTTTGAAACCTGGTAAGTGAAATTTCCATTTTCCATTTGTATTCTATCTACTTATATTGTTCTATTAGTATTGTTTAGAAGCATGACTTTTTGTAAGAATTTTTATCATTCCATTGGTCAGATAAAGGTTAGCAAATCTCAGATTTAGTTCAGTTGATTTGATTCAAAGACAAACTAGTCTCGTTGCTACTGTTTTGTTTTTATAAACCCAGGCAGCTTGTTTGTTTTCAAACGGGTCAGGTTGTTGATGTTTTTCTCATAACAGATGAAACTTCCGTACCATTTGGAAGGTTAAATTTTACGCTTTAATTGCTGAAAGTTTCTGATATCAATTTACAATCTAGCCTAAATCTATTTTTGAGGATTAAAGTATTCAGATTAAAACTTTCTCTATGAACTTTGCAATGTCCGTTTTCTTTAAAGAAAACACTACTTTCTATCAAAACCTATGATATGCAAATCTATTAAGTGACTAGTGCAGCAGTAGTCTTGGGTCTGAGCTCCTTTTTATTGTGTCAAGTTTTCTTTTACCCCTGATGTTTTCTTTTAGTGGCAGTTCATATATTTAAAAAAAAAAAACAAATAATAAAATTTTTAATGGTATGAAGTTCTAATTTATTGTACAACATATAATTAAAGAGAGAAGATAAGAGCTTGCCGGAAGACGTTATCTAGGTGTCACGTTTATTGGAGTATTTTCAGTTCAGCCTCTACAGGTAAGTTCACTACCACCTGTACATGTTTGTTCAACCAAATGCAAGAAGTCTGGTTGATTTTTAATAGATAATTTTAGACTATTTGCTATTATGTGAACTATGTGAATTATGTGATGAGTTATTTTATTGCTAAATTAAGTTATGTTTATTATCTGGCATAGTCAAGATTTGTTAGTACTTTCGTTTCCAGATTTAATGATGTTTAATCAAACGTCACCATAAAAAGAACTAATACTTAAAGTGAAAGATTAAGTGATATGTACTCGGGAACTAGATCCCTCAGATTAGCAGTTTTAGTTTTAGATAGTCCGATATGTTTAGTGGGTCGCTCCCCTGAGCTGTCGGATTGGCGCCATTGAGTACATATCACGGGCCCACAGTTAAAATTAGCCACAAAGAGTTTATAGAAAGTTTATGAGATCTCTTCCAGAAAGATTTACAGAAAGTTTTTGAGATCTCTTTCAGAGAGTTTTACAGAGATGTTTTCAGAAAAAAAAAAAAAAAATTTGAGATCCCTAACAGTTTTGAGAAAAAATATTTTAGGAAATATTTTTCCTTTGAGATCTCTCTCAGAATGTAATTGAGAAGTTATGTGTTAGTTGTTTGTTCAGTGCATGCTTATAGCCTAAATTTTATCTATTGATAAATTGGCATAGACTTCTAGATATTTTTGTGGATCCATAGTGACTTACTAAGCGTAAAGCTTATCAGTTTCTTTCTTCGCATGTACAGATACTAAAGGTAAGGCCAAGGCCTAGGAAGGTGATGAGAGAGTGGAACGCGTGCCAAGATGAGTTGACGGGGACGACCTTGGCGGCTTCCAACTAGCTATTATTATGTCTCATTATTTTAGATATTGTTCTAAGGAGTTTATTATTATTATTACTTTTTTTATTTATGGTTTGAAGTTTGAATAAATTCCTGGATCCAGGTGGTTGTCACATTTGCTAGTGATAACTAGAATTTTAATGAGTTTTATTTGGAGTTACATCTTAGGTATATTTGAGATTTTATGAGGGTTATTTCTTAAACAAACGGCCGTTATATTACAGTTTATTTTTTTTAAAGTAGTATGCTAGTGTAACGATTCCTTTTACCCTGAGAGGGGCGTTACAGGATGTCACACATATCTAGCATACGTGGTCGACAAGACCAAGGAGGAAATGAACATCGATGACGTGAGGGTGGTTTGTTATTATCCGGATGTCTTCCCTAAAGACCTACCAGGGCTTCCACCTGATAGGGAGATTGAATTTGTGATCGAGGTCGAGCCTGGTACCAAACCAATCTCCATACCGCCATACCGTATGGCACCCGCTGAACTTAACGAGTTGAAAATCCAATTGCAAGAGCTTTTGGATAATGGTTTCATTAGACCAAGCCACTCCCCGTGGGGAGCACCAGTTCTTTTTGTAAAAAAGAAAGATGGGATATTTCGAATGTGTATTGACTATCGTCAACTGAACAAGGTCACAATCAAGAATAGGTATCCCTTGCCTAGGATTGATGACTTGTTTGATCAACTACGAGGGGCAACCGTGTTTTCAAAGATTGACTTGAGGTCGGGTTACCATCAATTGAAGATTAAGGAAGATGACATACCAAAAAGTGCTTTTCGCACAAGGTATGGGCACTTTGAATTCCTTGTTATGTCGTTTGGGTTAACAAACGCCCCAGCGGCATTCATGGACTTGATGAACCGAGTATTTCATAAATACTTGGACCGATTCGTGATTGTGTTCATAGATGACATTTGATTTACTCAAAGAGTGAAGAAGAACATGAGGAGGACCTGATACTCGTCCTCGAGACACTACGGGAGAAGCAACTCTATGCCAAATTCTCTAAATGTGAATTTTGGCTAAAAGAAATGGGCTTTCTCGGGCATGTAGTTTCGGGATCGGGAATTGCTGTCGATAGCAAGAAGATAGAAGCTATTACCGAATGGGAGAGGCCAAAGAACGTCAAGGAAATTCATAGTTCCTTGGGTTGGCAGGCTACTACAGAAAGTTCGTGGAGAAGTTCTCCGTTTTGGCATCACCATTGACGAAGCTCACTCGTAAAGGAGCTAAGTTTGTGTGGGATGACAAATGTGAGAAAGGGTTCATTGAACTAAAGGAGAGATTGACCGAGGCACCGGTACTTGCATTACCCAAACAGGGTATGGGGTACGACGTCTATAGTGACGCGAGCATCCAAGGGTTTAGATGTGTGTTGATGCAGGAGGGGAGGATAATTGCCTATGCCTCACGACAATTGAAGAAGCATGAGGTGAATTACCCTACCCATGATCTAGAGCTGGGAGCAGTGGTGTTTGCACTGAAGATTTGGAGACATTATCTCTACGGAGAGACATGTCACATATATACTGATCATAAGAGCTTGAAGTACGTGTTTACTCAGAAAGAGTTAAACATGAGACAGAGACGGTGGATGGAGTTGATAAAGGACTACCATCTAGTTATTGAGTACCATCCAGGTAAGGCAAACGTTGTAGCAGATGCCCTCAGTCGGAAGAGTTCGTTTGGGGCATTGCTGACTAGTTTGAGGGCACTGAGGGCCCAACTGGATGTATCTAGCGATGGTGTCATATTGACACGATTTGAGGTGAGACCGACCATACTTGAGGAGATCAAGAAGGGTCAAGAGACTGACGCAGAACTTATGAAGGTCCGGGAACGCATGCTAGCGTGACCCATGGGGGATTTCCGTGAGGGAGACGATGGTCTCTTGTCACCCCGTGGCCGAGTGCGTGTACCATCAAATGATGAGCTTCGAGAGTCCATACTGGAGGAGGCTCATTCATCGGCAAACGCTCCTGAGTTAGAAAGGACACATAGTGTATTTCATATATCCATACTTAAAAAAAAAGTATGCACATGATCCCTTTCAAGTATTGGAAAACTAATGGTTAAAGTTCTTTGGAAGAACGACTGGGTCGGGGAAGAAACATGGAAAACAGAGGCTTTGATGAGGAAGCAATATGCTTTCCTGTCCGAGTAAAGTTGTGAATTTCGGGGACGAAATTCCTGTTAAGGGGGGGTGAACTTGTGACACCGCACCCGAGCGTCCTTGAAAATTTCCATTTAAAATTCAAAGTTTACGTAGTGAATTTCCGACTTCCAAACAATTGTAAAACGATTAATGTTTTACGTAGTGCATGGTTGATTATTGTACTGTTCAAACTCGTATATTAGTGTCGGGTTTGCAAATACTTATTTGGGCCTTACTAATGAATATAAGAGCCCAACATTTTCCAAATAAAGATATATAACCTTTCAAGACAAATTGAGGAAGGACGGGCGGCCCAAACATTACTTCGGGCCCAACCTGCTAAAAATAGCAAGTATTCGAGAATGGCGTCCTAGACCCACTCGGGGATGACCCACGCGGCTAGTAGTCCAATAATATGAATGACAAATGTCAAAATAAGTGATAGAATGATTAGAGAAGAATACAAATGTATATGGTCCCATCTTTGACATTATTGAGCTAAATAATGGGAGTAGGGTTTTTCTTCTATAATATTCATCACATGAATTATCGGGATGATCCTACACATATTGGGAATCAATGATATGATGTAGGAAGTTAACTTGTTCTAAATAAATTAGGATGAGTATAAAAAGACATCTTTTGACAAAAGATTAAACAATAGGACCCATTCTTCCATTTTTGGATGTATTGATTGATATTTTGCTCCCAAAATAATTGGGGAACACCATGCTGCGCCCCATCTCTTCCTTCCACCTGCAAGACAAGAAAAATAATGTTAGGAGGCTGACATAGCTGACTTTAGGGGCTGGACTTGACAAAGGAAGCAAGAGGGAACCCCACCTAGTCTATTTTCGCACAAAAGGATGGTGCTGGTTGTCTCCCTCCATGAGTGATGTTATACTCGACCAAATAAGGTGAATGAGGTGTCCTTGGATAGCCTTTGAAGTCTAGTTTCTTATTTGAGTGGTATCTGTTCGATGAGGGAGAGTTTATCATACAAAAATCGAGCTGGAGTGAACTGCTGTCTGTAAACTCGAGCAGTGAGAGTACCGAGGCTGTTTGGTTGATATCTCGAGTTATACCAATCCAAATCAGGCGTGAGAAATACCAAAAGAAAGATCTCAAGACGAGGAATCCGTGAAGGGCTGGTTTGCATCAATCGGAGTAGTGGAAGGCTCCCAAATCGTCCGAACAAAACACAACCTCGCAGGAACGGATTTAATCTTCTAAAGTGAGTTTTAACCCCAAAACCTTTCCTTTCATTTTCCAAATGATATGAACGATTGGTGGAACTATTATACACTACTCCAAGTGTATAATATGTCCCTATTAAGTTATTTTATTGATGTAAAGGTTAGATACTAACCTAGAGCAAATCTTGGAAAACTAGGAAACGAGTTAGCCGGAAAACACCCATTCTAGGGGCTGTTTTCGTATCAACGATTAGGGGTTGAACTGGCACTTTGAGGGGGCTGTTTAACACTCATTTCTAAGCAAGGAATCAGTTCTCAAGCTTCCTTGGCCAAGGCTTTGGTCATTGGATCGAGAAGGAAAGTTTTAAAGCTCATTGAGGTGAGGATCGACATCTAATTGCTTACAACTTGTAGGTTAAGCATGAGATTACCTAAATGCCTAAATCATAATTTTTCATGGATTATGATGATTAAAAATTGATGAAATATTGATATAGTTCCCAAAGAATGAAATTGGAAATGGTTTGAGGATGTATGAATAATATGAGGTTAAATCAGTTATAAATGAACTATTTTGTGAAATAGGGATTTTACTCATGTATTAAATATGTGGATACATAAATGAATATTTATGTATTGAAGTTGAATATTTAAGTTGCTGCTACATACTTATAAATATGTAGAGGATTACAAAATGAGGATATTTGTATGATGACAATAATCCTAATAGTATTGAAATATTAGTTAGTGATTATTTGAATTGTTGATAGAATTGATCCTAGGTATTGGATTGTATGGAATGCACTTGAATGTACTTCAAGTGTATAAAATGACTTAGTATGAATCTAAGGGTAAGTTATGGGCAGTCATTAAGAATGACCCAAGGTAGATTATTGAGATGTCAATTCTAGGCATAGGGTTGCTTAGGAATTGGACTATAATGAAGAATTAGAGCCGGACTCTATGATTGCATGGAAACGTAGTTGGGTCGTGCCCTTGCCATGTAATTGTGATTTGCATGGAAATGTAGTTGGGCCGTGCCATTGCCATGTAATTGTGATTTGCATGGAAACGTAGTTGGGCCGTGCCCTTGCCATGTAAATTGTGATTTGCATAGAAACGTAGTTGGGCCGTGCCCTTGCTATGCAAATGTGATATGATGTATTTGACTTAAAGGATTGCATAGAAATGTAGTTGGGCCGAGCCCTTGCTATGCAATGATGATGTGATGAACTCTATGAGGTGTCGTGGCTTATAGTCACGGGGAATGGGAATGGTGATTTCTAAATGAACATGGGCCCACGGGCCGACTACTTGACTTGTATATAAAGTGAGTATATTTTCAAACGGGGTAACTTAGGGTTACCACTATATTGTATTATCACCCTATTTGAGGGTCTTGTGTTTGAAATACTTGTTGTATATCCCTTAGATGCCATCCACACCAGTACTTTATAGCCGTATAGAGTACTGACCCCTTCGGGGGTGTCCCACCACCATTTCAGGTTGAGGCTCGAGCTTGCTACCTGTGCCCGTTGCTCGGGTGATCCTTTGGAGAGAAGACGTGGTTCGTGCCTTCTCCATTCTGTTTTGAACAATATTAAACATGCTCATGGATATTTTACTACAGAGCCTGCATGCTCATGAATAGCCCTGTGTGGCCCTTTTGTTTTAAACAATGTTTCCGCTGCGTTATGAATTACTTATTATGTTTGTTTATGGATGTTATGTGTGTGAATGATATTCAAGACGCCTTGTATAATATGAATGTGTTGGACTGCGGTTGACTATTCGTATTGTACGGCGGGTTGTTGACGTGTCCGGGGAGGTCCGGGGCGTGACAGCTTTGGACCAAGGTTTGAACGAAGAACACATCTTTTCGGCTGAAAAGGACACACGAGGGCACTTACAGTTGGATTCCCTTGGAGAAGCTGTTGTAGCCAGAATCGGGAAGGCACCAACTTACTTATCTGATGTAGAGTGCCAGGTAGGCTCGTTAGAGACTACCTCTCAGAACGATTTCGATAGGGGAATTTCTGCGCTGGTCGATCGATTGTTGTCGTGTGTGGAGTTCCGGTACATGTCGAAGTCCATACACAGAGAGAACCACGGTCTCTTCTGAGGAGCTGGGACTGGAAGCGGCATCGGATTCTGGGACAAATCAAAGAGGCTGGTCCGCGGGTCATCTCTAGGGATTACCTCAAACATAGCATTGTAATTCGCGATTCAAATCGCAACCTGATCATGTTCTCTACATGGACCTTGGTAGGACAGAGCCAGATCGATTTGAAACGTTTGAAGCTACGCACCTCTGAGTTCTAATGCTGTGACGAAGGCAGAGAAGAGTTTCTCTCTCTCTTTGAATTAAGTCGGTGTTATGAGTTTTCCGTAAACGCAAGAATTTCTATAATTTTGACTTATTTCCTAAGTCAGTCCTTTCATTTTGCTTCAAGAGAGATGCTCGATTGAATTTTGATTTAGAAACCCATTGCTAATTTTTGTAGGTGTTGGAGAATTTTCAGCCCACGTGAATGATTGAACATATTTTTGAGAAGTAAAATTTCTCCCTTGATAGGCATTACAGATGTTTGGCTAATAAACCTTGAGGGATTATATAGAGCAAACAACATCACAAACATGATTGGTAGAAGCTTTAAATTGTTGAAATCTGTCATCATTCACATCACAATTATGGTTAGAAGGTGTAGAGGAAGATTTTTTTTTTTTTAATTGGGTGCTTTAACCTTAACACTAGAGTGAGATTTCACAACAGGGTCTGGTCAACGACCCGACAGTCCCAATCCCGTCCAGTCAACGATCCAACGGTCTCCATCCTGTCCGGTCAACGACTGAGCAGTACCCGTCTTGTCCAACCAAATGACCCATCGGTCTATGTTCGGTCCGATCGACAACCGGGTCAGTCCCATGACTCCCATCAATGTCCCGGAGGTCCCTGTCTGGGCCGATCAATGACCTAGCGGTTCGGTCATTTACGATTGACCATTTCTCAAAAAGGTTGAATGAATTAATTGTGTTATAAATTGGGAGGAAACCTATTGAAGACCTAGGCTATACCGAATTGGTTAAAACTTTTAAATCTAAAACTGTGCAACGAGTTGCACTTAATTAGTGGTTTTAATAAATTTGATATCGTTATGTAATAATGTAAGAATATTATTTAAGTATCGAGTTTTTGTGGTATAAATATTTATATCCAAATATGTCGTGTTACAAACAAATGCTATGACTCAAGTATATGTAAGATTGGCATCTCAATTTTCATCCGGATTCTGTACACACACATGTGTGTGTCCCTATATAATTTGAATATTCTTGGAATTGATGATTATTATAGCATTTGTAAAACTATTCAAATACTACCCGCATCCCACTTAAAGGTTCCCACATGGTTTAGAATGTTTGATTGGCCATAAAGTTAACTAATTCTTGTCATTAATAAGATTATTTTTTGTAAATGAAATTTACATTTTCATAAACTGCATTAAAAGTTTTATAATACCTGATCAAGAAAAATAAAATTTGATAGAAGTTGGATATACTCGTATAAAATAAAAGATTAAGAACAATTCACGTTGATCAGAGAATAGTGGACGTGAACCTTTAAATAGGACAGATTTAAATAGGACAGAGTGAGTAAATTTCACAACAAATACAATAGAGCTATCTCACCATAAATCAGAATCACTACAAAAAATTTCTACTATTAATGTACTTTTATTTCTCTTGTACTTTTTCCTTTTTGTACCTTTTTTTTTACTTTCCTTGTACTATTTCTTTCCCTTTGTACCCTTTAAACTTTATTTAAAAACTAGGGAGATGTTCCCGGCACTCCGATCCCCACCTCGTGTGGTTTACTTCGAAAAAAAAGGACAGAGCGAGTAAAAAAATCTATTAAGTTGAATTGAAACCGCGAATCGAATCAAAATTATTGAATGTTTAAATCTCTGAACTAAAACTTGGCAAGTGTACAAAACAGATTATTTGACCCGATTCATATTAAGTGTCTTCACTTTAGAGACCCAGATTATTTGGACCAAACTCGACCCATTTGGCCATTTCCATCTTTACTATCTCGTGCCACCCAAGTCCCCACTCTAACCAGATAATTATAACTAATGCATGATAAGATTAGTTAAGTGTGTAGGAAGACTAATAGGGAATAAGTTGGTCATGTCCCATGTTCAAAGGTGGCATCTTTGTTATGAATTTAACAAACAACCAGAGATTGTTATTTTACCTAATATTTTGTTACTACTGTTATTTTTTTATGGAATTCTGTTACCAGTGCTAAGTAAATGTAAGATAACGTTTTCTCCTGTGGATACTTAGTATATGGAATATGCGCTAAGGTAAACTATGTAAACAATGAAAAATAGCTAGTTTAATTGTCCAATTATGGTGAATATGTTTTTCTTTTTAATATCACAACTATAAAAAATAATTACAAAATCATGCTTCTGCATCTAAAACACGTGTGAACAAATTTTTTCCAATAGAAGGTCTTATTTTGTGATGTCTCTCGCGTTATGGAAACTGTAACCCGCGTGGATGAAAAATGTAATTCGTGTGTATGCAGAATGTAACTTGTTGAGGCAAGTCCAAATGTAACTGGCGCATATGAAAATGTAACAGACGCACATGAAGATGTAAATCATACACAAGAAGATGTAACTCGAGCACATGAAAAACTAAATTGCGCATAATAAGATGTAACTTCATATATTATTGATCAAATGTAACTTCAGGCCGAAATTGTGTATAAATGTAAGTCACACATATTATGGAAATGTAAACTGCACATATGTAAATGTAATCTCATGTTTTATCATATGTAAATCGAAATAAACATACCCAATGCCTTAACATTCCACTAAAAAGATATAAAAGAGATAACAAATATATTATGCAAAAATATATTACAAAAAAGTGTATGAATATAAAAATATTGTTGACAAAGTAGTGGATGAATATGAAATGCAATATACTTATTTTACTTATATTAATACATTTTTGTTTTGAATGAGTTTTTTCCACTTTTTGTCCTCCGACTATTATGTCATTGACATTTTTGGTACTCGACTTTGATTTTTTTCATTTTTAGTCCTTGACTATTGCGCTAGAGACACTATTGGTACCCGTCTTTGAAAATTTCCATATTTAGTCCTTCAACTTTCATAAAAGTGACACTTTAGTCCTTCAACTATCATAATAGTGACATTTTTAGCCCTCCACTTATTGTGTCGAAATCGTAATGGGAGGACTAAAAGTGTCAATTTGACAATACTCAGGGACCGGTAGCGGACCTAGAAGTTTTATGAAGCGGGGGCACTCCTACATAGATGATAATGGATGGGTCCGGTCGGGTCAAATTGGATGTGTCATTGGTCTTTTTTGTTAAGTGTGTTCAAATTAATATTTTTAACTGGAAATAGATTATTCAATGTCGACGTCAAACAATGAGCATATATGGATTATAAGTCTAACTGTTAACTCATTAAGACAATTCTAAATAATAATATTTGACCTTTTGAAAGAAAGACATAATTTGACGGATTAGAAATGACTCATCTTTGCGCCGTTTCTGATTTTACATTGAAATTTTGGCTATTTTTCATACTATAAAATGATCAAGATTTCAGATTTGAACTAGGATCATGTTGATGTTATACATTGTGCCACAAAATTTGTTGGTACTTGTCTGTAATATAATACTATCGTGTTTAAAGTGAAGTATAAGTCAAGTTTAGCATTTGATCATTTAATACAAGTTTATTTAATAATATGATTCTATATATCTACCTTTTACGAGTATCATATATTATAGAAAAAAATTAAACGGTCTGTCGGTTTGAAACTAATTTATCGCGAATTGACACATTTTTCATGTATGGACTTTTATTCAAAATAAAAGTCTTCAATCTTTGAATTATCCTGCATATTAGAACCCTTGTAATATCTTTGAATTTTAACTTTGGACCGACATTATTCACACCAAGTAAAAAATCAATGCCGCTTTTCAAAGAAAGTGTAGTAACCATATAACAACATATCTAACTATAATGATTTTCTCCATCACAACTTCAGAGTTGTTTATATTTCTTACTACAATTATTATACGGAGTATGCCTTCGGCGGAGTCCTATATATCTAATAACTTTTTGAGATAATGACAATATGATTGAAAAACGACAGTGAACAAAAATATGACTTAGGTACTACCATAGCAATTTTAGTGACCATGGTTCTGTTCATTAGTTATACTATGGTAATATTTATGAAAATTACTCTAATTTTTTGTCCGGATAGCAGGGACACAATTTTTATCTTAAGTACTAATACTAAACTTCGGGGTCGGAAGCGGGGGCACTTGCCCCCCTAGGCCCCTCCCTAGGTCCTCCACTATCAGGGACTAAATGTGGGAAACCTTGAAGTCGGGGACTAAAAGTGTCTCTAGCACAATAGTCAAGGACTAAAAATGGAACAATTAGAAGTCGAGTACCAAAAGTGTCATTGACATAATAGTCGAGGGACCAAAAATGACAAAAAACTATGTTTTGAATTGATAAAGAATACAAAATAGATTGAAGCTCGGGAGATTATTTTGAATAAGTGGTCGGACGTGATTTTCGTTGCCTGGCTCGAAGCAGGAGTATTTCTTTTGGACAAGTTTGATGTGAAGCCGTGAACGCAACTGGTGGCCCATTCTCTGGCTTAGCAACGCGCGGCCCATATTGACTCGTTGACTACCTTAGTTAAAAAAGCTTATTACCATACATTGATCTTTTTAATTTCCCTCATTTTAGATGTATTGATTGATTTTTGTATATTGGGTCAGGTTTAGTCCTCCCAATATGTTTCACTTGCTTTTTCTTCATGTATACTTCTATATTGGGTCAGTTTTATTATCATACACTCTCTTTTGAATTTGGAACATTTCTTTTTGAATTTTTTGAATCTTGAATACTCTCTTCTTGATTCATCTATAGCATTAGACCCAAATTTAACTTTTCCCTTTGAATCCATGATAGCATCATTTTTATTTTCCTTTACCTACTCACTTGTAATTCTCTTTTTATTAATAAATTTCAGTTTGCTTAAAAAAATTACATGAATCAATAATTCAGTTAATTCAGTCATTCCAGCTAGAATTTCATTAATTTCAACTTTAGTGTTACCGAGGGATGGGGCTGTTAATTTGTAATACGTACTCCGTAGTATTCTAGTTTTGATCATAAAATTATAATAGTGCAATCTAGCATTGTGTAATCTAATGGGAAGTCATATATACTACCGATAATATCTGCAGTCGCAAGTCACCAAAGGTTTGAAGGTTAGACAGTGAAGTGCCCCCAATAAAATAGCACAAATGATTGACTAGAGATAGTGCTGGGACCGTTGCCTTGGAATTACATGGACATAAATGAAATTTATAATGCCTTTGTCTTCAATTAACAACAATAACAAGAGACAAAAACACCTACAAGGCAACAACTAACATGGGATTTAAAGCAGCAAGGGCACAAAGCAAATGATTAGAGACCGAATATAATTGAAGGATAACTCAAACTAGGAAACATGATTTACTTCAAATGCTTCGTGGGATGTCTAGTTAGATAGATCGAAGTTATATATATATATACTCATACAGGATTATTCTTGTCCGGAATTTCCGGACAGGAGCCCCGTCCGGCCTCCTCCTTTTGGGGGCCTTCCCGGTGGTAATTTTTGCTCAAATTTTTTTATATGTTCTTCATCAAGTCTAGTTCATCCATACCAAATTTGAGCAAAAAATTCAATCGGGAAGGTCGTCAAAATTTGAGCCAAACTTTGAACCAAATTTTGCAAGTTAACTGGTCCGAAATTTTGAGCAAAATTTGGCTCAAAGTTTTGCTCAAATTTTGACGACCTTCTCGATTGAATTTTTGGCTCAAATTTGGATGAATGAACTAGACTTGATGAGGAACATAAAAAAAAAAATTTGAGCAAAAAATACCACCGGGAAGGCCCCCAAAAGGAGGAGGCCGGACGGCGCTCCGGTCAGGAAATTCCTGACCGGAAGATTACTCTATACTCATATACTTAGTAGGTAGTCAGTTAACCTTGTCTGCATGCCACTACACTCACGGAGGAAGCCAGAAATTTCGATTTGGGTGCAAAAAAATTGGAAAAAATGCTTGGTGTACACAAGTGTACAACTTTTGTGTACACCAAACTCCACTAAAAAAATTGTACCATCAAACGTAACTTAAACACAAATGTAGGGCTAGGACTTTAGAACCAAGAATCGAAGAATCGAACCGGACCGAACCACTATGACCCGGTTTTGTTCGGTTCCAACATTTATTAGTTATTTGTTAATGTTTCGGTTCCTATTTTTTTTATAAACGGTTCGGTTCCCGATTCCTAAAAGTAATATGTACCTAAAACCGTTAAGGAACCATTATATATAATAATTAAAATTATATATATTTCTTATTAGCATAAATATTTTAATTTATATATACTTATTTATTTTTATATGGAGTATTACATTCACTAGTTTAGTTTAGTTATATAAATATGTAAAATTATTATTCATTTTAACCGGTTCCATTAGGCTTCTTAGTTTAGTTATATAAGTATTTCTTGAATGAACTTTTTTGTCGGCAAATTACGCTGCTGATTGTAGTGAGTATCTTGTTTTTTTATTTAATATAATTTCCAGTTTGTCAACACAAATCACTCTTAATCTCTTACTTTATATATTAAATTTTTATCAAATTTGATTTTGGTTTTTGCGATTTTGTAAAATTTTTAATGTAGTTTCTGAATATGTAAAAAAAATTCTAAAAATATTTTGAGTGCAGACAGGGATCCGTTTACTTTATCGTCGATCAAGCATCATAAACCGAATTGTCCCAAACATAGTGGGACGAAGGTAGTATTCAACATATTTGTATTGTAATTTCAAACGTTGAATATCTTTTTGGCACAAATTTAACCATGATTTGTAAAAAAATTAAAGACTAAGAACCGTTAAATGACAAAAACCGAGCCGTTAAGAACGGTTCAGTTCCTTATCGGTTCTACAAAATAATTTATAAGTAATAGCCTAATATGTATTTAGGAATATTCCTAATATATATTTAGGAATCTGCCTAATATATATTTGGGAATACTTTGTATTTTGGCAACTCTTCTATTATAATATATCTGTCAGGACTTCTATTGGAGTACCCTTTCACATTATTTCACATGGTATCAAGAGCTCTAGGTTTTTAGATACAATTATTTTTTTCTTTTTTTCGGTTCTCATGAACTTTAGTACAACCGCCGCCACCTCGGGGTCGACTGCCGTCACATCTACGGCAGTCTCCGATCCTTTGATGATGAGTGCGACTGATACGGCGCAGATCACCTTCTTCGCGTCGCTGACCACGATGCTTGCTTCCAACGTGTCGTTGAGTTTGCCGCCTGTTGCTGCCTACGTCCACGCAGCCCACCTTCTCCGCGTTGTTGATCACGATGCTTGCTTCAAGCGCGCCGTTCAGCTCGCCGCTTGCTGTTGCAGACATCTATTCTCATGAAGATCTTATTACCAAATATGTATCTCCTAATCTTCCGTTGGCGGATATATTTACTAAGAGTTTTTCTAGTTTGCACTTTCACTTTTTAAAAGACAACCTGCAAATTGAATCTCCCGCACAGTTTGAGGGGTGTAATAGCCTGATATATATGTATTTAGGAATATTCCTAATATATATTTAGGAATCTGCCTAATATATATTTGGAAATACTTTGTATTTTGGCAACTCTTCTATTATAATATATCTGTCAGGACTCCTATTAGAGTACTCTTTCACATTATTTCACAATAAGCAGCGAACCGTAATTAAAATTTCATATTTTCAAACGGTTCCATATATTTTGCTTAGGAACCGAACCGGTCCCAGGCCTACACAAATGTGAGAACATATGGAGCTGTTTAGTACTTCCTCCATAACATTTATGTCTTCCCACTTCAATTTTCTTTTTTGGTCGTAACATTCATATCTTCCTATTTCTAAATCTTCTCATCATACTCTCAGAGCCCGTTTGGTGACACTAAAATCGGCTGATTCTGCTGAAATTTCTGAAGTTCTGACTGGATTGGCTGTATGGGCTGATTCTGCAGATTTATATATAAATTATATTTAAAATATATTTTATTAATGAACTAAAGAAAAATATATATGAAAAATTGTTTAAATGATCATCTACAATAACTTCAGTCAATACAGCCAGAAAAGTAACTCCAACCTTACTTTTTCTTATTATTACAGAATTCAGCGCTCGAAATCAAAAGTTACGTGTTTGGTTAAAAAAGTTGGCTGATAAGCTTGATAAGCCGAAAAACAGAGTCACCAAACGGGTTCTCAATAATTTTGAAAACAATACACTATTACAACTACCTTTTTTGGATTTACCCTTCCCTCCAGCAAACTATTTCATTATCTTCCCATCATACCCTCAATAATTTATATCCTCCTTCACTATTCTTAATTTCATCTACTTTTGAACGAGGAGATATAAATGTTACAGAGGTAGTGACTTCTAGTGACTTCTATTTTTCCTCATCAGTCTTTTTAGTCAATTACCAAACACGTGACTATAAATTCTGCTCGTAGAATTGTGCATCAATCAAATTGAGTAAAATTGAAAGAACTAGTATGACTGTAGAGGACCATTTCAGGTATTTTTATATACATTTTTCTTTATTTTGTTGATAAGATGTACATAGTATTTCAAAAATAATTTTTTCATAATTCATCAGATTCAATAAATTCAACTGCTTAAAAAAAAAATCATCAATCTCTGCAGATTCAACCGATTCAGTTAATATCAGGACTACAAAATAGACTGATAGTATAAATTGTTCATTTACACTAAATTAACTACATTAACAGATAAAAAGAAAATTAACTAAGGCTATGTTTGGCAGACATAAATCTCTGCCTTCTAGCTTTTGTACTGTTTACAAAGTCTTAAAAGATTCTAGTTACATGTTTGGCATGACAATTTTTAAGAGTTTTTCAAAAATTAAAATATCTTTTTTTAGATGCTACGAGGAGTAACATCTGAAAAAAGGCCGTGACTTTTAGTATTAATTAGTCCTAACAGCTTGTATACCAAAGCGAACTAAAGCAAACACTCAGCTTTTCACCAAACAGCTACCACCTTCTCTTTTTAAGATCTTTTCAGTCACTAAAAGCTAACAGTTATTAAAAAGCTCACAAAAGTATCTTTTCAGCTAGTTGTGCCAAACATACCCTAACACTATCTCCAAACTTAGGAAATCAGAGAGAACTTTTTTTATCGAATCAATAACTTCTCTCCACAAATTAGGAATAGAAACAAGGCTAATAACTAATTTGTTTTTTAAATCAAATACTACCTCCGTCCCATTTATATTGTCCCGGAAGAGGGTGGCACGGTTATTAAGAAAAGTGAGTTTGTGTGGTTGATATTAATTCATAAAGTAAGAATAAAGTAAAAATGATTTAGAGGTACACAAACTTTGCCAAATATGGTATGAGACAATTTAAGTGGGATTTACCGAAAAGGTAAAACGAGACAATATAAATGGGACGGAGGGAGTAACTAATTTATTACTCCATTCGTATTTTTTGTTTGCTACAATAGGCGTTGTCACATTTTTTAAGAGTGAAATAGTAGGGGTAATGAATACATTGAATTGTGTAGAAAAAGTAGGAGAGATGGTGGAAAAGTATGAAAGAAGAAATAAAAAGTAGAAAAAGTAAGGGTAATTGAGTATTTTTAAAGGAAAAACTTACCAAAAATGGAAAGTGTTGCAAATTTTAGAATACGTCCAAAAAAGGAAAGTGTAGTTAACAAAAAAATACGGAGGGAGTATTAAAAGATAAAAAGATACAGGAGAATGAATAGTCTAAAGTTACAATGTGATGAGACAAAGAACATAAGAGGTCCAATGAATCCTTCCATATCGCTAACATTACAATAATGTAGTATAGTCTAATAACATTGTTGTTCTTCTTGCACTCCAAAAAGAAAATAAAAAATTACAATTAAAAGATCTGGTTTCACCAGCCACCGGAAAATGAGAATTGATTTGACGAGCAACCAACAAAGAAAACTCAATGGAGCATAAATTGTTCGGATCATTTGGTTTGAACAGCCACAAAAAAAGGAGATCCAATTGAGCACTATCTTTTTCTTCGAGTGAGGTGATCGTTCAGGAGGAGGGCGAGTAATTGAAGCTTTAGAAGAACTAGGTTGAACCGGCCTTGTCAACCATTAATAATTAATCACTCGATGTCTTGATCGGTTACACCAATGAGGAAGACACAACCTCTAGCTAGACATTGCTAGGAGAAGAACAAAACACACGTTCACATGAAGCGGACATAACTGTTAACCAAAGAAGATGTTAAAGCAAAACCAGAACCCTAGAAGATAGAAATAAAAAAAGAGATACATCATAGCAAGACCTTTGATTCATTACAGAGAACATCATAATCATCAAAACTCTTGCCAATCCGATAGAAGAAGCCTGAAAATTAGACCATCTGCTCGTAGCCTAACGTTTCCTTAGAGACGGCTCTTGTTCGTGGTAGATCGCATGAAGCTACCGATTGCAAATAAAATGTCTTAAGGCTAATACGTTAAATATAGAAAACTTTTATCATCAGTCCGGACTGACAAGAATTTCCGTTCGACCGCCTCCATTTGAAGTTTTTTCAAGAGAATTTTTATATAATTTTGTGTGCATATTTTTTATAAAGTATAGATTATGTCCTTAAACTTTCACCTCAAATTTCAATCGAAAAATTAGATAAATAAATTATTTAAAAACACAATGTTTTAAATATATATTGGCGCAATGGTTCTTAATAATTTATTGAGTGGACCCCCTTATTGAATTACAAGGTGAAATTTTGTATAGATAATTTACCCTTCATGAAGTACATTTCTCACGAAATGTCACACAAAATTTTGACCCGGAAGCACTTAAATGAGGCGGCTGAGCGGCGATTCTAGTCGGCCCGGACTGATGAGAAAAGTTATATGTACGATAGTATATATTTATAACTTATATACATCAATAATGACTAATGCATGACTAAGACAATATTACTAGAAAAAACGTGACTTTTTATACGGTTGCCATAATGAACCCATTTGGTAACTCTGTTTTTCAGTTTACCAGGCTTATAAGTCAACTTTTTAACCAAACATGTAATTTTTGATTTCGCGCGCTGAATTATGTAATAATAAGAAAAACTAAGGTTGAAGTTACTTTTTTTGCTGTATTGACTGAAGTTACTGTAGATTGCCATTTTAGCTATTTTTTTCATTTAATTTTTACTTTATTTTATTAATAAAGTATATTTTAAATATAACTTTTTTATAAGTTAGCAGAGTCAGCCAATACAACTACTTCAACCGGAACTTCATAAATTTCAGTAGAATCAACCAATTCAGCCGATTTGAGTGTTACCAAACGGGCTCAATATATACTAATTTTATTATAATTCTATTCAATTTTAAACAATAGCGACCATGAATGTATACTTAGAGTAACTAAAGTCTCCTTTTTTCATATATTTTATTTAGTAATATTTTGAGAAAACTTCGTACATTATTATAAAAATAAGAACAATTGTGATGATAAGGCGCTTAAAAAATTTAAAAAAATTGAAAATTCAAAAATTCAAAATTTTAAAAAATTCAACATATAAAATTTAAAATAAAAAAATAAAAAATTAAACAATAAAATTTAAATAATTAAAAACTAAAGTTACACATATACGTTCCATTCATAAAACTATAGATGAGTTTTCCTAACCTTAAAATATAGGGAAAAATTCCAGAAATAGGAGTAAAAACGTTTGAATATTCAAAAATAGGAGTGTCATGTTTTTATTCCCCAAATAGGAGTAATTACTGCCAAACTTGAAAAATATTGTCAAGTTTAAAGCCTGGTAGTGCCAAAACATGACAATAATTACTTCTATACATGAAATAAAAACAAAATAGTAATATTTTGGAATACACAAACGTTTTTAGTCCCATTTAGCGAAATTACCCTCAAATATAGCCATAATTGACTAACAGCATAGAAACATTTTACGTACGAGCTATTCATGTACATGCACTTTTCTTTTTTCTTGCGTTCTTAACATTTTAATTTTTTTCTCGTTATTTCCGATACCGATCTTGTATAGTTGTACCCAATGACTCGTTATATAATGAGGAAATACCCATATGTCGAAAATATTTGTTTAAGGAAACATCTAACACATCTTGAGCTACTAATCTATTTTCCGTGTTATTTTAAAGATAATTTTGCAGAAAACTTTGGAGCTATAGAATAAACTCATTGATGATTTTGGAGCAAAAGAGCCAACAAGTATTACATACGGAGTTAAACTAAAAAACAATTTGTGATTATAAAAAAAACACAATTTGAGGCAGTAAAATATTTTACAAAACAAAAGGCTATACGATTTAGTGCACAATAAAATTTTTGGTTTGGTTTTTTGCACAATAATTGCACGCGATATGATTTTGTGCAAATTTTAAGCTCACAATCAGTGGCCGGCACAAAGGATGGCAATGGGGCTGCAGCCCCTCCAAAAAAAATTAGGTATATTTACCCCGAAATTTTTAATATATATATATATATATATATATATATATATATATATATATATATATATATATAGTAATGATCCGGTCAGGAGCTCCTGACCGGAACCGCCGTCCGGACCAAGGCGTTTGGCCGCCTTCCCGGTGGCTTTTTTTGATGAAATTTTTATGACATGTTCTCCATCAAGTCTAGTTTATCCACACAAAAATTCAGCCAAAAACTCAACCGGGAAGGTCGTCAAATGATTTTTTCAAGTTAACTGGTCCGAAAAATACATATTCCGGACCAGTTAACTTGCAAAAATCATTTGACGACCTTCCCGGTTGAGTTTTTGGCTGAATTGTTTTGTGGATAAACTAGACTTGATGGAGAACATGTCATAAAAATTTCATAAAAAAAAGCCACCGGGAAGGCGGCCAAACGCCTTGGTCCGGACGGCGGTTCCGGTCAGGAGCTCCTGACCTGAACATTTGTCTATATATATATATATATATATATATATATATATATATATATATATATATAGAGAGAGAGAGAGAGAGAGAGAGAGTGTATAGATTAAAAAATTTAATATATATATATGTATTTGTATGTATGTTTTTGTACTGCTGTCTCCACTACAAAAAAACACGCGTGTAGTCACGGACTTAGTCACGAAACTCAGTGTAAAAAATCCGTGACTAACTTTGTTATTCACGGACAAAATCCGTGACTGTATTCATACTGTCTGCAAGACTCTAGTCATGCAAGTTTCAGAAAGACTGTATTCGGCTTTTATGTTCATAAACTCTGTAACGGCGGATAGCTGAGAGTATCCCTCACAATCAGCATACAGAGGTTGGTCGGCAGCTTTTAGAACATCCTGAAATCTCTCAGCCAAACCTTCATCCACATATGATACGTTTTTTTAGTACAGAGGCTTAAGCGGCAGATTGAAAATAGGACTAATGATCAAAATAGGACTAATAAACTATGTTTCCATAGGACTAATTATGTGTGTCTTGGACAAATATACCCTCATACCTATTGGAATGTTTTAATTCATAATAAAATAATAAAATTCGTAAAATACACCAAAAAATTAATAAAAATATTTTGAATAATAATAAATTTTAAAAAATAAATAAAAATAAAAATAAAAAAAATTAAAAAAAATTAGAAAAAAAATCAAAAAAAAAAAAATTGTCAGTGCCGCCCTAGCACCACCACCTCTAGTCATTTGGGGGAAAAATGCCAAATTTATTATGAATACCATATTTTTGGCATAATTCAGAATGATTTAAGATGGAAGAAAAAAAATGTTGACATTGTCAAATAGAAATATGCCATATTTTTGGCATTTTCCGGAAAAAATGGAAGTTTGTAGGAAATATGGCATTTTTTTAACGGTCGGAGGTGGTGGTGCAGGGAGGCGGTACCACCACCTCCTGTCACCGGGGTAAAAAAATGCCAAAAAAATTATGAATGCCATATTTTTGCCAAAAGTCAAAAGGATTCATGTTTGCAGAATGAAAATGTTGGCATTCTCATAGAGAAATATGCCATTTTTGTGGAATTTTTTTTAAAAAAAATGGCATTTTTTACACCGATCGGAGGTGGTGGTTCAGGGAGGTAGTACAGGCGGTGGGAAAGGTATCCATATTTTTTAAATTTTTATATGGAGTTTTACTATTTTTTATTAATTTTCAAAAAAAAAATTAATTTTTTTTTCTTTTTTTTGTTATTTTATAAAAATTTTATTAATTTTTTTATTATTTTTCTACGAATTTTTGAAAATTTTTCGAATTTATTATGTATTAAACATTTAATTATGACTTTTAGCTATCTTTTACTAATATTTAAAGGGGGGTAAGAATGGAAGGAAGAAATGAGTATGTTTCCAATAGGACCACTATGGTCCTATTTTGGACTAAAAAACATAGCAAGTCCTATTTTGAGTTTTTGTCATAATTTTAGTCCTATTTGAAGTAATTTCTATTGAAAATAGTAGAAGAGCTTATGTGATTCTTTTCCCAATTTTAATACGTTTTTACTTCTTTAATTTGAAATGTAAGTTACTACATCTACCCCACTTATATTGGGACAAGAGGGTGTGGTGCAGTTTTTAAGAAAAAATAAAACTGTGTTATTGATATTCAATTGATAAAGTGTGGATAAAGTAAGAATGAATTATAACCATTCAAATATTATCAAATGTGATATGAGACAAATTTAATTGAACTGACGAAAATTGTATGGAAGCAGGGGTGGATCTTCTAGGGGGCCAGGGGCGGTGCCCCTGCTTCGGCCGTCGAGTTAGGCTATAGGTAGGGGTTGGAGGGGCCGCCGGACTGGTCCGTTGAAATTTTCCGGCAAGCTTGGAGACTGTTGGAGTTGTTCGTCGGCCACAGGACTGGGAAGAACGATCAAGGAATTGAAGATGACGATGACATGTTTTGTTTTAATTGATACGACGTCGTTTGAGAACGCTAGGGAAAAATAATACTCAATTAAAGCCGACCGGGCCCAGGAAGGCCCCATTGCGGATGGCCCATGTGCCCAGCAGCTTGCACCAGCCCAAATCAAGACCAAGCGCCTAACAACTCCAACAAATGAGTTACATATATACTTACTCTTACGGAGATAAAGACATCAGCCCCTGGCGCAACCAGCAACCCAGCAGTGAGCCACGTCACCATACCGGATCGCTAGCCTCCAGCTCGCCGACCGTCGTGCTTCCGTCACCCGGTCTAGTTCCGCCTTCCGCCCTCCGTCGTCCGCCGGTGACTTGGCCGATAGGTTTTCAATTTTTCTATTTTTCCCTTTTTAATTAGATTAAAATTTTGGTATTTCATTGTTGATTTTTTTGAATTCACTATTATGATCTGAAAAATATATAGTGTAAAATAGTTTGAATTAAATCTAATGATTATGGGTTAATGTATTATTTGTATTAAATTAAGAATTTTTAATAGTTTGAATTAATTATATTTGTTTTCTATAATTATAACGGAGTATTAGGGAATGTCAATTGGAGAAATATTTTCTCCAAAAAAAAGCACCGATAAGTTCGTGTGCTAGATCTTCAAATGTTTTTGTTCGAGCTACACATATACACACAGATGGTATTGAGAGTTGTAGTACGATCAGACAATCTATTATTGGTAGAATTTGTTACGAAGTATGTTTTATTATTGTAATTTGTTAAGACAATGTTATTATTAATGTGATGATTTACATTATTTGATTGTGCGCCTGCTTAAATTATTTTCTAGTTCGGCCACTCTATGGAACAGGTGAAAGATATGGGGGGTGAAGAAAGTACTTTCTCCGTTACAGAATTATCTTCAAACTTTCTTTTTTTGTTTGTCTCAAAATTATCTCTTCTTTCTCTTTTTAGGAAAGAATTTATTGTTCATATTATTTTTTACACGCCCTTATATATTTCTCTCCTCTGTACATCTCACCACTACACAATACTCGATATCTAACCCTATCAATTATACTTTGAGAGAAATTAGGGACTGTAGGAGTAAGGATGTTTTTACTTGGACTGTAATTTGTCCCAGACCAGACCAGACCAGTCCAGACCAGACTAGATCAGTTCAGACCAGACCAAACCAGACCATACTTGGATAATTATAAAAATACAAAGAAACCAGACCTTATCAGACCAGTTTAGACCAGACCAGACCAGATCAGACCAGACCAGACCAGCAAATTACAGTCCAAGTAAAAACATCCTAATATGAATCAATCCAGCTTGAGGTACACATTTTCATACACACACCTACACACTCATGTTTGTGAAGAGTATTTTTTTGTCTGTATACAGACATAAAACATGAGTGTGTAGGTGTGTGTATGAAAATGTGTACTTCAAGCTGGATTGATTCATATTAGGATGTTTTTACTTGGACTGTAATTTGCTGGTCTAGTTTGGTCTGATCTGGTCTGGTCTGAATTGGAAATACACTACCGAGTACTCCCTCCGTCCCCGAAAGAAGTTCTCACTTTCCTTATTTGGATGTCCCTAATTTAAGTTCCCATTTCCTTAAATGGAAAGTTATCTACATCAAAACAGTGTCAAACAGTGCAAAACAGTGTCAAACAATGTCGAAACAGTGTCTAAACAGTATAATTTACCCCTTGATAAGTTTACTTGCATAAAAGTGTGTGAAAGTCAAATGAGGAACTTCTTTCGGGGACGGAGGGAGTAAACTATAAATACACTACCGAGTACAATTGTTTCTGTGTACAAGGAAACAAAATAGTTGGACTACAATGAAGGCATGATGAGGTCGCCAATTGGCTGAATTTTACCTGTTTGAAAGGGCAAGCAGTTAGCATAGGATGTGCATGCTTTTAGATTTTTCTAATCACAAAGACAGGTCTCATCAATCATCTTCGATCGTCTATGACTTGACTATGCCTGAGATGCATCAACTCACTGCACCCGACCACCTCCATCATCATACCTAATCTAACACAATAGCTAGGTATAATGGTCACTCACATTTACCATTCTCAGCTCTTTCTGTTAATAATTTCTTGCTTTGAAATTTGAACTACTTTCATTTTATGAATCTCCGATTATAAGAAAAAAAAATTACACCCCATTTCTCAAAACCCCTTAGCATCGGCCGGATAGTAAGTTGACAGATAAAGAGTGGTGTTTTAGACCTGGTACTTGCAGAGGTTCTTATGCATTTTTAGCATAGTAAGATCTCTTCGCAGTTGCAAGGATTCGAACTCGAAACTTACCCTTCATGGCACCCCCCATCTACCTGTTGAGTTACGTTCACCGACTATGAATCTCCAATTATTTCACTAGACCTTGTGAGTTGCCCCTTGCCACTATTAACAATCTTACAACAATTTTTGATGTACATAAAATTTGAACACAACATTTGACATATATTTGTACATAATTGGTTGTACATATATTTGTACACAACAATTACTGTAGGAATCGTCTATGTAAACAAACAACTAGGATATTAACACATTATCTATGAGATATTACATAGGGAGTATAAATGTCTGAGCAGTATATACAAATTTCGTGTACTAAGTATGTACCAAGTAAAAAATGAATATATATGCAGTTATGCACCTCTTAGTATACAAAGTGATTCATTATATACATAAGACTGCACGTCTGTATAAGTTTTTTCCAGAATTGTAATTGCAAACTTTTCAATCATGCACCATTTGTTTTAGACATGCAAGCAATTTTGTTTTATCAACTTTCTTAGCCAACCCTTTTTATCAAATACATAATTTTTAATTTCGCGGTTGTGAGGTTACCGTGCCTAATAGGAGGTTTCGAGTTCAAAACCCGCTAGACACATAAAAGTTTGAAATGGAGTAAGTTTCAGCCCTGATTACATAATTTTTAATTTCGCTCATTAAGAGCCCATTTGGTAGCACGAAAATCGATTGTTTTGGCTGATTCTGCTGAAATTTATGAACTGGCTGAAGTGGCTGCATTGGCTGATTCTGCTTATTTAAGAAAAAAATATTTTTAAAATATATTTTATTAATAAAATAAAGAAAAAATTATATGTAAAAGCAACTTCAGTCAATACAGCCAGAAGAGTAACTCCAACCTTACTTGTTCTGCTTATTACACAATTCAGCACGCAAAAGCTAAAGTTACGCGTTGGGTGAAAAAGTTGGCTGATAAGCCTGATAAACCGAAAAATAGTGTTGTCAAACGGCCTCTAAATTGTGTAATGATTAAATAAAATAAGGTTGAAATTGTTTTTCCGACTTTATTGTAGAATAAAATTTTTGCTATTTTCATATCATTTTTTATACTTTATTAATTAAATGTATTTGAATAATAATTTTTCTATAATTGTGGAGATTCCTCAGCATTTCATCAGATTCAGATTATTAAGCTAATTTCACTATCATAGTATCATCTAATGAGTTTTAACTTTTAATACTCCGTATTAAGTAGTAAAAACATACACACTCTCCTCCATTAACCATTATTAACTTTGGTTTTAACATTTCACGTAAATTAGAAAGGTTTAATGTTGTAAAGGTTTTTTTTTCAAAATTAAAATTAAAGGTTTTTTTTCAAGTAAACATACACACTCTTTTCCATGATTTAGCTTAGCTTTGCAATCAAAATTAAAGGTTTTTTTTTCAAAATTGTGTTGCCCCAAGGCATGGATTGCCCATTTGCCCCTATTGCCCCCCATGTCAAGAAATTAATTAAAGGAGATAAATACAACTCCCCCTTCGTCTCGGACCTTTCAATTTTTTCATCCATCCCAAAAAACACTTTCATTTCTTTTTTTGGCAAAAAAATTGTGGTTTACATTTTTTTTATACATTCTTACAAATTTCTCACTCATCTCCACAACTCTCTACTACACAATACTCAATATCCTAACTCTGGGACAAATGAAATATGATACTATGAAAGACACTGTTATTGTCATAAAAATCTCAATTTTATTATTAGGTGAATGAAAAGAAATTACTCCCTCCGTCCAATTGAATTTTGTCAACTTTTCTCTATTGGTTGTTCCAAAAAACTTTGTTACTTTCTCATTTTTTTTCTTCTGCACAAATCTCAATGATTCAATCACATAATTTTTACTTTTCTTAGTCCCCATGTAATTCAAAGTGTGCAATGCACATTGAGACGGGGTAATATAATTATCAATAGACATGGAGTATGATATTTCATGTAATACTTCACCAAAAGAAAGTAACGCAAAAGATCAGAGAAGAAAAATGAGTAGCCTGAGCCCTGGGGTGTGTTTACTGTTACAGCAAAATTGAATAGAGGTGAGAAAGGATGGTCTTCTTTTGGACTGTTTTGAATCCCAGACCAGATCAGATCATATCAGAATTGACTTCCGTAGTTATAAAATACACAGAGACCAGACGTTTACCAGACCAGACCAGACCAGACCATATAAGATCAGACCAGACCAGACCAGCAAATTTCAGTCCAAAAAAAAACATCCAAACTGGTAACACGAACAAGTAGGCAATACACAGAGCTTTTCTCTGTGAAGGGCCTACATTTTAAAATACTCCATCCGTCCCCGAAAGAAGTTTCTCATTTGATTTTCACACACTTTTATACAAGTAAACTTACAAGGGGGTAAATTTTACTGTTTCAACACTGTTTGGCATTGTTTTGATGTAGATAACTTTCCATTTAAGGAAATGAGAACTTAAATTAGGGACATCCAAATAAGGAAAGTGTGAACTTCTTTCGGGAACGGAGAGAGTACGTTTTTTCTATACAGATACAAAAAATGCCTACACAGACATATGTAAAAGCATGTACATAAGAAATGTGTATCTCAAGTCCAATTCATCCACAAAGGTGCTGTTTGGTTTTCAGCGGATCGGCACCATCCCACTACTTTTAGCTGCGTTTTCATGTACTCCCTCCGTCCCCTTTTAAAAGTCCCGGAAGAAGGTGGCACGGGTTTTAAGAAAAGTGGGTTTGTGTGGTTGATATTAATTGATAAAGTAGGAATAAAGTAAGAATAAAGTAAGAATGATTTTGAGCCACACAAACTTTACCAAATGAGGTATGAGACATTTAAATAGGGACATCTCAATATGATAAAATGAGACATTTAATTGGGGACGGAGGGAGTATTAAAGAATCAGCAGATTGATGCTCCCACTGCTTAACCAAACGGACCCAAAAGCAATTAAAGTAGGAAGGGAAAACTGTCAAATTAGTCCATCTACTTTTAGCAAAAAGTCAATTGAGTCCATGTACTGTTTTTTGAATCAATTGAGTCCACCAAGTATTAAAAAACAATCAAATGAGCTTTTTAAGAGGTTATCCTCCGGTCACCCGGTTGTCCGCCAACGTGTGCATCCAGCTAGCTCTTTTTACCTTTTTTTTTAATTTTTCTTTTTCTTTTGTTTTTTCTCTTTCCTTTCTCTCTGTTTGACGTACTGTTACCATTTCCCCTCTTTCAATTTCGCCGATCCCCAAGCTTGCGTTTTCCTTCGATCTTCTCCTTAGAAGATCTGGCAGTCTCTGAGTTAGGGTAAGAAAACGTGGAGGTGGTGGCCGAAGGTGGAGGCCGCACGCAGAGGTAGTGGGTGGCTATGGATGCTTGGGTGGTTGGAGTCTTGGAGACATGTAGGTCGTATCTCTAATGGATGGGGCGGAGGTGGGTGCTCTGGATTTCAGGGCGGATGGAGGTCTCTCCAATGGAGGAGGCGGAGGTTGAGGCCACAGATGTGGTGGCCGGAGAAGGTGTGGCGGGTGATTGTGTGAATGGATTGATGTAGTGCGGCGGAGGTTAGGCTGCGCAGAGGAGGTTGTTCTAGTGGGAATAGGCGGTGGTAGAAAACAAAAGTAGGGGAAGAAATGAAAGACGAAGTGGAGACAGCAAAATGTGCAGAGGAAGAAAGAGGAAAATAGGAAGAGAGAAAAGAAATAGGAAAAGAAAAGAAAAAAGATTTCAAAATAATAAAAATTTGACAGCTGTGACATTCACTTAGGCTTTCACCGGATAACCGGTTGGTAACCTATGAAAAGGTCAATTTGATTAATTTTGATACTTTATGAACTTAATTGACTCAAAAAATAGTATGTGGACTTAATTGACTTTTTATGAAAAGTAGACGGACTTATTTGACAGTTTTCCCAAGTAGGAAAGACTTTAGGCATTCGGGCTGTACACAAACTTCAGAACTATCCAAAGAAAGGATAGGATCCATGGCAAAATCATGCTACTTTTAGATAGTACAGTAATAAGTTAAAAAACTGTGGCCACCTATTTCTTGGACAGCTCACGAGTAAACAAAACACAGAAAGAAAGAAAGAAAAAGGAGGAAAAAGAAAAAAAAAGACTGCTCTCCTGCTTCAGGAATGGCAAATCTATTACTCCCTCCGTCCCTAATAACTTTGCCAAATTTGACCGGCACGTGGATTAATAAAGTAAAAACTGTGTGGTTGAGGTTTGTGCAGAGGAGAGAGAATTAACTGGAACCACAAATTCTTTACTTAAATGGGAAAGTGGCAAAGTTAATGAGACATCCAAAAAAAGAAAGTTGGCAAAGTTATAAGGGACGGAGGGAGTATCTCGTTTCCCGTTTTTTATTACCATATGTCCATATGTAGAATAAAAGTTGTCATTCCACATTTCCACTACTTTTTCATGAACTTCATGAGAAAAATAACACGAGCCAATTTGGTAACGGGTAAAACTTGTTTTTCGTTTTATTAATATTATGAGCTATCTTTTCTATTCCTCCGTCCCGAAATTAACTTCTCACTTGAATTTCACACATATTATGACAATAAATTTACTGAGAAGTAAACTTTACTGTTTTGACACTGTTTGACACTGTTTTGAACTATTTTGATCAGATTTGTTTGCCAAATAAGGAAGTGAGAAGTTATTCCGGGACTGCCCAGAAAGGAAAGTGGGAAGTTAATAAATTTCGGGACGGAGCGAGTATTAAACAAGTATACATTTGATTTAATTGATGAACTTTTTAATAATCAAAATAAGTAAAATAAGTAAGGTTAAAGTTATTTTAATGATTGAATTAATTAAGTTTATTGAATATGATTACTTTAGCTATTTTCATATTCTCCGTAATATTTTCTTTATTTTATTAATAAAATATATTTTTGAAAAATAATTTTTTCATGATTTAACAAATTCATCAAATTATGCCCCATATACCATAATTTCATCAATTTCAATCAACGAACTCTTTCAGGGCCCGTTTGGTAACATTGAAATCGGCCGATTATGCTGATTTATGAATAAATTATATTTAAAATACTCCGGATATTTTAATAATAAAATAACAAAAAAATTATATGAAAAATAGCTAAAATGGTCATTTACAGTAACTTCAGCCAATACAGCCATAAAACTAACTTCAACCTTACTTTTTCTTATTATTAAATAATTCAGCGTCCGAAATCAAAAGTTACATGTTTGATTAAAAGTTGGCTTATAAGTATGATAAGTTGAAAAACATCATCACGAGCTTTGAGTTTTAGCCTCAACAAACGTACTCTAGTTTTACCAAGCCATAGGTAAAAACTAAAAAGAGTCAATTTTGTGAGTCTTATATTTCGATAAACCAGATTATAGTTTCACCATATTAACTCTAATCTTCATAGAGCTCACACTTAAATTGTTGAGAAATAAATCGCGACTCGTTCAATTTGTACACCACAATCTATGTAGATAACTAGCACCACAAGTGTCCACAGGACCACAACATGCACAAAAGAAGACATCCTTAACCCATTATGTATTCCCGAGTAACTAGCAGTCTAGCACAGCTCCCTGAAAAAATATCTTTATAAGTGAATCTTAACTCTCATAATGCAGTTTGGTGTGAGATTAGTCATTCATAAAGAGATTTGATGAGCTAAGCTTCATCAATTTGTAAAATTTCCTCAATCCTCAAACGACACAACTCAATGACTCACACAAGAAGGAATTTAAATGTAATATAGAGTGTGAGAGGGATTCTGGTGGGCTAGGCGTGATAATAGCACACCCATTCCATTTTGGGATACCTAGCTATAACCTGACCATATAAATTTGAAGAAATGATCAATTGCGTATATCAATTTGTATGCGATGGAGTAAAGATTATACTATATTACATTTGATATTCCTAACTACATAAATCGGAAGGCTGTCGCTATGATCCATAAGTATATTTACAAAATTCTATTTGTACATGTTTCTACTTACACAAATGCTTATGAACAAAGTTGTCGTTATGAACAAAGTTTGAGTCCATGATTCAAAAGAAAACACCTCGTAACAAGACCAATTTAATTTGATGGTTGGTGAAGTTGGAGGATAAGGGAGTGTTTGCAAATGTTTTTGCTTAAAAAACAATTTTTGAAGTGATTTTGGAAAAAGTGATTAATAGTAAAAGTTGATAGTGTTTTAGAAAAGAGTAATTTTGGAAAGTAAAAGTTGGTAGTGTTTGGTAAAATAAGTGCTTTTTGTGTAATATAAAAAGTAAAACGCATTTTTCACCCAAAAGCCGAAAAGCGCTTTTTTAAGTAGAAGTTGTCACTTAAAAACACTAATTTTAACTTTTTTAAGCCAAAAGCCGAGAAGCGTTTTTTAAGCTATTGCAAACACTCCCTAAGAATATCATGATCATAGAATGATTGAGCACTTGAACAATTTTAAGGGTCTCGTAAATCAACTAACTAAAATTGAGATGAAGATTGATGATAAGTTGCAAGTCCTTCTACTTCTTAGTTCCGTGTCGGAAAGTTGGGATACACTCGTGGTTACACTTAGTAACTCAGTTCCGAAAGGAAAGCTCACCATGGATACGGGGTGAGCCTATCCATCCTGAGGCCAACGTTATTGAGAATCGGTTAGGCATGAGACTCGTGGACGCAGTAAGAGTCGAGATCTGAATCAATCTCGAGGCAGATCTAAGTCACACTCGAAGATCACATGCTACTACTTCGAAAGAATAAGCCACATCAAAATGGAATGTAGATCCCTCAAGAGAGACTAGAAGGCCGGTAACATCAAACCAGATCAAGTCAGCCCAACGAAGAAGCAAGAAGAGAAGAGTACCACTGTCGTAATCTCAAAAGATCATTTATATCTCGTTGGAGAAGGTAATATCTTAATTCTTAAATATTGCGTGTGATAATAGTTCTTGGATTATCGATTCTCGTGTTTCCTTCCATGTTACTCCTTATAGAAGTTTCTTCTCATCCTGCAAAAGCGGTGACTTTGGTACGGTTCAAATGGGAAACAAAGACAGGAGCAAGATAGTTGGGATATGAGGCATCATCCTGATAACAAGTACCGGATGTAAGCTTGATCTTAAAGATGTGAGGCATGTCCCGACCATGCGCCTCAATCTTATAATCTCATCAGGGAAGCTAGATGATGTTTGTCTGATGAATTATGATGTGAATTTTCTCGCACTTAAAATATGTAGTAGTAAAGGGTAAACAGTACGAGTATCGTCTCCACAGGGACAGAAAAAGGGAATTAGGAATTAATTAAATTCAGCGAATAAAATAAATGCAATTGTGCTAGATTGATTGGTTTGGAAAATTAAATTAATGCAAAATAGCATATAAAATTAAGGAGGACTTTCTAATTAATGACGATAGGGAACAAAGATTGATTCCGGGGTAATCAGATTTCTAGTTGATCAGACTCAATCACATAAAAATTATTTAATTGAGCAACGCTAATCAATACTAAGTTCTAACCGCTCTCGCGGCGAAGAGTACAATAAATTAGGGTACCAGGCTGATCTCTCATGCGACAGGTATCTAAAATTATTGCCAAAACGAAAGAGCGTACGGCCCCTTAATTGTTAGTTCATTACTAATCTCTTAACAAACGATTAAGTGTGTGTGTGAATGTGAAGTTGTAGGTCCTAGAATAAATTAGATCTCTCTTAATTTATTCTATGTGCAATCATAATCCCAGCGGTCGTTCTAGGTTACAAGAGATATCAATTAAATCATTCATACACAAATTAAATAAAGATTCATGCAATTAATCCCTCAAGAAAATAACCTTAAATCATGATTAACCCCTTCATCAATCCCAAATCACTAATTAAAACTACTCACAATTCATAATTGAAGAATCAAAAGAGTTGGGATGAATGGAATTAATTGTCATTAATTAAAAAGATGAGACTTACAAATAATCTCAGGGTCTTGAAAAACAAAGCAGAAAAATAGGTAAAATTTTGTCCCTAGGCTTCTCTCTAAGCTTCGTAACCTAAAACAGGGGTTTATGGGGTGTTTAAGTAGAAAACAGATCAATCCGAGCCAAAATAGGACTCCAGGGTGTGCGCTTGGCGTGCGGGAAAGGTGCGCTCGGATTGATCTGTTTTCCGTAAAGCAGCTCTGCTCGGCGAGCGCTCGTCATGGGCTCGCCGAGCGCTCCCTCCAACGGCTCCCAATTCAGTGCGCTCGGCATGCGGGTAAGAGCGCTTGGCGAGTGGACCTTTTGTCCAAATTTTCTGAAATTCTGCCACCCCCGCTTGGCGAGCGGGGCGTCAAGTGCTCGGCGAGCGCTCTTTCTAACTTGACTTTTTCGCCGTTTTCTTCCATTTTCGTCAGCGATTGCTCTCGTGCTTGATTCTTTGACTCTCTTAACTTCAAAACATACTTCTCTATCGTCCCGTAGACCTTCGATGCTTCTTTTTATTTCTCGAAAGCATCCCAAATCTTCTCAAATTAAACTCAAACGCCGATGCGGGTCCAAATTCTTGATTTTCTCAAAAAACGCAAACCAAAACCGATAACTTGTGACTTGAGCTAATTAAACACTTTGTGACTCAAATAGATTAGGAAAAGTGACAAAATGTAATCTCAACACACATCAAATGCGTGTTGAAATACAAACTTATCAAATTGCTTAGATGAAGGAAAGTGGAAGCTCTCTGAAGGAAGTCTAATCATGGGTAAAGGAAAGAAGGAAGGATTGTTCTATGTGATGTAAACTAAGCTCTGTAAAGGAGAAATAAACATAACCATTTATGATATGGAAGTATGGCATAAATGACTTTGTCACATCAGTGAGAAAGCCCTTCACATACTTGCTCGGAAACAACTCCCTCCGACCGTGAAAGGTAAGTCACTTGATCCTTGCACTCATTGTTTAGCTGGAAAACAACACATGGTTGCTTTCTAAATATCTTCTCCGCCCACAAGGAGAAAGAACATCTTCGACTTTGTACGTACCGAAGTGTGCTCAATGTCTGAGCGATCAATTAGTGGTGTATTGTACTTTGTGACCTTCATTGATGATCATTCAAGGAAGGTGTGATTGCACTTCTTAAAATCCAAGGATCAAGTGATTGACGCCTTCAAGGAATTTCATGCTCTAGTAGAACTTGAGACTAGACGGAAGATTAAATGTGTATGGTTGGAGGAGGTAAGTATAGAGGTTCATTTGAAATCTATTGAAAGAAATATGACATTAGGCTAGCTAGAGAAGACTCCACCCAAGACATCACAGTTGAATATATGGGCTAGCTGAGAGAATGAATAGAACTATTGAAGAAAGGGTTCGACGCATGCTCTCTCATGCTAACTTACCCAAGTCCTTTTAGGGAGAAGCTATAATGGTCGTGGTGGTGTTCTTATGGACGGAGCCATCCTAGAGGAAGTCTGGACGGGAAAAATGACTTCATTTAATCATCTCAAGGTGTTCAAGTGCAGGGCTTTTGTTCACATTCCTAAATACTAGCGAGCTAAGTTTGACGCAAAGATGAAGGTGTGTATATACCTTCGCTCACCCAAGGACGAATTTGGATACCGACTATGGGATCCAATTAACAAGAAGGTTGTCTGTAGCAAAGATGTCATCTTCTTCGAAGACCAAACAATTGAATACATTACAAATTCAAAGAAGCCAAGATTGAGAAGTTGTAAGAGCCCGAACTAACTGCAGTTCGACATGAGGATGACACACCTCAAAATAATGATGTTGAAAATCATGAACATGTGTTAGAGCAAAGAAACCAGCAGACTCATGATGAACTAGCTTAGGAAGATCCTCAATCTAATTCTCTGCTAGCACTAGAGCCGAGACAATCCTCTAGGGAGAGGAGAACATTATGCTCACGGATGAGGGGGAGCCGCAAAGTTATAAAGAAATAATGAATGATATTAATAAAGAAGAGTAGAGAAGAGCCACACAAGAAGATATGCAATTCTTGCATGATAATCACACGTATGAACTCGTAGAGCTGCCAAAAGGGAGAAGAGCCTTGAAGAGTAAGTGGATGTATCGAATCAAGACCAAAAATAGTAGCTCAAAGTCTTTTTATAAAGCTTGGTTGGTCAAAAGATTAAGACAAGGGAAATGTACGCATATTGAAGAAATTGCCAATAAGTCCTCAAAGAAAAGCAATACATCTTGAAAAATTTCACACAAATGAGAACTGGTCAGACATGATGACCAAGGTAAATACCGACAAAGAAGTTTGAAGATTGTTGTCAAGTTCCAGGTTTGCTACTACTTCCCAATTAATTCGGGAGGGGAAGATTTGTTGGGATCCCTCCCTAGTTGGAGAAGTTCTAGAAAATTTTAGTGTTTTCTAGATAGGTCTAGAATTTTCTAGAATGTTCTGTAGAATCCTAGAGAAGTCCAGAACTCGCTGGAAGCTTGTGGAATAGTGTGAAATCCTCTGGAATATTCTTCAGATGTGTGGAACCTTCTCGAACCTTATAAAAGGGTATGGAAGGATATGAAAGGGAATAGTGTCACACCCCGGTCTGGCCGGACGCGCTAACAACCGCCGCATAATCCGATTAAGGCAACCGCAGTTCACCCTACTCGAACCATGCAAGGCGTACCTGAATACCATTCACACAAGTACATCCATAAACAATCATAAATAAAGCATTTCAAATATACGCAGGGGAATACAAATACTTTTTAAAAAGTCAAAGGCCCCACACAGGGCGAACATGAGCACGCAGGCTCCCAAATCATTTATAATTTAAAATAGTTCTATGAGCATTATTTTATTTATACCAAAATAGAACTGGAAGAAGCACGAACCACGTCTTCTCTCCATGGATCACCCGAAGCAACGGGAACAGGAAGCAAGCTCTAGCTTCTACCTGAAAACTGTGAGGTGGCCTCCCCCGTGAAGGGGAGGTTAGTACTTGGAAGCATTTGACAAGTACAATGACAACTATACTGGAAATAATTCATGTTTCAAACACAAGACCCTCAACATAGGGTGATGCTATATTATGGACATAACCTACAGCTACCCCATTTCAAATCACTTGTATAGAATATATATACCAAGTCAAATAGTCAACCCGTAGGTCCATTTGTATTTCAAAACAATTCCCCTTGTATAGCCCTTGGCCTGTTCTAGCATATAGCAATCTCGAGAGGTTACCTCACCCCTAGTCTAAACCCAACTCCATCGAGAGGGTTACACAAATTATCCTTTGTACTCATCCACATTGGACTTACACACCCTACGGTGTATTTATTCATTTTGGGCTTACACACCCAGTATAATATCTTTGATTCATTTAGGGCTTACACACCCCGTATAATCTTAGTTCGTGTAGGGCTTACACACCCCGTATAATACTTTACTCATTTAGGGCTTACACACCCCGCGTAATACTTTATTCGTGTAGGGCTTACACACCCCGCGTAATACTTTATTCATGTAGGGCTTACACACCCCGCGTAGTATCCTTTATCCGTTAGGGCTTACACACCCCGCGTAATACTTTATTCGTGTAGGGCTTACACACCCCGCGTAATATCCTTTATCTCGTTAGGGCTTACACACCCCGCGTAATACTTTATTCATGTAGGGCTTACACACCCCGTATATATCCCCGTATACTCATAGTATGCGAGCAATCATAATCTATCAACCTCGGGCTAGTCTTCATCAAGACTCTCCGGGCTGCCTTCATATAGTCTCGATAGACTCCACCATTTCCTTTGAGTGTGACCGTAGTCCATCACTCATTCTAAGTTCATGCCTATCTTATTCAACATTATAGATAACACACACAATTAATCACTACGGATTCATATCACTTTGATCATATCAATAACTCAAGTATTCCTTACCTCACATTCAATCACTTTGCCTATCCACATAGGTATCCATATATCCCCTTTTAATTTAGATCTTATGGGATCACACATTTATCAACATTTGTCTATATCATTCTAATCCTCAATATCAATTTGAGTGATAGATGCACAGCGGAAGTCTTTAACCTCTTGATTATCAGTATGAGACAACTTTCTAGTTTGAGTGATGTTAGGACTGTTTATGGATAGGCAGTAGGCTTGGCAATTGGCTGGTGGGCAGGCTACTGCTGAGACAACTGCTGGGTTGGCAGTTGGCTGGAAGACAGAAGACTGCTAAGGCAACTTCTGATAAACAGGATGACTTATGGAATATTTTCAACAGGCTTTTTGTTTTGGCTATTGTAATCGTTCAAAGGAAGTAAATATGTATGAGCAGTGGGCTCAGCAGGTGGGTGAAGACCAGAGTACTGCTGAGACACCTTCTAAGCTTTGAGAGATTCTCGTGGAAAGACTGTCTCAAGGAGAGTGAGTAATTAAGCAGTAGGATAAGCAGTAGGGTCAGTTAAGACTACTGCTTAGGATGCTGCTGGCAAACTACAATCCTTTTGTGAGAAGTGTTTGGTGTGTGTTTTGTTAATTTGAAAGAAAATCAACACACGATATATCCTGGTTCAGAGGTGGTGTAATCCTCCTACATCCAGTCCCATTCTCTTTCAAATGGATTTCCACTAAAGTATTAAGCCCAATACAATTAGTGCCAATCTAGCCTTAACAACTCTGGCCTAGATTGAAGGTGTTTCACGAGGAGTATAACACCACTCCAAGTTACTCAATCTTTAAGACTTTTCTCAATTGATCCAGTGGGGATCAAAAGGTACTCTATCTATCTAACCACACTTTAGGATCCAAACAATTGTTCTCCTAAGTGTTTACAACCACTTGTAAAATACAAGGAATTTCTGGCCACCAACTAAGATCTAAGCTCTAAAAATATAACAATGTATGATCTAGTCTAAGAGCTTAGTGAAGCATGAGTCAAAGCAGAGAGTGAAGTTGTGTTCAAACACTTTCTCTTTTGCTTGATATTCTTTGTGTGATTATAGAATCTCTTTGCTTTAAACTCAATAACTTGGTTTTAGAACTCATGCCTCTGCCTACTTTTATAGGCTTCTCCAGTAGATTAATCTCCTCCGTTGGTTGAGAGAATTTAATCTTGTTCGTTGAATCTTGGTTTCAGAAGATAACAACTTGTTACTTGTCTTCTTTCTTTGGGGCTGATGGCATCTTTGTCCTTGTGTGCCTAGCCGCTGCGTTTATCTCTTTTATAGATCTCAAGTTGTCTGTGCATCCCATATTGTACGTCTTCATGTTAAATGCTCTCCATGCTGGGTTCCTTTGATTGGTTTGTAGTCACACGAGGGTGTAACAAATAATGGAACGTATAAATTAGGACTAATAAACTTTATACTGGTAGGATTTTCAGTATCCTATTTAAGGTAAATATTTACCTTATTGCATTTTTAATTTCCAGTATTAATTTTATTAGTCTTCAAATTATATTTATTTATTCTCAATTAGACACATGTATTTTTCATACCAGTGTGCCTTTCATTTTTGTGACAAGAAAAATGTTTGTGATAAAGTAAATATGTACCGGTAGGATTTAAATATCCTTTTTAAGGTAGGTAAAAATTACCTTATTGCATTTTGACTTTGCCGGTATATTTTACTTGATGCAAACATTTTTCTTTTGACTCCTGGTTACTCTTGGTTGTGAATGTCCCATCTAGTATTTCGAACATATACCAAACTATTTATTTAACTGGTAGAATAACAACTCCTATTAAGGTAAGGATAAATACCTTATTTCATTTTGTGTTCCAGTCAAATAAATAGTTTTGTTCTTCGAAATATTTTTGTGTCATTTGATGTAACAAATAAATATAACTGGTAGGATCTAAAAGAAGTCCTTTTAAGGTAATAGAGTATTACCTTATTGCATTTTATGTTTTCCAGTTTATATTTATTTGTTAGTTGTTAATTTGAGCAAGACACTTTCAGATAATTTAATTAGTACCGCCAACTGCCAGTATACAAAATATTTGAATGCTACAAAAGATGGGGATATCAAAAGTATGGCATCATCAAAAGTGTTTATCAAAATCTAGGGTCTAACACATTGTCCTCCTCGCTAATAAAATCATCACTCTCATCATATGAGATTTCAGAAGGTTCTGTTTCAGGTTTATACGTTGAGTCTTCTTCAGACTCCCAAGACCTATACTCGGTCTCCAATTGTACGCTATCCATCGTTCGGATCCCTTGGCCTCCTCGGCCTCTCCCTTTTCCTCTAGATACTCTAGAGTTTCCCCGGTTGACATGCCCAGTTTCTCCCGGTGCACGCCCTATCCGATCTTTCCTAGTTATCATGCCTCCACCCCGCGTTTCTGAAAGAAATTTTTGGAATGAGTCATCAGACTCGTTTCAATGTCAACTGACAGATAAGTACCTAAGACACCACTTGGCTCAAGTCACCGCCATACCAATTGTTAAGGGGCCCGTCTTAACAATTAGAGACTTTGCAACTCAAGTACCAAAGGCTCTTTCAGTACAAAACTTTTATGCTCATGGTTTCCAAAATGATTTTGAAGAAAACACTTTTGAGGAACTTCATTATGAAGTTTATGGACTAAGGCTCTGATACCATTTAATTGTCACGCCCCGGTCTGGCCGGACGCGCTAACAACCGCCGCATAATCCGATTAAGGCAACCGCAGTTCACCCTACTCGAACCATGCAAGGCGTACATGAATATCATTCACACAAGTACATCCATAAACAATCATAAATAAAGCATTTCAAATATACGCAGCGGAATACAAATACTTTTTAAAAAGTCAAAGGCCCCACACAGGGCGAACATGAGCACGCAGGCTCCCAAATCATTTATAATTTAAAATAGTTCCATCGGCATTATTTTATTTATACCAAAATAGAACTGGAAGAAGCACGAACCACGTCTTCTCTCCATGGATCACCCGAAGCAACGGGAACAGGAAGCAAGCTCTAGCTTCTACCTGAAAACTGTGAGGTGGCCTCCCCCGTGAAGGGGAGGTCAGTACTTGGAAGCATTTGACAAGTACAATGACAACTATACTGGATATAATTCATGTTTCAAACACAAGACCCTCAACATAGGGTGATACTATATTATGGGCATAACCTACAGCTACTCCATTTCATATCACTTGTATAGAATATATATACCAAGTCAAATAGTCAACCCGTAGGTCCATTTGTATTTCAAAACAATTCCCCTTGTATAGCCCTTGGCCTGTTCTAGCATATAGCAATCTCGAGAGGTTACCTCACCCCTAGTCTAAACCCAACTCCATCGAGAGGGTTACACAAATTATCCTTTGTACTCATCCACATTGGACTTACACACCCTACGGTGTATTTATTCATTTTGGGCTTACACACCCAGTATAATATCTTTGATTCATTTAGGGCTTACACACCCCGTATAATCTTAGTTCGTGTAGGGCTTACACACCCCGTATAATACTTTACTCATTTAGGGCTTACACACCCCGCGTAATACTTTATTCGTGTAGGGCTTACACACCCCGCGTAATACTTTATTCATGTAGGGCTTACACACCCCGCGTAGTATCCTTTATCCGTTAGGGCTTACACACCCCGCGTAATACTTTATTCGTGTAGGGCTTACACACCCCGCGTAATATCCTTTATCTCGTTAGGGCTTACACACCCCGCGTAATACTTTATTCATGTAGGGCTTACACACCCCGTATATGTTTCATTCGTTTAGGGCTTACACACCCCGTATATATCCTCGTATACTCATAGTATGCGAGCAATCATAATCTATCAACCTCGGGCTAGTCTTCATCAAGACTCTCCGGGCTGCCTTCATATAGTCTCGGTAGACTCCACCATTTCCTTTGAGTGTGACCGTAGTCCATCACTCATTCTAAGTTCATGCCTATCTTATTCAACACTATAGATAGCACATACAATTAATCACTACGGATTCATATCACTTTGATCATATCAATAACTCAAGTATTCCTTACTTCACATTTAATCACTTTGCCTATCCACATAGGTATCCATATATCCCTTTTTAGATCTTATGGGATCACACATTTATCAACATTTGTCTATATCATTCTAATCCTCAATATCAATTCAATAATTAATATATTTCAAGGATTTCTCCCCTCATGCATAATACCTTTGCTTATCCACCTTTGTAATATCATGTATCAATTTATATGAACACATAGCAACACATTTATTCACATTGAAGTATATCATTTAATTCCATCAAAATCATAATTTGATTACTTAGGTAATCTCATGCTCAACTCACGAGTTATAGACAATATAGTCAGTCATCCTCACCTTAAACATGTCCAGCAAGGTTGCCTATTGAAGCCCCGTCGTTAAACCTTCAATCGGGAATGATCCGAAACAAGCTTGGCTGGCAGAGGGCAAAAGCCACCCGGCTTTTGCAAAAGCTGCCCGGCTTTCGGGTTCTGCTGCACGAAAACAGCACCTAGAAGTGGCGGTTTCCGGCGATTTCGATTCCTATCGATTCAACAACTCTTCTAAGTTAATTACCAACACTTTATATCATATTTCTACACTTTTAAACGTGTAGAACATCCCCTATAATCCATCATATGATTTCTTAAAAATCATATTCACTAAATATACCAAATAACTAGTTTAATCGGGAATAGCATTCGGTTACCTAGAATCGAGCTTTCTTCTTCGATTCCCGGAATCACGCCTTCTTGCTCCTATTTACTTCTTGGACATGTGAAGACCCTTGTGTGAGCTCCTCTCTATCTTTCTATGCCTCTTATGATACTCTCAAATGGGTGGAAGGAAAGGAGTCCTCCTTATCCTTTCTATTTTTAGCATATGGGCTAATATGGGTTGGGTTTGCACATGGGCTGCTCCTTTTAATTTTACCCGCCCCGAAGCTATTTATAAATTAAGCCTCCCCTTTATTATGGGTTATACTTTATACGGGATATCCCGAATTAAAGTGTAGGAAACCTTTCACCCTTATACTTGCCATTTTCGGTAAATTGGCTAGAACGCCACTTTGGTTACTTGATATATCTCGGTTGGGACTAAATGGATTTTATTCATTTATTTATATTATTGTAGGCTAGTAGACCACAATAGGTCGGTCCTAAAATGTATTGGATAGTCCTCTCCAAGATTCCGGGCTCAAACCCATTTATATTTCTATTATTAGTAAGTGGACTCGAATGATCTCTCCTATTATTTATTCACCTTTTATTCGGCCCAAACAATTATATATTACTTGCTTCTTATCATTGGGATTTTTATTTAAATTAACTTGGTCCAAAAATATATTAACTTGGTCCGACCCACAATTTAATAAATCGGTATTACTTTAATCAATTAATCATTTCTAGTATGATTAATTTACTTGTAACTAGTTTTCAAAGTGAATATACAATCATGACTTTAACTAATTATCCTCATCGAAATTAGTATTTGTACTTTCACTTAGATTTTAATATCAATGGATTAAAAAATCCAAGTTTAAATTGGGAGCGGTGTCACAAATAGAGAGGTGTAAAGATTCCTTGGAGCTCTATAGAATATGTAGACATGTGTAGAGCATTCTAGAGAACTACTCTCCATCATTCATTATGGAGGTGGAGTAGAATAAATAGGAGTATGAGCCTTCATTCCAAATCATCCTAGTAAGAGAGAAGCCACTTCTAGAGTGAAGAAGCTAGAGAGATGAAGAGCCTCTTAGAGAGAGAAAAGAGAGTTAGCTTGGGAAGTTGCTATCCTCCAGCTTAAGTGAGCCACCATATAGAGTGAGACAACTATGTAAACACATCCTTGTAAATCATACTATTCTTTTGTATATTAGAAGAATCTTTATATTGAAGAATTTAATTCTTGTGCTCACATTACTACCTTAATTCCTATGTGTATATCTTAACTTCACGAAGCGGGAAAGTCCGAGTTTTTCCCAACATAGTGTTAAATGAGTACCCGACAGATTAACACGTTAATATGGTTGATTTGAGTATTTGACTAACAAAATGATGAAGGGGAAGTTGATCAAGGTATTGGCGTCAACCTTCAGGAAGTCAACAAATTTGAGTTTTCTCGCACTTAAAAAGGTAGTAGAATAGTGGTGAAAGTACGAGTATCGTCTCCACAGGGACGTGATAGCCATTAAATTTACTTGTGTTTAACATAATTATTTATAAGTATTTGTTGAAGAAAAGAAGAGAAATCGGGCAAATACCTCCAGAATGAGAGCTAGAGCATAAAGCATTGCGATGAACGACTTTTTGGACCAAGAGAATGACGTTCTGCCCATAATTTGAGTATAACTTTTTTTTGAAAATATAATTTGAGTATAACTTATTCTATAGAACTCGAAATCACTCGATTCGAGTTTCATGTGAATGCTAACTCAATAAGGTACAAATGTTATGAAGAAGTCATGGCCAAAATATGAAAGGAACAAGACTCAATCAACCAACAAAGTCAGATGTTGCTGGTGGGATTTCAGGATGCATACCTCTCAATGTTTTATCCATATCTTTTGATTGGCTGAATAACATCATGTCATTATCAAGTTTTGGTGGATAGAAGACTTCATTATCTACAACTTTAGTGAAGGAATCATGTCCAAATTCGTAGCGGAACATCCCCAAAATCCCAGGACAAAACCGGCGCCGGAATTTCACCAAACCGGCGCCGGTCTGATGTTTTTCGCACATAAATAGCAAACCAGTAGCTTAACCGGCACCGGTTTGCCCTTATAACCGGCGCTGGTTAGGTCTATTTTTCAGCTTTCCTTGCGCGCAGTGAAGAACCGGCGCCGGCGGGGTCTGAAACCAGCGCCGGTTAGGTCCGATTCTGCATAAAACACAAAGACGTGCAATAGTATTTTGATGGGAAAACTTCACCTTCTTCATGATCTGATCAAATATATCTTCCATGTCTAATTGTTGGGCTCGAATAGACTAAAAGATGCCCATCTTTAGCTTATATAAAGCCCCCAATTCATCAAACAAGATGATCAATCCATCCTTGAAGCTTAAATTTTACTTTTTATATTTTCTTTTTGCATTCTCTTGAAGTGTTGGAGAAGAAGCTATTTCTCTTCTCTACAATTAGTTCTAGGTATTATTTCTTGCATGTTATTGTATTTCATTGTTCTTAGTAACACTTTTGTAATTAATATGAGCATTAGAGGCTAAGTTCTTAGCTAAGGCTGGAGATGAACTTCTATGCCCACTAGGTGTTTGATAAAAGTTCTAAACCAATAAATTGTGATTTATCCTTTACATTTTAATTGTTTATGACTATGGTGTACAACATAGAAGTATGTTAAACTTAGTTTATGCTTGCAATTAACGTTGAGGTCTAAACTATGAACATTAAAGGATAAACATATATATTACCGAGAATAGAAATATATCTGGTATTATATGATACGGGTGTGATGTCTTGATATTCAATGGGGTTTTCGGTAGATGAATGTAAGCCGTAACGGGACTTACACGTAACGAAAACCACGCTCTCGTTGTCGTAACCGGAGTTGAGAATATATTAGCGACATCGTATTCATAATTATTGGTAAAGAACTAATATTCAACCCTATTAAAGCATTTAAGTGATTCCCGAAGCCTTCGTTGTTGTTATCAATCACTTTAATCAAATTAATTTAAGTTATATCTCTGAAAATTAAAAAGAAGATCCAAGTTGTTGTTTTCACAACAACACACAACTCAAAATCTCTGCACTTTACTCATTTATTTATTTAAAGTCATCTACTCTCGGACTAAATTAAACAACGTTTCCCTGTGGATTCGACCCGGTATTTTACCGGAATTTATTACTATATCGGCACTTGTACACTTGCAAGTTTAGCCCAGTCAAGTTTTTGGCGCCGTTGCCGGGGAAACGGTCTTGTTTAATAAAGTCCAAACAATCAACCAATCAAAAATCCTAAATTTATTTTTCATAACTTCACTTGATCTTGGAAGGATTTTTGTTTTTGCTTGAGTAGATATTCCCTTGTGTTTGCATGCAATTGAGAGGTCAAGGTTCTAAAATTCTTGAACCACTTGACCTTGAAATAGAAAAAACTTTCAAACACATTCGAAGGGAGCAAAAAGCTACAAAGATGTTGCCAACTTTGAATGAGAGGAAGAGACCCGTGGTGGCCGCTACGCCATCTTGCATCACCTTGAGCGAGGAAGCAAGAGACTATGAGCTAAGGCAAAGCTACTTCAACGCTATGCCTCAGTTTCATGGTTTGCTTGGGGAAAATCCACTCAACTTCATCACGGAGTTCTACGGATTCATTCAAGGAATCCCTAGAAATGACTTGGCGGAGGATGAACTCAAGCTCAAATGCTTCCCCTATACTCTCAAAGGGGCGGCAATAGGATGGTTCCTAGAGCAAGCTCCGGCAAGCTACACAACATGGGAAGGTATATACAATGCCTTCATGTCTAAATACTACACGCCCACCATGACTCAAGAGCTTAGACAACGCATTTTCAATTTCAAACAACAAAATGGTGAGCTCTTTCAAGACGCATGGCGGCGTTTCAAATCATTGCTAAGGGAATGCCCGCACCACCTCATTCCCCTTGATCTTCATATTGATACATTCTACAATGGTTTGAATGCATCTTGCGAAGCTATTCTGGACAACCGAGCCGAGGGCTATATTGGCAACAAGAACGAAACTGAGGCGCTCCGAATCATTGAATCTATTGTCTCAATTCCTCAACTTCAAGGAGGCGATTACAAGGTGGTTGGGATTAATGAAATCTCTATCACAACGGAGATCAACAAAAGGCTTGAACAAGTGGAGTCAAAAAATTGAGCAAAAATTTCAAAAGGCCCTTCAAGCCGTATTGGGAGGTGTGACGTGCACTTTGTCGTGTGTGCACTCAAAATAAATTCAATACTAGCACTTATACGTAGTATAGCGTAGTAGAGTTCGTATCCACAGGGAAAGGAATAATTCTCTTTTTATATAGAACTAGTAAATAAAAGGGGGTTTTGGGTTGAATGATTTAATTAAATTAAACACGAAGATGAACGAGTTATATGTGATTTAATTCAAAGATAAAAAGGACTTGGCATTGCTACTTTCCACTTGTTGATATATTTTAGTCGATCATTGTTATATCTATAACTTATTCCCTCTCGAATACTCAATCGAGGAGTATATCCAATTCATCGAGGGTAGTTATTAACAACGACCGTTCATTAATAACCCTTACTATTAGTCAAGTATAGAACACCGCCATATACCGACTTCATAGTAGCATTTAATCTCTTAACTCCTTGATGAAATCAATCGAGATTGATAACCTCAACACAACGGTTTCGGTTTAACCAACAAAATTAATCCCTCTTAAGTTTATTAACCACGACCGTGCATTAATAAACCGAAGTTACTTACTTGTGAAGCTATCAACGATTAACCATCGGTTCGTTGATCGTTTCTAGTAGTAATTAATGTCGAGATGTTAACTAATTGTCATCTTAGCAACACTCCCCAACAGTAATATAGAGATAGATTAAGGGAAGAATTAATATTCAAGGAAGAAGATTAAATATGAATAATCCTACTATAACTAATGTCAAGATGTTATCTAATTGTCATCTTAGTAACACTCCCCAACATTAACATATAGAGGAAGAAAATAAATACTACCATAATTAATGTCGAGATGTTAACTAATTGTCATCTTAGCAACACTCCCCAACATTAATATATAGATAGATTAAGAGAATAATTAATATTCAAGGGAAGAAGATAAGAAAATAACTCACAACTTTAATAATCAACAAGCTTCAAGAGCAACACCAAGAAATGGAAGTTTAGCTCCACATTTGGAGACTAAACATGCTATATAAAATAAATACTATTCTAAACTGAGCTTAAGAGTATGGAAGAAGGGATGATTAAAAGTGAAGGAAAATGGGGCTATTTATAGGTGTTTTCAACACCCTGGGGCATTTACCCGACCGGGTAAATGGGCATACCCGACCGGGTAAATGTCAAAATCAAATATTTGCCCACGATTCCTTGTTTTTAGCACGTCGGATTGTCCCCGGTCAAGTCCCACCCGACCGGGTGGGGTAGTGGGCCCGACCGGGCCTAGCAATTTCCTTGCTAGTTCGGTTTTCACTTCCTACCCGACCGGGTGTGGGTTGATACCCGGTCGGGTTTTTGCTCCAGGGCAGTCAAATCTCCTTTTTCTTCACTTCAAAGTCTCCCTTTCCAACACCATAATTCCTAATTCTACTTTACAACTTACAAATGAGAACTAAAATACAATTACAACAAAAATCACACAAATGTTTACAAACTAAATAAAACGATAAACAATACACACAAATCAAACACAAAAACACACACTTATGCACTACTAAGGGGTGAGTTTTTTTTTTTTTTTTTGGGTGTTCAACGATAGAAGAATTGGAGAGGGTTTTTGATTTGGGGAAGAAGAAGGATGAAGACGATTGAGCCCGTCTGGTTTTGAGGTCAAAATTCGACGACCCGGTCGGGTGGTGCATGTGACCCGGTCGGGTGTAAAGGTTCTCCGGAGGCAGTGAGTTTTTTTGTCAGTTGACCCGGTCGGGTGGTCTGTTGCACCCGGTCGGGTTATTTACTCCAGGGGTCGGGTTTTGTAAAAACTTACTCGCCCGGCCGAGTTTGATGTTCCAGGGGCCATTTAACAAATACACCCGGCCGGGTGAAATGAGGGGCCCGGTCAGGTGTACTGCCCATTTTTTTTTTTTTTTTTTGAAAAGGTTTTCCCACACACACAAAAAAAAAATGTAAATAAACACAATAGAAACTTGGGTTGCCTCCCAAGAAGCGCCTTATTTAATGTCGTGGCACGACGTTTATTTTTATTTTTATTTTTTGCTTTTATGTGGGATCGTGAATATCCCTTGTTTTATTCTTCCTCTTTGGCCTTTTCCAGTAAAGCCGTGATTTCTTCTTGGTTATCTCATCTACCCTATGCTCAATTTTTTCTTCCTCTTCAAAAAGTGAGGTTTTCTCAGCTTCTTTTTCAACAAAAATAGGTGATGTTTGTGGTTCAAAAACATTTAGAGAACAAAGGGATTGTTTTTTTATTTGTTTTTTTGTAGAATCAAAGATGTTGAATTCTACTTTTTGGTCATCAAACTCTAAAGTTAATGAACCATTAGACACATCTATTTTTGTTTGGGCCGTTTTTAAGAAAGGTCTTCCCAAAAGGATGGGTGTAGCTTGGTTATCGGCTTCCATTTCAAGAATATAGAAGTCGACAGGGAAGACCAAATTTTCAACTTTTATTAGCACGTCCTCTACGACGCCCTTTGGGTATATGCTAGACCTATCCGCCAATTGGATTATCACCCCGGTTTCATGCATAGGGCCAAGTTTTAGGGACTTGTATAATGAATATGGAATAACATTGATTGAAGCCCCTAAATCTAACAAGGCCCTAGGAAATAAAGTGTCCCCTATTTTGCATGGGATAGTGAACATGCCTGGATCGTTGCATTTTTCCGGGAGTTTCCTCTGGAAAATTGCCGAGACACGTTCACTAACCTTGACCTCTTGTTTCCCTTTCAATTTATTCTTTCTTTTTATCGTGCATAGTTCTTTTAAAAACTTTGCATAACGGGGAACACTTTTGATTAGTTTAAAGAGTGGGATATTTACCTCACAATTGGCGAAGGTCTCGTAGATGTCCCGATCATTCTCCAACTTCCTTGTGTCCTTCAGTGCCTCAGGGAATGGAGGGAGTGGCTCATATGATGAAAGTGGAGGAAATTTTGTCTTCGTTGGTTCCCCCTCGTTGTGGTCAAACTCGTCATTGTTAACTTTTTCTTCAGCCTCCTTTGTTTGCAACTCCTTACCGCTCCTCGTCATGATCGCATTGACATGTTGTCTCGGGTTTTGCTCCGTTTGAGAAGGGAGTTTTCCCGATTCTTTGGCCTCTAGCCTACTCACAGCATTCAAAATTTGGCTAACTTGAGTTTCCAAATTTTGAATGCTTGACTTTGTTTCTTGTTGAAATTGCAAAACATTTTGTTGCAAAGTGCCCATGTTCGTAGCAAGAGCTCGAATCATGTCCTCCGTGGACATGTTAGAGTTGGAGCTTTGACCTTGATGATTTGGGAAGGATTGTTGAAAGGACTGATTTTGAGGGTTCCCATATCTTAAATTAGGGTGATCTCTCCACCCGGGGTTGTAAGTATTAGAGTGTGGATCGTACCTCTTTTGTTGTTGGGTTTGGAAACCCAAGGCGTTGACTTGCTCTTCTTGGAGAGTTGGGCAAGAATCTGTTGGATGCCCTTGCTGTGTGCATATGCCGCAGACCTTGACCTCTTGGTTTCTAGGTTTTAAAAGGAAATCCTTAACCAAAGAAGTCAAGCCGGCCATTTGACTTTCTAAAGATGAAGATGATTCCGCCGCGGCAACTTTACGGGTTGAGGACCGCCCGTTGTAATGCCTAGAGTTCTCGGCCAACTCTGAGATCAAGCTTGTTGCTTGTGAGGGAGTTTTGTTGACAATGCCGCCCCCACAAGCGGCATTCACCATTCTTCTATCATCATCAACAAGACCATCATAAAAGTAGAGTATGAGGTCTTGCTCGGTGTAGCCATGATAAGGGCAGCTAGCACATAACTTTTTGAACCGTTCCCAATATTCATATAAGGTCTCATCATCTTTTTGATCAATGTTGCTTATTTGTTTTTTCAAAGATGATGAGATGGAGGCGGGGTAGTACCTTTCTAGGAAGCATTTCTTCATTGCCGCCCATGTATCTATGCTTCCCGAGGGAAGATAGAATAGCCAATCCTTAGCCGTGTCCTTCAGTGAGAATGGAAAGGCCCTCAGCTTGATTTGTTCTTCCGTAACATTATTTGGTTTCATACTAGTGCAAACTATATGAAACTCCGCAAGATGTTTGTTTGCATCCTCGCCCCTTAGGCCATGAAATGAAGGGAGTAGATGAATAAGGCCCGATTTGAGCTCAAATGTAGCACCTTCATCAAGAGTGGGGAAGGTGATACATAGAGGTTGTTGATTTAAGTTAGGAGCCGTGAGCTCCCTCAATGTTCTTGTTTCAAGAGCCATAGTTGTTGGCTCTTCGGGCTCGCTAGAATGAGAACTATCACTTGATGATTCTCCCGAGTCGGTACTTGAGAATTTATTTTTCAATCGCTCGAGAGTTTGCTCTATTTCTGGGTTTGATTGGTAGGTGATCTCGTTTAGAGAACGATATTTAACCATACACTATAAAGCTCAGAAGAAATAGAAATCTTTATATGTAAATAATATTTTTTTTTTGTTTTTTCTTGAAATAAAATAAAAAGAAAAATTAATTGCCTTTTCCCGGCAACGGCGCCAAATTTGACGTGCACTTTGTCGTGTGTGCACTCAAAATAAATTCAATACTAGCACTTATACGTAGTATAGCGTAGTAGAGTTCGTATCCACAGGGAAAGGAATAATTCTCTTTTTATATAGAACTAGTAAATAAAAGGGGGTTTTGGGTTGAATGATTTAATTAAATTAAACACGAAGATGAACGAGTTATATGTGATTTAATTCAAAGATAAAAAGGACTTGGCATTGCTACTTTCCACTTGTTGATATATTTTAGTCGATCATTGTTATATCTATAACTTATTCCCTCTCGAATACTCAATCGAGGAGTATATCCAATTCATCGAGGGTAGTTATTAACAACGACCGTTCATTAATAACCCTTACTATTAGTCAAGTATAGAACACCGCCATATACCGACTTCATAGTAGCATTTAATCTCTTAACTCCTTGATGAAATCAATCGAGATTGATAACCTCAACACAACGGTTTCGGTTTAACCAACAAAATTAATCCCTCTTAAGTTTATTAACCACGACCGTGCATTAATAAACCGAAGTTACTTACTTGTGAAGCTATCAACGATTAACCATCGGTTCGTTGATCGTTTCTAGTAGTAATTAATGTCGAGATGTTAACTAATTGTCATCTTAGCAACACTCCCCAACAGTAATATAGAGATAGATTAAGGGAAGAATTAATATTCAAGGAAGAAGATTAAATATGAATAATCCTACTATAACTAATGTCAAGATGTTATCTAATTGTCATCTTAGTAACACTCCCCAACATTAACATATAGAGGAAGAAAATAAATACTACCATAATTAATGTCGAGATGTTAACTAATTGTCATCTTAGCAACACTCCCCAACATTAATATATAGATAGATTAAGAGAATAATTAATATTCAAGGGAAGAAGATAAGAAAATAACTCACAACTTTAATAATCAACAAGCTTCAAGAGCAACACCAAGAAATGGAAGTTTAGCTCCACATTTGGAGACTAAACATGCTATATAAAATAAATACTATTCTAAACTGAGCTTAAGAGTATGGAAGAAGGGATGATTAAAAGTGAAGGAAAATGGGGCTATTTATAGGTGTTTTCAACACCCTGGGGCATTTACCCGACCGGGTAAATGGGCATACCCGACCGGGTAAATGTCAAAATCAAATATTTGCCCACGATTCCTTGTTTTTAGCACGTCGGATTGTCCCCGGTCAAGTCCCACCCGACCGGGTGGGGTAGTGGGCCCGACCGGGCCTAGCAATTTCCTTGCTAGTTCGGTTTTCACTTCCTACCCGACCGGGTGTGGGTTGATACCCGGTCGGGTTTTTGCTCCAGGGCAGTCAAATCTCCTTTTTCTTCACTTCAAAGTCTCCCTTTCCAACACCATAATTCCTAATTCTACTTTACAACTTACAAATGAGAACTAAAATACAATTACAACAAAAATCACACAAATGTTTACAAACTAAATAAAACGATAAACAATACACACAAATCAAACACAAAAACACACACTTATGCACTACTAATTAGTGCATATCAAGGTGTCAAGCAAATAGCTAATGTGGAGAGCATTCAAAGCCCGGAAGGTGATTTATCTCAACATCTTGAAGAGGTAAATTATATGAACTCTTATGGGAATCGGGGGAACAATAATTATTCTAATCAACAAAGGTGGAAGCCACAAGCAAGTTCCTCACAACCCCAATCCGGAGCACCTAATTTTGGGCAATCCAAGGAGACCACCATGGAGGATATGATGCAATTCACGTCCAAAAGCATGGCAAGCATGAAGGCCCAAAATGAGGAGAATCACCATAGAGTGAAGGCATCCATTGTGAATCTCCACTCTCAATTCAACAAGTTGGATCTTCGCTTTGAAGATCAAAATATAAATCTCAACCAACGCATCAACACCATTGAGCAATATACCAAGGCGTCCATCCGAAATCTTGAAGTTCAAATGGGGCAACTCGCACAAAAAGTGAGTTCTAGAGAGCAAGGTAAATTCCCTACAACTACGGAGGTAAACCTGAGGGAGAGCGTCATGGCCATTACCACAAGAAGTGGGAGACAAACGGAGGACACCAAGATGCCGGAGAGAAGAAAGACACCAGAGCAACAAGAAGAGGTTTCACATACACCGTTGCCACCTATTATGCCTCAATATGTTCCTCTCATCCCCTATCCACAAAAGTTGAAGAAGAAAGGAGATGAGAAGAAACACAAGAAAATTCTTGATGTTTTCAAGGAATTGAGCATCAACATACCTTTTGCGGAGGCCATTGCAGAGATTCCATCATACGCAAAATTTCTCAAAGGCATCATCTCCAACAAAAAGAAGTTAGAGGAATTCGCAACCGTGGCACTAACGGAGGAATGTAGTGCCATTATTCAAAACAAACTTCCTCCAAAACTAAAAGACCCCGGAAGCTTCACTATTTCATGCTCTATCGGAAAAGTCGGGGAGGTAAAGTCTCTTTGTGACCTTGGTGCTAGCATAAATCTCATGCCCTACTCCCTATTTAAAAAAGCTAAGTGTGGGGGAACTCCAACCAACAACGGTTGCTTTGCAATTAGCGGATAGAACAATCCGCTATCCGATAGGCATCATGGAGGATGTCCTTGTCAAAGTAGGAAAATTCTACTTTCCGGTAGATTTTCTTGTTTTAGACATGGAAGAGATGGAGGTTCCCGTCATCCTTGGGAGCTCATTTGTGGCCACTTCCGCAGCCGTTATTGATGTGCAAGCGGGCACCGTAAAGCTAAGAGTGTGAGGAGACAATGAAACATTCAATGTATGGAAACCACAATCCATACCAACTCAAAACATGGAGGTCAACACAAATCCTTTCATCCCTCCAACACACCACGGGAATGAAAAGAATGGAAGGACAACTCCATGGCCTCCCCACGATCTCAAAAAGGTAACATTGGTCAAACGTCTTCGGGAGCCCAATCACACGTGAGAGGTACGTTGCGTCCGGCCTATGACGTTAAACTGAGTGCTAATTGGGAGGCAACCCAACAAATTCAATAATAAATAAATATGTTTAGTTAAATACATATTCATATTTATTTATAATTGAAACCCAAAAAAAAACAAAAAAAAAACAAAAGAAAAAGCATCATCTAAACTCATGTATCATGCATCTCCTACTCTCACAAGACGGCTCATTCCGCTATTGAAGATTTCATCCTCCATTGCATCCTTCAATGTACATTGAGGACAATGTAACTTAAGTGTGGGGGTGTATCTCATGGTTAGTTAAACAAATTTTGTGTGCAAAATAATTTTTTTAGGAAGGTAAAATTTGTGACAATTCTCTTTTTAATGGGTATTTGGTTGAGAAAGTTTTTATTATTCACATAAACTATCATTTTTTTAGATTTATTACACTAATTTTACTCTTGAAATTAAAACCATTCCCAAAATAAACCTTGTGACTAGGAAACACCATCTTCTTCCATTTCCAAACACTAGTGCAAAAAAGGCTTTTTACATCACCCTTTTTAAATGTGTTATCCGAAAACCCATGTGGAATACACAAACGGGGTCATTTTTATAATTTTTATAAATTATTCCACATCTGTTGTATTTATAACTGATGTTAAATATGAAAACGGGGTATATTTTACAATTTTATGAAATATTCCACATCGGCTCTCTCCAAAACCGATGTTAAAATAAAAACGGGGTCATTTTTAGAATAAATGAAAACTTAATTCGCATCGGGTAGAAACGATGTCTAATGAAGTTAAATAAAAAAAACCGTACGTTATTCCAGATCGGTTGTAACTCTGGTTATAACCGATCGACCTATTTTAAACCTAGCAGAAGAAAAGGCCGGCGAATGAAAGTCTTGTGCACGTGTGTTCTTGCCGCGACTATGGCCTAAGGTTGCCGCTTCGGACCTTTGGCGTTCGACTCCTCCGACCTCCGGCGTTCAACTCCATTACATATTCCGACCTTCGGCGTTCGGTGTCATAGGCTCACAGCAGTTCCTACTTTCGTCGTCGGACGGCTTTCGAGCGAGCAGAGCACTCATACGGTGGAGGCGTCTGGTGGCGTTTGTGGAGCCATCGAGTGGCGTCGGTGTACACGTCTAGAGCAGCGACTTTGAGTCGGGTAATGAAAATGCACAGCATCGTCCAGACGCCGGTCCAGGTATTATAATGATAAAATATAGAAAACATACTCCAAAATAACTGTTCCGTTTCACTCAATCTCAGATATAAACAATAAGTTTTTCAATGGAAGGTCTTTAAGCTCATATGCTTGACTGCGATGCGAATTATGTACGGTCCTTGGTTAAAATTCAGTTTTTGGAGTACACCCATACGGTTTTAAGCTTATATGTATTTTAATTGGTGCATTTGTTTGATTGTCAATATTAGGTACTTTAAATTGAGACTTTGAACTGAGATGCCTCTCTGTTTCTGGCCGGATTGTGTATTAATAAGGTGTAATTCCATTTTGGAATTATTGTGGGGCTCGTGATTAAAGAGTCCAGCTCACCCGTCAAGAAATAGATGGAGCTGTTATGCCATTTTCATATATGTGGGCGGGGGCATTATGCTCTTTTTATGGACTGGTGATTCAGAAACAGATAGACTGTCATTTCTGAGGAATACAAGCTACTATTTAGAACTATTAATTTTATGAATGAACGAATTTGATGAATACTAGCTACTTTGATGCTCTCTAGAGGCTTGTGAGTTTGTAAGAGCAAGTAGAACTGGAAAACTTGATGACTTGCAGCACTTGGAGGTGTTGGTAGTGGTGCTATTTTAGGAAGTCTATTTGCAACTATTGTGTAAATTCTTCAACACTTTCTTATTTACTGCTCATTGTTTGTTTGTCATGTTTTATAAGTTGGTCAGTGGTTGTATATTCGACCGCCACTTCCCTTATACCTTGATCTTTGAATCACTTTTTCATGTAAAAAATTCAGTATCGCGTAGTAGATATCAAGTATGTTTGCATGCTAGTTCTTCGACTTTGATGTGAGGATTAAATAGGAGGAGAAGAATGTAAGTATCATTACTATATATATTTAAGTACTTTTTATAAGTTCACTGCTGCTTCTCCAATAGAAGCTTGAGTACTACATTCCTGGCTGTTTTTGTCTTTGATGGAAATGATTTTCTGATGTTTTATGCTGGCTTTAACTTGGTTATGAAAGTACTTTGTGTTAGCATTCCCCTCCTTTTGCCATTTTATTTTTTCTTTTTGTCTCCAAAATTCTTCTTCTTGTTTGAGCTTAAGTTTAAGTTTAGCTTGAGCCATAGACCATAGTTCTCTTTTTTTTTTGCAGATGAGTCTGATTCAAAGAGAAGTTCAGCCTGCAAAGCCTCTTGTCCTTGGCATTGCCTTCAAAGATATTGCCAAAAGAAGTTTTATTCCATTCCTTTATCAAATATTCAAGAACCATTTTGGAAAACAAGCCACCCTCATATCTCATCAAATAAATTGGGATGATCAAAATGACTTCCAGTAAATGCTTGTTGAGAACCAATTCAAATGAGTAAAAAGAAACTCATGGTCTCTTCCAAGAATTTCAAATGATCCAATTCTATACTTAAAAGTCAAATACACCAAAAAGCCATCCTACACACCCAAAAAGCCCTAGTCATAATCCACTCATCTACTCTCCAGAGTATAAGTAATTTTTCGAAATCTAATGATAGTTTTGTGTGTCTAATTTAAATTTGGTTTTAGACCGAGAATGATAAAAGAGTTAACATAATTTTTTACCTCTCTTAAAATTAAAATTATTTTTGTTCATATGTTTTTGTTGAAACTAACCAAGGCATCCAAAGGTGAAGAAAAGAAGAGAAATCAGGCAAATACCTCCAGAATGAGAGCTAGAGCATAAAACATTGCGATGAACGACTTTTTGGAGCAAGAGAATGACGTTCTGCCCATAATTTGAGTATAACTTATTCTATAGAACTCGAAATCACTCGATTCGAGTTTCATGTGAATACTAACTCAATAAGGTACAAATGTTATGAAGACGTCATGGCCAAAATATGAAAGGAACAAGACTCAATCAACCAACAAAGTCAGATGTTGCTGGTGGGATTTCAGGATGCATACCTCTCAGTGTTTTATCCATATCTTTTGATTGGCTGAATAAAATTATGTCATTCAAGTTTTGGTGGATAGAAGACTTCATTATCTACAACTTTGGTGAAGGAATCATTTCCAAATTCGTAGCGGAACATCCCCAAAATCCCAGGACAAAACCGGCGCCGGTTTGGTGTGATGTTTTTCGCACATAAATGGCAAACCAGTAGCTTAACCGGCGCCGGTTAGGTCGGCACCGGCCGGGTCTGAAACCGGCGCCGGTTAGGTCCGATTCTGCATAAAACACAAAGACGTGCAACAATATTTTGATGGGAAAACTTCACCTTCTTCATGATCTGATCAAATATATCTTCCATGCCTAATTGTTGGGCTCGAATAGACTAAAAGATGCCCATCTTTAGCCTATATAAAGCCCCCAATTCATCAAACAAGATGATCAATCCATCCTTGAAGCTTAAATTTTACTTTTTATATTTTCTTTTTGCATTCTCTTGAAGTGTTGGAGAAGAAGCTATTTCTCTTCTCTACAATTAGTTCTAGGTATTATTTCTTGCATGTTATTGTATTTCATTGTTCTTAGTAACACTTTTGTAATTAATATGAGCATTAGAGGCTAAGTTCTTAGCTAAGGCTAGAGATGAACTTCTATGCCCACTAGGTGTTTGATAAAAGTTCTAAACCAATAAATTGTGATTTATCCTTTACATTTTAATTGTTTATGACTATGGTGTACAACATAGAAGTATGTTAAACTTAGTTTATGCTTGCAATTAACGTTGAGGTCTAAACTATGAACATTAAAGGATAAACATATATATTACCGAGAATAGAAATATATCCGGTATTATATGATACGAGTGTGATGTCTTGATATTCAATGGGGTTTTCGGTAGATGAATGTAAGCCGTAACGGGACTTACACGTAACAAAAACCACACTCTCGCTGCCGTAACCGGAGTTGAGAATATATTAGCGACATCGTATTCATAATTATTGGTAAAGAACTAATATTCAACCATATTAAAGCATTTAAGTGATTCCCGAAGCCTTCGTTGTTGTTATCAATCACTTTAATCAAATTAATTTAAGTTATATCTCTGAAAATTAAAAAGAAGAACCAAGTTGTTGTTTTCACAACAACACACAATTCAAAATCCCTGCACTTTACTCATTTATTTATTTATTTAAAGTCATCTACTCTCGGACTAAATTAAACAACATTTCCCTGTGGATTCGACCCGGTATTTTACAGGAATTTATTACTATATCGGCACTTGTACACTTGCAAGTTTAGCCCGGTCAGGACGGACAAAAGGGAATTAAGCATTAAATAAATTCAGCGATTAAAATGAAATAAAATAAATACAATTGTGCGAGATTGGATTGTTTGGAAAATTAAAATGCAACTAAACGATTAAAATAAATGGGTTCGCTCTAATTAATGACAAAGGGAACAGTGATTGATTCCGGGGTATTCTGATTTCTGGCTGATCAGGCTCAATTACATGAATATTATCTAACAGGGCAATGCTAATCGTTAATAAGTTGTTACCGCTCTCGCGGCGTAGAGTACAATAATTTAGGGAACCGAGATGATCTCTCATGCGACGGGCATCTAAAATTATTGCCAAAACAAGCGAGTGTACGGGCCCTTAATCGCTACTAATCTCTTAGCGAACGATTAAATGTGTGTGAAAGTATCCTAGAATAAATTAGATCTCTCTTAATTTATTCTACATGCAATTGTAATTCCAGTGGTCATTCTAGGTTACAAGAGATATCAATTAAATCATTCATACACAAATTAAATAACGATCCATGCAATTTAAACCATCAAGAAACTAGCCATACATCATGAACAACCCTTCATCAATCCCAAATCCCTAATTAAAACTACTCACAATTCATAATTGAAGAATCAATAGAATTAGGAAAGAAAACATTAATTGTCATTAATTAAAAAGATTAAACTTACAAAGAATCCCCAAATCATGACAATTCAAGGCTTGAAAAGCTCTCCAAAATCGACCTAGGGTTTATCTCTCTAAGCTCATTTGTGAAAAACGGCCAAAAACAGGGTCTTTAAATAGAAAAACACGAAAAACAGGCAAACCGCACGACCGCATGGTCGCCCGCACGGTGTGCGGCGTACCATGTGGCCGCTCGAAATATTTTTCTCGTGCTCAGACTTTTGCTCTCCCGCACGGCCTGCGGATCCCGCACGGTACAACCCTGTGGGTATTTCTGAGGGGCATTCTGAATCGCGGGGCGTGCGGTTTCAACCGCGGGGCGTGCAATTCAGAGTCCTTGACTTCTAGCTCCCACATTCACCCGTGGGGCGTTGCGGGTACCGACCCGCGGCGCGCGCGGATTGCTCTAGAACCGTTTTCTTGCTATCTTCTTCATCGTTCGCTCCCGATCGATCCTATCTTCATTCTTTAACCTTCCAAGCCTCAAATTGTGCCTCTAAATCATCACATGGACCTCTGATGCCTCTCGCTATCTATATGAAATTGATATCACAATACTCGTTATTCGACTCTTAATACTCAATAGAATACGTCTGATGCTCGTTAAAAGTGTATTAATGCTCATCTAACGAACACCGCGATTTTCACTGATATTACAAAAATGCCACCGTTTTTTAGTTGTGGTATCAGCTTTCTTGTACTAATACGGTGCTTATTAAAATTGGACTATTGCTCATTAAAAATACACTAATGCTCATTTAGCAGAAACCACGATTTTCACATTAATCACAAAAAAACCATCGAATTGTTTTGCTATTTTTTTCCTTGGGCCGATTACTTTCCTTGTTGGGTCGGCTGTATGGTGCTCACTATTGAGCCGGATGTATAATATACACTCGAGCTTTCGCTTCACTTGAAGTCCACACTCCTTTCTTGCTCATGTACCGAACCTTTATGAATTGTCCATCATTGTTCATGCAAATCCACCCCCTAAGTCCATCTACCTACTTGTGTACCATTTGCAGCTTCACATTGCTTCGGGTTTATAGTTGTCCAAATAAGCTAAAAACAAGACCCACAATTGAAGAGCCCGTTTGGTAGCACAAAAATCGGCTGTTTTGGTTGATTCTGCTGAAATTTATGAAGTTCTGACTGAAGTGTCTGCATTGGCTGATTCCGCTGATATAAGAAAAAATTATTTTAAAATATATTTGATTAATAAAATAAAGAAAAAATTATATGTAAAAATAGCTAAAATGGTCATCTACAGTAACTTCTGCCAATACAGCCAGAAAAGTAACTTCAACCTTACTTTTTCTGCTTATTACACAATCCAGCGCGCGAAAGCAAAACTTACGTGTTTGGTGAAATAGTTGGCTGATAAGTCTGATAAGCCGAAAAACAGGCTTGCCAAACGGGCTCGAAATATACATACTACCTGAATCCAGAGCTGGTTGACAATGCTTTGATCAATATTTTGAATTCGAACACTTTAAAGAAGGGAAAACTATCAAATAAGTCCTCGTACTTTATTGAATAAGTAAATTAAGTCCTTGTACTATTACATCACTCAATTAAATTCTCTAACTATTAAAAAACACTCAATTCAGCATTTTAACCTATAAACAACCAGTTAACGGGTTATTTTACATATGTGGCAAATCCACGTGGCACATTTTATATACTCCGGAGTATATTTTTTTTTGTTTGTTTTCATTTTTGGCTTCTCTTTCCCTTGGTTGTCTTCTTCGGCACAACTCCAACTGCAACTTTCGTTTCTATTTCTCTACTGCCTCCTTCCATCTTTCTTTCTTCCACAACATCCCATCAAAAGAATTGAAGCTTGCCATTCTTCATCTTCAGACCTTCAGCAAGTACAAAGGAGCACAAAGTGTTGCATGAGACGGCATGTGCCATGTGATGCAGCAGATCTCTCCTTCTCCGACGTGAGCACACCAATGACGTTAAGAACAGACTCACCACTCTTCGATCTTTTGTTTGTCCAATCGTCTGAATCTATTTGTTGCTGAAAAAACTGATCGACGACGGTGTGGTTGCTGCTGCAATGTCGCCGGAAAATTAAATGGAGGGGATGGTTGCTGCAAAGTTGTCGGAGGTCTTGGGCATCGTACTACATCGGAGGTTGTTGAACTCCTCCATCGAATCCCCAAGTTTACCGGCGAGCTTGTCTCTGTGTTGTGACTTGGGTGGGTTTAAAGAAGAAAGGAGGAAAATGGGGTCTTGGATTTCCCGGTTGCTAGTTTGGCCGAAGAAAAAAGTACAGGGTAGAGAAGAAAGAAAGAAAAATGCTATGTTTAAAAAACCGACCCGACCCAGCCGGGTTGACCCGGAACCCGGTGACCCGGACAAAAATCCGGTTCGGTTTCTTCAAAACCCGAAAATGGTCAAAAACCGGAAAAACCCGACTGACCAGAAAAAATCCGATCCGGACCCGACCCAAGAAACCCGAAAAACCCGGGAAAACCCGGTTTTCGGTCTTTTCCAAAAAAAGTAATTTCTTTTCTAATTTTAATGCATTTTTTAAACCTATAAAATTGCAATTTCAATTCCCTAAAAAGAAAAACTATGTAATATATTTATATATTTTTTTAAGAATGAAAATCATGCCAAATTATAATATAAATGTACAATACAAATAAAAATATATAATGAGAGTGTATATAATTATGTGTTTATTATTATTATATAGACGTTTAATCGTTGACCGGTTTTCCGGCTTTGACCAGGTTGACCCTCCGGGTCCGGGTTGACCCGTGACCCAGTCATATGACCGGGTCGCTCACCGGTCCGGTTTTTACAACATAGGGAAAATGTAGTAGTGGAGCCGGGTAGAAGAAAGTAAGGAAACGAAAAAAAATAAAAATTGGATGTTTTTTTATAGTGGGAGAATTTGATTGAGTGATTGCATAGTACGAGGACTCAATTAATTTTTTTGATATACTACGGGGACCTATTTGATAGTTTTCTCCTTTAAAGAATGTGACCAAAATATAACCGGACTAGACCTATGTGTATTTGCGGCTTTGCGCCACTAGAAACATGCTTAACAAAAATGAACACAGACACACATCAACGCTTCAACACATTTACAAAAAAAACACTTCATAACATATACACTAAAAAACATAAATACACCGTAGTTTATAAATTAGATACGCGTGCTTAAAATAACAAATACAGAGTTTTTAGAAGTCAACCATTTGACCACAACAATAAATCTATTGATAGTTTTGGTAATTTTAATAGGCAATAGTATGCGTACCATTAAAATGTACGTAGCATCATTTATGTAATTCTATTAGATCTAATGTGGAGTATATTTATTAGAAAGTTATATTCACAATACTCTCGAGTCTCGAGGTAATTTATAATGATGCACTTGGTATTCGATGAATACAAACTTGATTCAAATTTGATACTTAAATGAAGAAATGGCAAAGCTAAGACTCTGGGCTTTCAATTAGACAAAATTAGGGCCTTTTTCCGTCTGGGACAAAAAACTCACTAAAATAATATGAACTTTCTAAAATACCCCTAACCCTTTTAATTTCCCGTCACTTCTTCTTCTTCGCATCGGGAGTCTCCCTTCACCAGCCCACCTCAGCTCCAAAGGCAGATATTGCCACGACGTCCCTTCACGTCCTCTTCGCAACGATCTAGGAGCTGAAACCATGGAACGCGTGCGATGGACGACGTGCAGCTGACGGTGTGCGGCGGCGTGAAGTAGACGGCATGCGATGGGTGAGCCTAATGACAATCTCGCGAAAACGACAAAGTTTCGACAATGACGAGTTTCGATTTGAATCGTCTTCTTCGTTCTATATCTTCTTCTTCTCCGATGTCGAATTTTCATCTTTGCTGCTCTCGGATGGCTTAATCAAGCGACGGTTACACAAATTTTTCAGATCTGTGGCCACTGGGGCAGTGTTACAAGTCTCGATTGGACGTGTCGCCACTTTCCCTCCGCCGCTGCTAGGGTTTCCGGCGATGCAAGGTCTGGCGAGGAGGCTGAAGGGAGCTGAGGTGGGCTGGCGAAGCTGGGTGGAGGGTTGGGGTGGGCTGTCGGGGGAGAACTGGGGGTTGTGGAGGGGGCTGGGTGGAGTGATTAGGCAGGGGGTAGGCCTGGGGTGGACTGGTGGGGCAGGGTTGATGCAAGGCGGGGGGATGGGTGGGGGCAGGGGGCTGTGGAAGGCGGCAGCGGTGTTAGACAGTGGCACTGGTCGCCGTTGACCCCGCGGTGGTGACGGCGGCGGTGGTCATCGGTGATGGTCGGAGGTGATGGTCGTCGATGCTCATTTTGAGCAGGTCATTGTTAATAGTCCTAACACGGATAACGGTCAAATCTCAATTTGGGTAACTGTAACTGGACGGTCGTAGTAATTGTAACTGAACGGGTCAGGTAATCGTAATTGGATGAGTCAGGTAACTGTAACTGGATGAGTCGGTTAACTGTAATTGAACGGATCAGGTAACTTTAACTGGGCGAGTCATGTAATTGAACGGACTTTTGGTCACTGGCGGTTTTTTGGTCACTGGCGGATTTTGGTCACTGGGGGATTTTTGGTCACTGGCGGATTTTGGTCACTGGCGGATTTTGTAACTATGTCATTGGTAACTGTAACATTGGTCACTGCACATTTGGTCACTGTGGCGGGTTACTGTAGCAGGCCAGTGGGTTTGGGCTTAGTAAGGGTGTAACAGTCCCTTAAATATTATTTAGTCTTATTTTTGGAACTTAAAAGAAAAGTCTCTTTTTTTGTCCAAATGCTTTTAATTAGTATTATTTGAGGACAAGCCCCTACTTAAATTAGTTATAAATTAAAACACAAAAGGTGAAGAAAAAAAAAAAAGAAACACCATTAGTTCATTCTATGTTGCATAAATCTCAATTTTTTTTATCAATATACACAATATTTTCAAGATATATTATAATTATGTTTCACTTGGATAGAGCATGAAAAGTGAAAAAAAAAAAATAAGAACACAATTAGCTCATTCAACATATATACACACAACCTCTTGAGCTTATGCGTTGGACCGTAGAGATGGGCGGAGTTTTTCCACTCTTGGATCTAATTTTCTTCTTTAACACGTCCAAATACAAAGATTGCCTAAACCATGGACGGTCAATAGATTCAAATTAAGATTTTTCATCCATTCACCCTAAAGTTGCAACCAACATGAGAGTTCCTGAGGATAGTAAGTTTGTGTACTCCCCCGTCTCTTAAAATTTTATCAAATTTGACTAATACAAAGAATAATATACTCCGTAGTAAAGTTGTATGATTGAGTTTTGAGTAAAAAAGACATAAATAATTGGAACCACAAATTAATTGAGTTTTTTTACCAATTAATGCAAAATAAAAAAAAGTATTTACGAAATTAGGGTTAAATTAAAACTATTTATCAAAATACTGTTGGATCTAACTATGATAAACTAAAGTCGCCAAATGGAATGACGACTTTGAAGTCGCCGATTGGTTTGACGACTCTCTCATGCGAGGCACACCACACGGAACAATAAAAAAGTGATAAAATTTCTTGGAACAATAAAAAAAAGGCATGAGGACAAATGAAATATGTTTTTGCTACGGAGTATTTATTTGTTTTGTTAATTGAGTACCCGCATGAATTACTCAATTGGTTGAATGATGAGAAAGTTATAACATTGGCCAAGGATCGAAACTCGCAATAACCGTGTAGAGATTACATTTCCTGTGTGATGAGTTGGATTGACTGAATCATCATGATATCCTCCCAAATGCCTTATCGGGTTGGGACGTGAAGGGTGTTTCGGGTTTAATTTGTGATTCACATTTTGAAACATTGTTTAGTTAATTGAGTTTCTTCTTGAAGTACAGGGTGGGTGAAGTCAGATAGTTAACGCATTGGAAAGGAGTTTTAGAGAAGGACAATTCTTGGAGCAGAATTTACTTGAACTAACCGAGACAATAACTCCCCAGCAACTGCATGCTTGTCAGATTGTTCAATCCCTAAAGCATTACATCACAATTTCTATCTATGCATTATACATTTATCTGTGTGCATTCATCAGAATATTGTCATATCCCTCCGACTCATCATCTATTTCAAATCTTTGTGCTTTCTTATTTGTCCTTTGTTTTTGCAGTTATTAGTGAACAGTGGTATTTTTTTATTTTTCGTGCATATCACTCTATGTCTCTATCTACTCCCTCGCTTCTCAGACTCATTTTTCCAATTCAAGGCGTTTTTAAATAAAAAGTCTCATTTCAAAGTTTTTCATACAAAATTCCAATTTTAACCCTCATCCTAGTTCACAGACTTATTTTTCTATTATCCTAGAAAACTATAAAAAGCAAGACTAATATAGGATTTTTCACTGGGGGTAGGCAAAAAATTGAAAAGAGATGGTACTAAGAGCATCTCCAATGGTAAAATGTGCACAGTGCACACGTGGCACGAGAAATAGCCATATAAATATTATTAAATAAATTCTTTCTCTCCTCATTTGAATGATTTTACACAGTTTTAGTAAGTTTTTCTATACAATGTCAAGGAGACCGTCTAAATGTTGACATTGTTGTTGACATTGCAGGGAAAAACTTACCAAAATTATATAAAATCATTCAAATAAGGAGAGAAATAATTTATTTGCTAACATTTATGTGGCTATCACTCATGCCACATGTGCACCGTGCACATTATAGCATTGGAGATGCTCTAAGAAGATACAAATATTAACTACTAAAAAGATACATATTTTATGATTTTATTAATTCCTAATGTTCCATTTTGAGTGTTAGATTTAGAATAATTAGTCTGTACATTTTTGTTATCATTAAAATCCTTTTGGTCTAGTAAAAAAATCAACTCTAAGTGTATTTACATAATTACATGTTCACAATTATTGAAATGGTTTCCGCATGGTATAGTACGGCCCCATTTCAAAACGGAATGGTACCGAACAATTATGGGGTGCATTCTACATCGATGCCGTAATGTTTCAAATTACATTGTCTGTGATAGGTTCTATAGTATCATGCACCATCACAGACTGCGCCTCAAATTTTTCACCTCTTCTTAGAGTCCATTTGATCACTTATATTTTGAGTTTATTAGACATCTTTTTTTATCGCACACGTAATTTTTAATTTGCACACTAAGTTGTATAATAATCAAAATAAATAAAATTGAAACTGCTTTTCTTTCACAATTGACTTACGTTACTGTAAGGATCACCATTTAAGAAAATATTCTCAAATTCACTTCCTTAGTAATTGAATTCAAAATCCCCCACAAGAGAACTATCTTAAGTATGAGAGTTGATTCACTTGAATTAATCTCATTTGTCATTGGTCATGCCCTCTTAGAAGCTGTTCTCTTCACCTGATCTGAATGTTTCTGATCTGAATTTTTTAAGTTCTGATCTGATCTGATCTGAATTTTTCTGATCTGATCTGATCTTATCTGAATCTTTCTGATCTAATCTTTCTGATCTGATCTGAATGTTCCTGATCTGATCTGAATGTTCCTGATCTGATCTGAATGTTTCTGATCTGATCTGAATCCTTCTGATCTGATCTGAATCTTTCTGATCTGATCTGATTTGAACATTTCTAAAATTATAATTACATCTATAATTACTATAATTATAAATGTAATTACACATATATAATTTAAATATAATTATAATTATAATCATAATTATAAAAATTATAATTATAATTACAAACATAATTATAATAGGTATACTTATTATTACACGTATTACACTAGTTATAAATATAGCTATAATTATAATTGTAATTATATTTATAGTTATATTTATTTCTATAATTATGATTTTAATTATAATTATAATATTTATTTCTATAATTTTAATTGTAATTACTCCGTATAATATGATAATAACAAAAACAAAACTAATAACAATAACAACAACAACCATATTAGTAGTAAGAATAATAATAATCATGATAATAATAAATATCATAATAATAATAATCATAGTAATCATAGTAATAATAATAATAATAATAATAATAATAATAATAATAATAATAATAATAATAATAATAATAATAATAATAATAATAATAATAATAATAATATCAATAATAATATCAATAATAATATTAATAATAATAATAATAATAACAACAACAACAACAACAACAATAACAATAATAATAACAATAACAACAACAACAACAATAATAATAATAATAATAATATCAATAATAATATTAATTATAATAATTACAATAACAACAACAAGAATAATAATAATAATAATAATAATAATAATAATAATAATAATAATAATAATAATAATAATAATAATAATAATTATTATTATTATTATTATTATTATTATTATAAAAATGATAAATCATGTCTGAACTTTTCTGATCTGATCTGAATGTTCCGGATCTGATCTGAATGTTCCTGATCTGATCTGAATGTTCCTGATCTGATCTGAATGTTTCTGATCTGATCTGAATCTTTCTGATCTGATCTGAATGATTCTGATCTGATCTGAATCTTTCTGATCTGATCTGAGCTGAATTTTTCTGATCTGATCTGATCTGATCTGAATAAAATAAGAATAAGCAATAAGCAATAAGATTAAGACGAACAGAACAGCTTCTTAATCTTGATAGCCATAAATTCCAAGTCTTCAAGACTTTCGATTTGTTTTCTATGTCAATTGCACTATATTTACAAGTTTTTATTGTGCTTAGAGTTAATTATACTACAATGTTTAAATTACCTTTGTCTCCAACTAAATATCCCATTCAGCTATGTACTGAGATTTGAAAACTAATATTCTATAGTTTGTCTTCTCTTGGCTGGTTTCCCTCTGAGATGGACTACAACAAAAATAGATGCTAGTAAATGCAAATACATGACATAATTTTTTTACTAGAGCACATTTGATTGGATCGAACTTAAAATGGTCAAATCAAATCAAACTCAAACGGACCAAAACTAAAAAAGTTCACTCCAATATAATGTATTTGGATGAGAAAGATATGACATAAGTTACACAATTTTGTCCTTAAAAAATGTGATTGTGTTTCTAGGGCTATTATAGTATCTATTCGTCAATTGGATGTCCTTGACTAGATAAAAGTGAAAGAATATGGTTGATTTGGGGTTGGGAATCCATAAAAATAATATTAGGGTATGTGCGTATATGAAAAATAAATTAAGAGCTTACTCTTTTTTAAAATGAAAAAATGAAAAATTAAACTAAAAGGTTAAATAAGATAAGCCATTACAGAAATGGAATCCACCGAGATTATATATCCTTATAATTATTTTAGAGAAAAAGGCAAATAAGTCGCCAGATTATTTGGATTATTTGTGATTCTACAATCAGACCCCTGAATCAAAAGACATGCGAATATACCTTTAACCTTTCAATATATTGAAAATTGAGCAATCAGATCATTTTTATATGACCGTGCACGTAAGGATATAACTTTCTCGTGAGAAATTACAGCCACCAGCAAGTAAATATGATCTAAATACTTAATTTTCAATTTGTTAACAGTTGTATTTGCAAGTCTTTTCGTTCAACGACGTTATTGCGGAATCGTTAATAATTTGGAAAGTATTTGTCCATTTCTCACTAGTTAATGAAATTGAACATTATGTGAGATAGCACGGCTACACTACACGCGCCCAGCCACCCATGATCTAAAGCTTGTACTTCAAAAATTATTAATTCATTACTATATCGGCACTATTAAATACTCCGTATTGAGGTAACAATCTAAAGTGTGGAAATGGAACTAAAAAAGGCATTAACTTTAAGATCTAAACGTCACAGTTCTCTGGCAATTGTTGAACTACTCCACAGCCGTCTCCAGTAAGTCCATTGCAGTCTTGCAGAGAGGACTTGTGGTACGTGGATGTGACCATATTTCCTAAAAATAAAGGATGACACCCCATCCCTGAGGGCCCCCCAACACTGACCAGACGGCACGATGGGAGGATGTAAATTGGACTATAATCACAATCTGACAGATAGAGAGTGGCGCTCTGTCCCCGGTACTTACAGAGGCCCTATGCAGTGTGACCATATTTCCTTGTTATCATACCTCTAAATAAATTAACTCCCAATAGAAGTCAAAGAAAGGAAAAGCTCAGAATCAGGAACCAACGATGGATATGGTCTGTCCGAAATTGGAAAAGCTCAGTGTGGAACTTTGACCAAGGAGATTAATGTACTCTCTTAGTCGATTTGAGTCTTTGACCAGGGGCAGAAAAATTACGTGACATTAAATTGTGTGACAATGAAATTAATAATGTGAAAATGGAAATTAAAACCCTCCACTTTTCATGGGGTTCTTTGAGCAGTGTCATCTTATAATAATATGAAAATAATTTGAAAATAACCTTGTCTACGTGCATCAATACCTCATTAATTGAATTGAGGTCTTAGGTTCATACATAGTAACGATAGTGTGAAAGTTTCATCCAAAATGACGACTCGTTGTGGATATGAGACCCTAAATCACCACACTCAGATAATGCTTGAGATCATAGTGTCATTCATCCCTCTATAATTCTATTTGGTTAGGTGCGAGGTGCCTCGAGTTGGCGATTCCACCTCTTGAGTTGATGGAAATAATCTCATCTTTCACATCATTTTCATTATGTGGTCAGTGACTAGTTCGCAAGTTATTGTTTCAGATTTTTTCGTTTATAATTCTTTAAACAAAAAATTTTACCTTTCATTGCATCATTTTCATTATGTGGTCACCGACTAGTTCAGAAGTTATTGTTTCATATTTTTTCTTTTATAATTCTTTAAACAAAAAATTCTACCTTTCAAAAGTCCAAATAAATCCACATATTACTTTTCTATGGACAAATATAGCTAAGACCATATTTAAATTAGGACAAAAAATGATAATTTAAAAGGGAATAAATTGAATTACTCCTAATATAATCTAAGGTTTTCTACTTTGGCCGGTCTGGTCTCGCATCTCAACACCTTCAACCCGATCTACTGTCTCAATAGACAATTGGGAGTCGGCATTGTCGTTGCCATGTTGTCACATATCCCTCATCGTCGTTTCTTGTTATGCGTCCCGCCGCCATCGCTGCCTTGCTATCACGCATCTCGTCGTGGGCTCAGATGCTTCTTTTCATAAACGTCAGCCTCTGCTTTCTTCAAAATGTTATTTTCTTCTTATTATTATTCCTTTTCCGTCATGCTATTTTTTCTTCCCTTTTCACACCATCTTCTTTTTATCTAGTCACTGATCGGTTGGAGACTTCTTTCATTATACTCCATATGCTTTTCATCTTATTTCAACTAATCTCTCTCCATCCTATCTTGCTTATTTTCAGAAATAATTCTTAATATATGACAAAAATAACGACAATAGACAAGTTACTTCTTAGTACTTCGTAATTTATAATGACTATGATTGTGTGTTAATTTACACCATAGTGAAAAAAAATAATTTCTTTTATTATGTTATAATAATAGGCAATATTGAATATTTAGCCTATTCATTATTCAATATCTATATCTTTTCAGTTTTTCTTTTAAAAATTGATGAGCACCATGACAAATATCTTCATTTACTATTAATATCAAGTTTAAATGAGAAATTACTCTAAATAAGACTAAAAACGTTTGTATATTCCAAAATAGGACTGTCACGTTTTTACTCCCAAAATAGGACTAATTACTGTCATGTTTTGTCGGTACCAGACTTTAAGCATGACTGTATTTTCCAAACTTGGCAGTAATTACTCCTATTTTGGGAATAAAAATATAGCAATCTTATTTTGAAATTTTCAAACTTATTTACTCTTATTTTGAGAATTTTTCCAATTTTAAATTATTCCGAGTATGGTTTATTGAATACATTGTGAACAAATATAGTGTATTTTCATCTATAATGATGGACCTCATCCTAACATTTCAAACAGAGCCTCTCAAATTCATTAGACGACCATCACAATCTGCTTTGACAGAACTCAGCATTACCATTTCATAACAGGTAATTTAGTCAGCATGTCGCCATTCCATTGAAGCTAATATTTTACATGACCAGTGAGCGCGTGTGGACACATAATTGCTAATATGATTCTTCATTCCCAATGAAGCATGTTCTCATTGACACAAGGCATCATCCTCTATAATCTATACCTCTCGTATTCGGGCTAACTCATTGATACATTTTCATGTACACAATCTCTACACTTATGGCTTATGCTCCAAAATTGGGTTGTCTCCAAAATCTCCATCTCGAGAGGCATGATTTTATTTGTTATCAGCCGGGGGCAGTTACCTAATACAGTTCTAAATTAGGTATGGACTCGGGCCGGGTGGCCCAACCCAGAACCGGCCCGGCACTATTTGGAACCGGCCAAAACCGGTGGCCCAGACAGGGACCGGTCCGGGTAGGCCCGGCCCGGGGGCTTTACGGTGCGGGCTTGGGTTGGGGCTGGGTGTTTGGGGGGGGGGGGGGGTCGGGAGTTAAGTAGAAAAGCCAAAAAAAACTAAGTAGCCTAAGGCCCGGCCCGTACCTGGTGGCAACCCGGGCCGGTTCCGAGCCTTCCCCCATTCCTCAAAAGCCCGACCGGGCCTAGGCCCAGCCCGGGCCATGCATATTCTAAATTTTATTTTGTCACGTAATAGGATTCAATATGAGCATATGTATACTCCTGTAGCTTATAATACTTGTCTCTAAAGAAAATTGTCAACTAACATATGAATGGCTTTGAATAACAAATACAACCAACTATAATATTCTTTTCTGATGTATTAAAAAAACTATAATATTACCTCTATCCCTTTACAAAATTCGAATTAGGTGAAAAAACAGAAAAGTAATAAATTGTATGATTAAAGTTTGTACCGAGGAAACCTATTGAACAGATAATTAGTTAGGAAAATGGCATAGTTTTTTGGATAACAAAAAAAAGTTGACTTAGTCCTATACTCCTATGGTTAAGAGGGAGTATGACACAAAAATTCTGGCAGACCAAAGTAAGAAAGTGGGTACACATGCTCCAACGGTAGATTGCTTATATGACAAAAACTGCTCCAAATTTGATTTCCCTTTTTTTTTATAACACAACTTTTGGACTCCGCCACCATAATCTTGGGGCATATTTGCAACCCCTCAAGTTTAGACCATGGAAAAATAGGGCCTCATCACATCTGATAGAAAATATTACGACCTTCAAGAGATTCACATCACATTCCCCTTCAACAATCTCTTTCCGTGGTTTGATGACTTCGATAACTTGCTTCCTTGCAGTCTGCTCGCCTCACAATAGCCCTGCCCTTGGAGGGGGCATTGCTCCCCAGTTGTTAAATCCTCTCCTATCACTGGAAATGAAACCACTTCGTTAGTCTAGTACAAAAAGTTGTTTGTACAGTTCAGTGTAAACATTAAACAGGTGCAACCGCTCACTACCGCTAAAACATGCACTACAACTGAAAACAAATTCACCACTACAAAGCATTTTGAATGCTCTAATGGAAACCCAATTAAAATAGGCACAAGGGTGATTGCATCCTTAATGTGGAGGGGGGGGGGGGCAAAGAACAACACCGGATTTCTTCTATAATGCCACATTATCTTCTCTCGGTCCCTAAAAAATTTGCATTGCCAACTTTCCTAATTTAGTTCTTCCAATCCAAAAAGTTATGTCACTTTCCATAACATTTTTTATAGTGTTTATATTCTGTCACTCAGTTTATCAGTCAATAAACTACTTTGGGATCAGAGTAACACTATTTTCAAAAAAGGTTTTTTTTCATGACAGATTTCATTTTATAACAAAAAGCTCATTTTATTGTATATTTTCATGATCATGTGTGTTTCTTCAATTGATAATAAGGGTGCAACCGTGCAAGTATGGGTGAGTCCTTATTCTTTATATTTTTGTGATTTTCTAGGGTTTTCTTAAAGCAATACTACGTAAATACCAAGTCTAAAATGCAAAAAGAAGCTCGGGTTGCCTCTGAAAGCGCTATTTTTAATGTCGATTGCCCAACACAACAACAAAACCCAATTCTCTAACATCTTTCTTGAGATGGTGGTCATTTACTTTAAAACGGCCTTTCTCTGGGTGGTCAATTTCAACAGTACTGTATGGAAAAACTTGGCTCACTACAAAAGGATTAGACTATCTAGGCTTCAACTTTCCTTCGAAAATTTTCAATCGGGGATTAAACGACAGGACTTTACCCCCTCGTGAAACTCCTTAACTTGTTTGATATGTCGGTCATAATAGGCTTTGATGCGCTCTTTATCGAGTTTAGAGTTTTCATAAGCCATAGGCCTCCACTCGTCCACCACATTGAGCTCCTCCTTGACCATTGATTCCTTTCATGTCAGAAAGTTTCCGGGCTAGAGTTTCTCTTTGCTCATCATCATTTTCATTTACCCCAGTGCCGCAAAGGCTCCCACCTATGCAGTCTTACCCCTGTACTAAAGCACAGAGAGACTGTTTCCGGATGACCCATAATGAAAATCACGTCCAAAATTGCATGGACTGACCGTTGCTTCATAACAAAGAAGCGCAGACAGTTTAGAGCTTCCCTTTGCTCACTAAGTAAATTAAGACATGCTGATTTTTGGGATGACTTGGGATAGCTCAAGCCCGATCCAAGAATAACAGGGACTTTAAGATTCTCATCTAGAAAAGCATGCTCAAAATGGAAGAGAAGAGGTTTTGGACGCAATGAAGGTGTGAGAATTGAAGAATCAATTTGAACATTTTCATTCTCCACTTCATCTAAAGCTTCTTCCTCCCATTCACAGATCTAGTATCACCTGAGTCCTCCCCACCACTAATCATATCACAATCAAAACTAAGGAGGAACTCAAGATCCTTTGCAGACAAACTATCATCCAAAAGAAGATTAAAGAAGGCTTCATCAGACAATCTGCACGGTTAGAAGAAAAGAAATACTCTGAGAAACTAAAACTAGTAGCTGAAAATAATTTAACCCTTCAAACTGACACCGTCCCCAGCAACAGCGCCAAAAACTGATGTGTCGTTTTCTCGCACTTAAAAAAATGTAGTAATATAGAGTTCTAGTACGAGTATCGTCTCCACAGAGACGGAAAAGAGAAATCAGGTATTAAATAAATTCAGCGATAAAATAAAATAAAATATATGTGAATGTGCGAGATTGGGTTTTAGGAAAATTAATTGCAAAAATAAAGCTAAATTAAGGTTTCTTCTTAATTAATGACGGAAGGGAGCATAGGTTTATTCCGGGGCAACCAGATTTCAGAGCTAATCAGACTTAATCACATGAAAATGAAAATTTTTAATTGAGCAACGCAGGTCAATAATAAGTTCTTACCACTCTCGCGGCGTAGAGTAGAATAATTTAGAGAAGCATATTGATCTCTCATGCAACAAGTTCCTAAATTATTGCCAAACGAGCGGGCAATTAGTGCGCCCTCTTATTGTTACTAATCTCTTAACAAACGATTTGGTATGTATAAAAGTGCCCTACAATAATTTAGAACTCTCTTAAATTACTCTATATGCAATTATAATCCTAGCTGTTATTCTAGGTCACAATAAAACCCTCAAGAACGAAGTCTAGATCATGATTAATACCCCCTTTCATCAATTCTCAATCCCTAATTAAACTACTCATAATTCATAATTGACAGATCAACAGAATTGATAACGAATGATTAATTAAACCCTCAAGACTCACTATTTTTTGGCTTGGTAATATGATGGAATAAAACAAAACGGCTCTCTAAACTGTCTGCGCTTCTTTGTTATGAAGCAGCAATTAGTTCATGCAATTTTTGACGCGAATTTCAGTATGGGTCATCCGAAAAAGTCTCTGTGTGTTATAATACAGGGGTAAAACTGCGTACATCTACCCCCCCCCCCTTACCCCACTGTAGGTGGGATCCTTTGCCGCACTGGGGTAATGATGATGATGATGAATTAAAAGGATTGAAGTTACAAATAATCTCATAATCTTGATGTTCAATGCCGGAAAAACAAAGAAAATTTCGTTCCTAGGGTTTCTCTCTCTAAGCTCGTAATAAAAAACAAATGAAAAAAAGACTAAATTACTAGAAAACAACAAAACTGGACGAAATAGGGTCGCGTACCGCATTTGACCGACAATGTAGACCTCAGAACGTTTTCAGTAAAATTACTCTGCATGACATGTGGATCTTGTCCGCACGACGTGCGGACCTTCCGGAGATCTTCAATTCATCGCGCACAACGTGTAGGGTTGAGCAAAAACCGACCCGACCCGACAAACCCGATTTTTTCCCAGATAGTATCCGATTGGATATGGATATCCGATCCTACTATCCAAATCCTAAAATTTGGACAGGCTTGGGAGGTTACCGGGTTGCGGGTAGGGTTTATAAAACCCTAACCCGATCTGCCCGAAAATTCAAAATACCAAAACGACGTCTTTTTGGATTTTATATACATACATACTTATAACTCTTCTAATCGGCCTAACCCTATCCGTCTCTTTCTTCGATCTGTCTTCTACTCTTCGCTCTATCTTCTCTCTTCTGTCTTCACTCTTCACTTGTTCAGACTTCAGATCTTACTCTCCTCTCTCGTACTTTGATTTCCTTCTTCAATTACACTTGATTGCTTGAGAGTTGAGACTTGAGAGTTGAGAATCCTATAGTCTTATTTGGTATTTTGGTGGAAGCTCTCACACCTAAAAGACACGCGGTCACACTGAAACCCTAATCGTCTAATCGGTGGAAATCGTTCTCCGATCGTTCGAAACTCAATCTGGTGAAAGTTCTTAACCTAACTCCCTAAGTCTTAAGTCCTAAGTCCTAATTGTAGTCTATCATATCACCTCTGAGGTATTTATGTCTACGGTTTTGTTGTGAATTTGTTATGTGTTACAGTGTTAATGTAAGGTTTAATTGGTTCGTATTAATGATGTAAATATGTAATTCAGTCATTCTAATGTGGGTTTGTGGGAGCAAATGACCTAGATGATGATTGTATTTGAATGTTTGATAAATTGATAGTATGATGATGTAATGTAATGCATGCTTAATACCCTTATACATTTGACGAGTGATTATGAATCTATGATGATGTTGATGTGTTGATGCCTATGTAGCACGGAAACTCTCGGGAAAGAGTACGTTTCCCGTTTCGGAAACTCTCGAAAACTCTTTGGAAACTCTCCATTTCTCCAAATAAGCGTTTTTTGAACAAAAGTTGACGTTTCCCGTTTCCCGTTTCCCGTTTCCTCATGATTTCCGCGTTTCCGTGCAACACAGGTTGATGCTTAATAATATGTTGTTGTCTCTAAGTTGTGGTGAAATATGAATCCTTGCTCCTCACTGACTAAGTATCGTATATATGAATTCTGAGTACTAAACTGTGCATATTTGAAATGTGAACTCTGAGTATTGAAAATGTGTCAAAGTTGTATGCTTAATGTTTGAATAATGATGGAGCCTGAGGTTTTTTCTGAATGCTTAAAGTCGTATGCCTAATGTATGATTATGCATTTGTGAATGATGATGGACTAAGGCTTGTCCTAAATTCTTAAAGTTGTATGCCTAATGTTTGATTATGCATATGTGAATGATGATGATTGATGGAGCCTCAGGCTTGTTCTGAATTCTTAAAACCGTTTGCCTAATGTATGATTATGCATATGTGAGTGATGATGAATGACGGAGCTAGAGAGTTGTTCTGAATTCTTAAAGTTGTATGCCTAATGTATGATTATGCATATGTGAATGATGATGGACTGAGGCTTGTCCCAAGTCCGAGACTGAACTAATTTCTGCCTAACTCCCTTATTCCCTCCTTCCGACTCTTATATAGTAATTATTATATTCCAACGGGCTAGCCCATATTTTATTACATGGCCCAATTTTTTTATACAATACCACACTTACTTAATATCAATCTATTACTACTATTATTATTCTCTACAACCCAGGGCCCTATCACCCCCCTTACCCCACCATGGGTGGGAGCCCTTTGCAGGACTAGGGTAATGATGATGATGACATATATTCTTTTAATTGGGTCAAACTTATCCTAGAAATCTAGGATAAGTTATTATTGAATCTTAAACTTTTAAATCTGTTTATTGTAAAATTGGGTCAAATTTATCCCAGCAATCTGGTCCAACCCAATTTACACTTTGTCACTCTTCATACTCATTGTATGACTTAATAAGATGCATTGAATCATCAAGTCATCAACTTCATAATTAATACCCATGTGTAATTGTCTCTTAAATGTTTTAGATTTTCACAGCAAAAAAAAATGTTTTGAATTTTTATGGAACAAGTATGCAATATATGTCCTAAATTTACAAGATTATTTGAGTTATTAATCAGAGTATTAACTATTTTTTTCTATGAGTGACTTGTGTTTTCTCAACGATACCGGGTGGAGCGGGAATTCCCTAAGAAGAAGATTAGACCAAGTAGGAACGACTAATGAACATAGGTCATAGGGGTACTTGGAGTAGTACAAATCGGGCTTCTTGTGAGACTACAAGGATGCTTGTGAGAAACATTTGGTACTCATTTCACCTATTACAAAGCTTACACTCACAATGTGAAGCTGGTAAGAGATGAGTAGTACAAGGTGATTTTTATAAGAGCTAAAGAGGAATTGACTGAGGAAGCTTTACCTGGCATAGTATGATAGTAGTACAAGACTCCAGTACAAAAGCAACAGAAACGTGATGCTACTAAACTGAGAATATGTGATTGTTACTAGGGATGGAGAATTGCCTATATGAGGTAATTGGTTAATAATAATTTAATTATGACGTAACTTATTGATAATATTATAATAATTAATATTGTGAAGAAGGAATTAACTCAATCATCATTCCACCTATATGAACCGTAGAGGCGTAGACTAGCAAAACTTAATGGGCAGAGGGAGTATTATTTTGTATTAAAAAGGGTTGAATAGAATGAGTCAAACGTAATTTTTCATGTAACAGTGGAAGCATTATTAACCTAACTGAGAATATAGCATTGAGCCAGGGACGTATCACAAAGCTGCCAAAAGAGGCTTACAGTTGTGTCTCAAATAACCTAACTGAGAATATAGCATTAGAAATGTTTTAGTGAGTAATCTATCAAATAAACTTCTTTGATACTTTAGTTGTGTCTCAGTTCCCGTTAGATAATTTAAAATGACATTTGTAAACTCACTTTGGGGTGTGGCAGGCATAATTTGCTCGTAGTATGTTTTATAAGCAAAATCAAATGATATGTTCCTTGCATTTTACATTTATCGTGTAGTCATCTTTACTCTTTGAAAATGTCACCACCACCATCACCTAAATCTCATGTAATTAGGGATGGTGGGAAGATATATTAATAATGTCAATCAGGGCCGGTCCTGACCATTTCTGGGCTTATGGGCGGTACGCTATTCTGGGCCTATCACCGTATACTTATTTGAAATAAGAATTATAATAAAAATGTCTAATGAAGTTCATAAAATAAAGTCAAAAATCACTTTATTATTATTATTATTATTATTATTATTATTATTATTTAAGTTACAGATTTGGGCAAAAGTAACACAAGTACCGGATAAAAAGAAAAAACATCGGTAAAAAACATTTCTCGTAGAACAATATGAAGCAAATAATCAATAATAGCTTCATAGACGACCTTCTTTCTATTAATACATGACAAACAATAAAATTGCCACATATAACAACACTAAACTTTTTTTTGAAAGGAAATATGAAACAAATGTCACTACATATAGAATTCATGAGAATGATTTATTGACTGTTGATGGGAGTCTAAAGTTTAAAGTCTCAAAAGAATGAAAGGTTTCAAAGAGACAAAATGTATGGCCGCCAAGAACACTCTCGCAAGAAGACTGCCAATTTGACATCCTCTAAACTACTATTAGGAACTCAGATATAGTTTATTGAAATTTGGAAACAAATAAATAATTGGGATGAGATTTGAGAGAGATGGGCTCTAAAATAATTATATAAATTTGTTATGTTATAATTAAATGAATAAAAAGCCTTAAAGGCTAAAGAGATGTAAAGACTACAACAGATCCTACTTAAAATTAATGTATATATTCTTTTTTTGATGGAGCAACAATTGTATTGCTTTTAAAAACTATAACTGATCCTACTTAATATTAATGTACATATTCTTTTTTTAAACTTGACTCTGTTTAAAAATTTTTATTTACATTTTAAATTTTCAAATTGCCAATAAAATTAAACATTAGGCCTAATTAACTGACCTTAAGAATTAAAAAAAGAAGCCTACTAACACTATACATAAAGAAAAAAAATTGGGCCTATTTTTTCTTCTATTTTTTGCCGGGCCTAGGGCGGTCGCCCCTCTTGCCCTCCCCCCAGAACCGGCCCTGATGTCAATTAATTGTACACAAGAAGTTAACAGTGTCAGTTCATGTGGAAATACAAAATTAGTAAACAAGTTATGGAATTCTGGCCATTGTTCTATCAGATAAGAGAAATAAAATGTGAAAAGGAAGAAATAATGCAACAATAAACTAACTGAAGTGACTTGTTTTATCAACTGACGTGGTTATTATTAAGAGAACATGAGAGAGAGAAACATTACTTATGTGCACCCTAGCTGATATTAGGATATACCATTAAATCATTAATAACAACGGCCAGCTCATATTCACTCATTACATCAGTTTTTATCTATTACAGAGTATTTTTAGTTAGTGCTAAGTAATGGTAGCCTAACAAATGTTTTGTAAAAGGAGAAATCTGCATGACTGAACATTGTTCATACTTTTTGTAATTTGGAAACACATTTTCTTTCTATCGCTAAACAAAGTATGGAGCACTTAGTAATCAATAGTATTCTGGCATATTACTACTATTACAATTTCTTGAGGTTAGTCTTATTCTATTGAATTGGCTGCAACATTGTGTAAATCGATCATATTCACATCAAGCATAACAATTCAAGCATTATTATAACTCCAAATATAAAATCAAGAAAAATTATCAGACTTCAAAATAGCATATGAGAGACAAGACTTACAACAACTGTCAGTTGTCCACCAGCTGCAACTTCATATCTAAAACCCTCTCACGGAATTCTCCATCACTGACCTTCAACATTTCCACCAATGAGAGTGAGAATCCGTACTTCAGTAAAAGCCTATGGCGTGGCTTTATTTTACGCTCCAAACTAAACGAAAAGAATTGAGGAAAGACCTTCAGCTCCTCCAAATCTCCATTCATTTCCTTCAGAAAGTAATCAACTTTCGGCATATAATTCTTATCTATACTAAGAGTTAACAGTCCAGGACACCTAAGAACCATATTCACAACCTCAATGTAAGTGAACCCTAATCCCATCAAGTATTCAATTTTAGGTTTCAGAGTGAGCTCAACGCTGGAAACAAGCAACACGGAGTTCTGGGAGGTGATCTTATATGGACCCGCGAACCCGAACTCCTCCAAGAACTGCAATGTGGGTCTCAATCGGGTCTCCAAACTGGAAACCAAGAGCCTAGGGCAACGCACGATAGACAGGCTGATATCGGGGAAGGGGATGCTGACATCATTCAGGAGAAAATCGAAGATAGGGTATATGTCGGCGTAAGGGTCTGAGGTGAGGAGACTGGGGTGCATGTCGAGAATGCGGCCTAGGGCGGAACGCTGGATACCCATTGAGCAGAGGCAATTTTCTACTGATTTTAGGGAAGCTAGAGGGGCAGATCGTAAATCTGGGTTCTGATTGAGGGCCTTCAATGGATTTACTCTTAGTTCTCGGAGGTAGAGAATCTTTTGCTGGAATTTGATGCCGGAGTTAGTGCTGGGTGCGGCGGCGAGGCGAACGGGTGCCGGATTGGCTTCAAGGGGCTTAGATGAAGCTCTTGGAGTCAAAGAAGAATGCCAAGCTAGAGTCTTTGGCAGGGTTTGTAACTGGATAAGCATGTTTTTGAACCGCACTGGAAAGACGGCGATGGCGCCGTAGAGGCAAGCGGGCAATGGAGGGACTAGGATTTTCCGATTTTATATGGTCGGCACGCGGCAAAAATCTACTTCGAGGAATGGTAAAATTTCTTGTGGATCCACATGAATCTGGACGGAGGAAATAGTTGCAAAAAATTGTACTGAGTATGAAAGTTGCTTGAGGAAGCAATTTAGGGGTGTTTGGAACTGATTCTGATTCTGCTTCTGCTTTCTTTTTTAAAGCAGAAACAGAATCAGAATCTATTTTTTTAGAAGTTGGGAATACTCAGCTTCTGAAAAAGTGGGAGTAAAAAAATGCACTAGAATCACTCCAAACACTCCAGCTTCTGTTTCTGCTCGCTCGGGAAGCAGAAGCAGTTTTAAGAATCAGATCCAAACACCCCCTTAGTGATTTGAGTTAAGTTTAACCACGAGAAAATAGCAAGTAGGTGAGTGAATTTGGGTTAAATACTTCATGTGAATGTAACTGAGAAAAAACTTAAACACGATTAAAAGAATATGATAATCGAGAAAAACGTTTTAAGACAATAAATGATTGTCTCAAAGACGAACATTGTTGATTGCTACTTTAGAGCGAGGCAGGAGGCAAGGGGAGGGTGGGGTAAATCAATCGGGATCCTACGCGGTAGGGCTGCACATCGGGCGGGTTGGGTCGGGTTTGCTATATTTTTTGGGCCTACCCAATTTATTCGGGTTGGCTATTTACCAACCTGCGGTATAAAATATAAGTTGGTAAACTATGCATGAACGGGTAGGGTAGGGTCGGGTATTGAAAGGAATTAATTTCGGGTTGAAACTTTAATATGAGCAACTAATGCATGCAATATGAATCTCGATTAACTAGTTTCCAAAATACACAAACAAATACAAGTACTTTTTATAAAAGTAAACTTAGAGCAATAGTATCAAAACATTCTTGCGTAAAGGAAATTAATTTAGAAGTGTGTGTGTGTGTGTGTGTGTGTGTGTGTGTGTGTGTGAGGGTACGGTGTGTGTGTGTGTGTGTGTGTGTGTGTGTGTGAGGGTACGGGTGTGTGTGCGTAGGCCTGTCAATGGGTCGGGTCTAGACCCGGACCCGACCCGGACCCGGTTGTTTTTAACGGGTATGGGTCCTTATTTTATTCCGTTTACCCGGACCCGAACCCGGACCCGTTAGTACTTTTAATAAACGGGTCGGGTATGGTACTTATGATTCCGACCCGTTAAGGACCCGGACCCGTTTAAAATTTCTTATTAGTATTTATACACACACTAATACATAAAGAGATTAGTTATAATACTTCAAATAAAAATACAAACTAGTATATATAAAGTGATTAGTTTTAATTCTTTGATTAAAAAGAAACAAATTAATACATATCTAATGTATAAGTGATAATATAATAGTACGTAGTATATAATATGCTTTTAGTCCAAAAGAATTTTTTGTGACCTAATTTCTAATCTAATATACGAGCTTTCTGTGAGAGAGAAAGAGACACAAAGTGCGGAATTGTACGCATCTACAAGAACCGATATTTTATTGAATAAAAGTACTAATTTTCTATGATAAACCTTGATTTTTTTTTGAAAAGTGAAGATATATTTTGCTTTTAAATTTGTGCACTTTGATTTACATTTCATATACATGTTTTACTATTTTTAAAAAATTATATAATGTTCTGTCAAAAAAAAGTTATATAATGTTGTGCATATGATACTTGGCGGGTCTACCCGACCCGGTTCCGAGACCCGTTGGGTCCGGGTCCGGGTCCAAATTTTTAGACCCGCCGGGTAAACGGGTCGGGTCCGGGTCCTTTATTTACTTAGCGGGTCCGGGTCTGGAACACTACGTTCCGACCCGGACCCGACCCATTGACAGGTCTATGTGTGCGGGTGCGGGGGGGGGGGGGTGCGGGTGGGTGCGTGCGTGCATTAATCACCTAGTCAAAATGGTAAATGTTTATAATGCTAAAATCATAGTCTTAGATAGAGCACATCAGTCTTAAATATAAATTATCCAACTAAACTTTGTAGCATAATAATAACAAATTGAACTTTCGGTCGGGTCGGGAACTACCGGGTTTGAGATTTTTACTTCCACAACCCTACCCATTAGGTGTGGGTTTGTACATATTTAACCCGTGAATATTTTTAAAAATCAAATACCCGATTAAAAGTGATCGGGTAGGGTTGGGTCGGGCGGGTTATGCGGGTTGGGGTTATTCTTGTGCAGCCCTACTACGCGGTGGTGTAGAGATATGCAACGAGGAGGCTTGATGGAAGAGACATGCGGTGAACGTCAGAACTCGAACAGTCTGTGGAAGTGTAGTGGCACAAGGCAAAAGAGAAACTTTAACTTGTGGAATACTGACGACCCAAAATAGCATAGGGTGGAAGGGGTATACATTTATACACACCTTTAGAGCCGGTGAGACAAAAAAAAACGAATTTGGAGAGGAATATATAGATTGGAATATCCTCACTAGTCTCTAGTAGGGGTGGACTCGGGCCGGTTCAGGCCCGGTTCGGGCCAGGCCGGGCCTCGTTCTGTTTTGTTGGGCCCGATCCCGAACCGGTAGCCACCGGTTCCGGGCCTGGCCGGGCCACCCAGTTTGTAATTCTTTTTTTTTTTTGGCTTCTCCTATTTAACCCCCAAACCACCCCAAACCACCTCAAATGACCCAAAATACCCAGCCCAACCCAAGAACTTAAAAAAAAAAATCAAAAAATAAAAATAAATTCGGCCCGAACCGGCCGGGCCGGTTCACCAAATGGAGGGCCCGAGCCCGGAACCGAACCCCACCGGGCCGGGTCGACCCGAACCGCCCCTGGGCCGGGCCACCGGTTCGGTCCGGTTCAAACAGTGACCGGGCCGGGCCGGTTCCGTGTCGGGCCGCCCGACCCGAGTCCACCCCTAGTCTCTAGGTTTGGACACTCAGTAATGTCTTTCCAATTGCCCTTCCCATCTGATTTTGGGAAGGCGAAACGAGGGAACTAGCTACTAGGGATGTTTTCTTTTGGACTGAAATTTGCTGGTCTGGTCTGGTCTGGTCTATTTAAGTCTGGTCTGGTCTGAACTAGTCTGGTAGACGTCTGGTCTCTGTGTATTTTATAACTATCCAAGTCTAGTCTGGTCTGTTTAAGTCTTGTCTATTTAAGTTTGGTCTGGTCTGATCTGGGACTGAAAACATCCTAGGTACGGAACCATTGCTAAACATTTCTAATTTGATCTCCAATAGCTTGATTAACTTAATACCTGTCTTTTTTCATAAAACAAAGTGTTTACCCCAACTTGCGATAATCCCTTTCACTATTTTCACCATTAATTTATCACAAGTGATACAATAAAATCAAACTTGATAATTTTCATTATTCAGATCCATGGGTTAAAAAAGATTCTTGAGGAGGTATGGGATTATGGGAATTGGGAAAGAAAAGGAAGAATGCCAAAACCGACTGGTTTCGCAGTGATTAAATCAAAGAAAGCAATGTTCATACACATACCAAAATACAAATTACACGAGATTACACGATATTGACTACATGTTTTCATTTGTAATATCTTACAACAATTCCCCATAATTAGAATACAAACTTATCAGGACTAAGGTGGTGATAACAACATCAAATCCAAACCCCATTTTCTCCTACACAGTCATTTTCAACTCATTCAATAAGTGCCCTAAATATATAATAAATCAAACCAGTCGGCACTAGCACATAATCATCTTACTTCAGTTGAAGATCAAGTGGTTGCATGATCCATCGACTCCACAAACCATTGCGAAGAACACGGGCTATCGGTTTTCCTAAACTTTCCTGGAAACTCTTTACCTAAATTGGCCTTCAAGGACAGGCTCTTTCTAATGCGGTTACGGTTAAGCGACAGAATGGTATTGCGGGAACCTTCAACACAGTCGCCAGCAAGAGCACACCCCCACGGTTTAGATGGCCCGGAGAGCTTTAAGAAGCCTGTACGTTGACCCGGTGAGCTTCCTTCTTCAAGCCTTGCACAAACCGGGCATGGAGGGTCACTCTTACGGGCCTTAGGTGTCGTTTGATCCAAACATTCGGCATGGAAAACATGACGGCACGAGAGGACCCCGGCGACAGGCATGTCGCTAGTTCGGACAATTCGCTTGGAACTCCAAGGAGACCTCTGTGAGAGAAACCTATCACACAAACCACATTTGATGGGACTGTCAGATACGTTAAGAGACCTACTAGTTAACCCGTCGGTTTCGGCAGGCGGGTCGGTAGCCTCCTCCCAGTGGTCAACACTGCAACTGGCACTGCTGAATCGGTGCTTTTCTCTGAGTGGAGTGGATGAACGAAATGGAGAAAAACCAAACACTCCTCTTTTAGGTGTTCCCGACGGGATTGAGAGTGGGTGGACTGGGTTGGACATGAAGTAGCGACGACTTGGAAAGTTACGATGAGAAGAATGTGATTTGGTCATGGATTCACTGTCACTACTGTCGGATCGGGAAGAAATTGAGACTCTCCCATCCCTAGCAATCGAGGTTACCTGTAATAAATTTGTTGGTATTTCATATTTGTACCCCAAAAGGATAATTATAACAACAAGAAAGGTAACTCATTAACTGAGGACTACTGAGTGCAGAAGTGTACCTCCATTGTTGGTGAAAATGGTAAAGCCCTCAAAACTGCACAATAGAAACAGAAAATGTAAAATAAAAAATAGCGCCACTTGAGACTTCAACAGATAACATGAACCATTACCAAATACACTTGGTATCTGGTTCATGTTATCAAAAAATTAGCGCCACTTAAATGTAGAAATAAAAAACTTTAATGAACATGATATCAATATCAGTTGCACTTGCATATTCACTAAAACTAAATGCTCATCTGAAAATTGGAAACGGATCATGAGAACGTTTTCACAAAAATAAACACTTATCTCAGAACAAATGATGAGCAAGTTTAAATCACAGTTTTAATAAAATGAGTGGAGAAAATGACTGTGTTAAAGGATTATAAGTATTTCAAAATAAGATACTAATGCAGACTCTGACACTCACACCTTGAGTAATCACAACTAAAATTGACACTGGACAAGTATTAATCCCACTCTAGGGTAGGTATACATGTTTTGGTTAATGGCATACCTCTTTTGACTTCACAAATACCTTTAGAAACACTTTCTGCCACTCTGGCAAGTTGACTACTTGTTGGTTTGATGGGGGTAAAAATCATTATAGAAATTTAGATTATTTTCAGCTTTGTGTGTCATGGTTGTTAAGATCGCATGTCAACTTGTTAGATCGTCCGATCTTATTAGTAGGGTGTGACTGGGCAATCTGGATCATAGATGCAATCGGAAAATATGGCAGCATCAAAGATTTACGAGTTGGGAAAAAATGCTGGATCGACATACTGCATCGATCTGCGCAAGAGACTGAATCTCCAGGCCAGGTCAGATCTTGTACAACAAACAACAAAACATTGAAAACAAAAGAAAAACTTACGACGCGTCGACAACGGATTGCAAGGACACAAGCAGAACTCTAATAGACGCAAGCGGAAATTTGGGATTGATTTTTTTATCCAGACTTAGTATAAATGTGCATCTCTCTTTGCAATTTTGTAAAGCATCACCCCCTGGTATCTAGACATTTATGACCTAGACATTTATGAGTGTCTTATGCTCTCTTCCGATTTGGTTGTGGAGCATTTTATTTAGTGTTAAATTAAGTCATCATTATTAATATTAATTAATATTGGTGAACTAGTCAAGAATTTGAAATTTAAATAAATGTATAGATGTATAGTGTATTTATAAATATTACATAGTAGCTTTAATTCTAGGTCTTACGATTCACAAGTTACAATCTACCAAGCCCTTTTGACCTGTGCTAGAATCTCATGTTTAACAAGCTTGTTATGAGTTCCCCTAAAGGCCTGAGCTTATTTTTTATATGCTGCAACTAGAGATAGGCTTGTGAAATGAGCACATAGATTTAAAAACCATTACGGCATTACTGCAATTAGATAGGCTTGTCAAAATTGCTCACAGCTTTTAAAAATCCTTATTGCAGTTAGATAGGCTTATAAAATTTCATAACTTCTGAAAACCCTGTTTGGCTTATTTCCAAATGAAAATACGGAATAGCTTTTGCAAACCCTTTCCAGGTGATTTTCTGGAGCATACCATGAAAGCAAAAGTCGTAAATTCCAAATTAGCATTTTAAAATGTTGCTAACATCTTATGCTTAATCTTTTATAATCCTAAGGTCCTAAGGAAAGTACTACAGTTACAAAAACAACCTAATATGTCTACATAGTTCCAGTGGAAACGTAAAAACACTATGTGTATTTACAGGAAAAATTGTTATTTTTCATAACTTGAAATAATAAAACATAATAGCCTAGTTATATCGTTAATCTAATTAGCATTTAGCTGACACAAGCACAATCAAACTCGACATTCTTGATGATTTTACACTTTCCTGTATGCTATACCTGCAACTCCAAATTAAAAGCTCACTCTTGAGTTTTATCTAAAATAAGACCAAAGAGAAACAAAGATGCCAAAGCATTTGCAACTAGGGCAAGAAAATCATATGCAGTATGTATGAGCTGTTGAATTTTACGAAAAATGCATGTGCATTGTAACAAAATCATCATATACAAATTTGGGAAATATTTATGGGAATAGAAAAAGGCAATAAAAATCTAAACTGAAACATGACCAATGGAATTAGAGTTATTTTTTTTCCTTTTACTGAAAATATGTAGACCAAAGATGAAAAACTACAAATCACAACTCCATAACTTAATGGAAACCAAATATACAACTACAACGCTCTAAAATTTTGAAATGAGCACCAAGCCGCAAACACAAGTTTAATGAAACAAAACAACTTAAACATCAAATTTAACCAATTAAGCATGTACAGAGAGGTTCAAGATGCAGACATCAACTAAGTATCAGCAAAAAAATAACGAAAGAGACCAAGAGAAGAAGCAGAAATCATCTATGTACCTTGCCTAGAAGCATCATAATCATTAACGCTGATATCTTGTATGCCTGAGGGGATCCATTGCTGAATGGGAGAGTTGTCAGATGGGCTACTATAATAGTGATTAGTCGAATGGTTCCCCCTTACCCAGCTTCTACTTTCTCTGCTATTCGACGAAGCTGATGATCCATGTAACTGGGATCCATCATTAGAACCAAACGATAAGGCTTCAGATTGGAACCGAAAATCCCATCTTGCTGGTGGTGGGGAAAAGCTGGAATTAGTTCTCCAGTGAGGCTCATGTGGTCCTGTAGACCACTCCCCGCTGGTTCCACTCGACCTATGTGGCCTTGAAGCCACACAGCAAAGAGACCCCGTTTTAGCAATGTTTTAGAGGACTCACAAATATTATATAATCAGTAATCACTATGTTAGCTTCTACAAGATATTTGTAGCCCAAAAAAGATCATTAGACCAAAATATCAGTAGACCCTCATTTCATTCTTTCCAAGTCCCCAGCTTGGAAAAAACCAGCTCCAATAACAGCTCTCTCAACAGTAGAGTCCGCCAACGAAGCAAATTTCTAACTGCAATCAACATCAAAACACGGAATAAAGGTCACATAAACATATTCAAGGAATCAAGAAGAAAGACCGCATACAGATTATTAAGCAAACTGCACCAAAAAAGGTAAGATATTTAAATCATAAAATTATGGCAAATATTCTTTTCTTAGCTCTATAAACCTCTCTATCTTGGACTGTATACAGGGCAATCAGTCAACGGAAAAATTAAAACCCTAACTGATTGTGGTCAGGCATATACATACATATTCATACGCAGATAAAAATTAAGCATCGCAGGCGCGGAAGCTGACGGCGATCGGAGTGCTGCGTTCTGATAAGAGAGCTAGCTTGAAGAAGGTGAATGTAGTACGGAGAAGTGTGTCCTTTTAGTACAAGAAGAAGAGTGCACAAAGCCAATAAGAACCCTAATCTGGCGCACTGAGCGCGATTATTCTTGGGTTAACGTTTTGCTTGAATGCCCCTCCTTTTCTACCACTATTCGCACTTTTGCGCCACTTTTGTCTCTTTTCATTTATACTTCGTACTTTCCATTTCCAATTCTTTGATTTCTTTCATTCTAAGTTCTAACCAGTAGCTACCCCACCCCCACCCTTTCAAGTTTCAACCCATTCGTTTGTCTTTTATACTCCGTGTGGATGGAGTGTTTGGAAGTGTTAGTAATGGAAGTGTTAGTAAGTGTTAGTAATGAAAGTGTTAGTAAGTGTTAGTAAGGGCTCGGAAGGGAAGGGAAGTGTAAGTGTTAGACATAATTTTACCTTGTTTGGGAGAGTCAAATGAATGAAGTGTTAATAATGGAAGTGTTAATAATTTTACCTTGAGGCAAAAGAAACGAGTAAAGAGAAAAGATGAAAAAACAAACCATCAGACTCGTGGGAAAGACATTCGAAGTGAAATGTCGAAGTATTTTATGTTTTTCGGGTAAATGAGAAGGGTAATAATTGTCCAACACCTCAAAACACTCCAAATCGGGGTGTTAAAAAAATGGACAATTGAGGTGTTGGGAAGGTTATTATTAACACTTCCTAACCATTACTAACACTTCTTAACACCTCTGGATTTTTCTCCCAAACAAGTGTTAGCATCAACACTTACTAACACTTCCATTACTAACACTCCTCAACACTCAATCCAAACAGGCAGTTAGAAATAGAATAAAATTGACTGCATCTCCAAAGAATTAAAAACAATTGGTACAAATTTTCATACTTCATACCGAAGTTGTTAGAACTAATAGAATATTATTAGGTATATTTGTTTCTTATTATTTATCAAGAGGCTAGGGCTAATTTTTTTTATCTTTCTCTCTCTCTAAAAATTAGCACCACAGCATCCTTCCTTCATGGAGTCCACCGTCGAAACTGTGGTCACAACAGCTTCCTCCACCATGGATTCTTCCTCTAGTGCAGCGGACACCACGTCGGCCACCACCGCCGGACCAACCTACTCAGTCGCTGTTTCCACAGATGTCGCCACCGCAGCGGGATCCTTTGGCGTCGTGTTCTCCTCCACACCGCAACCGGAGATTTTCTCATCGATATCCGGGTTGTCTTCCTCCCTCTGGACGCCACCTAGTCCGCACGAGCTCTTCCATAGTCTTCCGCAACAATTCCCATGGCCGCAAGTGGCCCCTCCAGCCGTCTCTTGTAACGGGCCACCCTCATCTTCCCCTTACTTCGGCCCTACGTTTGCTGGCACGCCAGGTATTGTTCGACCAGCCCATGATCAGCTTCTGTTCGGCTCCGCCATGGCCACGTTGGCGCAATCAGTCTCCCATGGCATCGTTAATGTCAACCAAATCTATATAATAAAATAAAGCAAACCCCTAAAGAACACCTTAGAGGAATTGTTGACATGTGCCAACATGTTTGTAGAAAAAATGACATGTGGCAACACCATAATGAAACACTATCCAACTTCCAAAACTTCACTCTAATGTATTCTAATAATATATTATGTTATAAATTAATTTATATAATGTCTCCTCTATTGTCGTGTGTTGTTTTAATTAAAAATACTTGGTAAGTTTAATTAAAAATATTATTAAATCATTGTTATATTAAATTTGATAACTATTAAATGGTATCTAGCAAAATCACTTATTGTACAAAAATAAAAATACAATCAGATCTTTTGAGTCAATATTTGTAAACAATTATTATTAATAGTTCAAAAAAGGTTGTAAAATAATAAGTATTTTAGAATATAATTTTGGTAGTGTTGGTACACGGGTCTAATTTCTGCTCGAGATCTGTCAGTCGATAATATTCTGATACTTGGTGTTTTTTCAGATGGTGCTGGTTGTATGTGGGAGAGCTCCACAAAGCAGTCGGCGGGAAGGCTAGAATTGATGGGAAGCGCATTTAGTGCACTAGATGTGGGGGATTTTATGGTTGGGAATTATCCGCTGAGGGCTCGACACATCATGTACACCTATTACATTGTCGTACGCTCCCATTTATTTCATTATAAAGAGTTGGCAAACTTGCATACTATAGTTTAGTCTTCTCTCTAGCTCTTCTGTAATAGCTCAGTATTGAAGAGGGGGTCAGGATTTGGGGTCAGTAAGTCCGTAATAGAAGTTGACTCACTTTATCTCTTATCCTTTCTTGCCAACCCTTGAAGAACTCTTTAAATAAATTATTGACATGTGGCAACATCATTGTAAGAAAAAATGACATGTGACAACACCACAAATGAAAAGTTATCCAACTTCCAGAACTCCACTCTTATGTATTCCAAAACTCCTCTATTGTCATGTGTATGTTGTTTTAATTAAAATACTTGATAAGTTTAATTAAAAGTATTATTGAATCGTTGTTATATTAAAATTTGATAATTATTAAATGGTATCTAGCAAAAGCACTTATTCTACAAAAATAAAGATCTTTTGAGTAAATATTTGTGAACAATGATAGTTAATTAATAAAAAACTATTTTCAACTATAACATAAAAAAAATTAATGGAGTAACTTCTTTGAATAATTATTATATAAATTATAGTTCAAAAAAGATTTAAAATAATAAGTACATTTGAAAATAATTTTAGTAATGTTGCGATATTGGATCCAAGCCCAAATACACTCAGGCGGCCCAACTAGCAGTGGACCCAACATCCGCACGAGATCCGTAGGTCGGTGACATTCTGATACTTGGTGTTTTCTCATATAATGTTGGTTGTATGGAGAGCTCCACAAAGTAGCCGGCGGAAAGGCTAGAATTGATGGGAAACACATTCAGTGTGCGCACTAGATAGGGGGGATTTTATGGTTGGGAATTATCCACTAAGGGCTCGACAAATCATCATGTACACCTGTTAAATTGTAAAGGGTTGGCAAACTTGCATACTATAGTTTAAACTTCTCTCTAGCTCTTCTGTAATAGTTTAGTGTAGAACAGGGTGTCGGGATTCGGGCTCGATAATTCCGTAATAAAAGTTGACCCACTTTACTTCTCATCCTTTCTTGCTATTGTTTTTGCCTGCATATTGCCTTAATTATACCAAACACACTAATCGATAAAAAGATCTCATGAAAGTCCAAAGGACTATGTTGGACTTTCGGACCGCGAGAACTTAACCTCAACCGGTGGTAAAGAATCAATATTGAAGACAATGAAATTCAAAAATATATATTTGTATTTTGGACAATTCACAACATGCATGTGTCAACCCACTATAGATACATCTTTCAAAATCAGTCAAAATCCACAGGGCTAGCCCGTTTCATACAAACTTAATGTATGTCACAGATGAAAATGTAAAATGATAATCAATTTCATTTCAAACCTACAATACAACAGTCAACTAACACTTTTTTAACTATTATTTTATCTAATAATATTTGAGTATGTATTCATTTTTGTATTTTTGTATTTAAAGTATAACGTATATCATCATAACACAAACTGAAATATTTGGCATGAGATTGAGGCGTTTATCCATTTTGTGTATTTTCCCTTTCATTTTCTTTAAATTTTTCTTTCACTTTTTTTTTGGAAAAACTTAATTAAGACTAACACTGTGCGACACACGGGTGCACATACTAGTTATTACTATCAAGCTCAAAGCCATTGAAGACTACCTTACATGGCGCATGCAGTTTGAGTCTTTTCTCGTATCTCAAGGTCTTTTTGGCATTGTTGACGGATCAATTCAGGTACCTCCCATGCATTTTAATATTCAGCAAAACATTAATACATAATATTATCATTGGCTTAGGCTAGATCAAACAATACGTTCCTGGTTGTTTGCTACTCTTTCTGGCGATGTATTAACTGATGTGCATGATATTAAACATTCAGCTGGTATATGGGATCGTTTACAAGAACGTTTTATGTCTGCTAGTTTGCCTAGAGCTATGGAACTTAAGCGTACCTTGAATTCGATTAAAAAGAAAGAAAATCAGTCTATGGAACACTATTTGCGTGATATTAAGAATCTGGCCGATGCATTAGCCACAATTAATTATCATGTGTCTAACAAAGAATTGTTGCAATGCACCTTATATGGACTGGGACCTGAATATGAATCTATTTCTGGGACCATCTCCATATTTCCTAGGAATTTTCCACCAAATATTCTTCATCCTAGACTGTTAGAGGCATAACACATAATTTTATTTCAGCGGCAACAGGATTCTTCACAATTTTAGCCGGCTTTTGGGGCTCAAGCCGGTCGCGGACGGCATGTTCCACCTGGCCAGCCGGTGGCATACAGTGCTTACCGCGGCAGAGGACGATTTCAGCAGCCGAGCTTCAGACAACAGGCTCATCCGCAGCAGCAGGGCTTCGGCCAGCTAGGTCCTCCACCACACGGCCCACTGCCACCAGCTCATTCTTCGGCTGCAGGGGTTGTGTTTAACTCGAGACCCAATAATGCTCCGTCTGGTAAATCAGTTGTGTCCACTTTAAATATTAATGTTATATCTACTTCTGGTACTCACTCTCATTATGCACGTTTCCCGCCAACTGAGGGTATTCTTGGTCCAGTCCCTCCCCCAGTTGTGTGTCACATTTGTTTCTCTGCAGGACATTCTACAATGCATTGTCCGTCTCGTTTTTCACAACCTTTTGCACCTGCTTTGGTTGCTCCAAGTGGTGAATCTAACGATGCTTTGTGGTATCCGGACTCCGAAGCTTCAGCTCACATGATATCATTTGAATGTATTCTATCAAATAAATCCCCTTATTATGGCACCATGTCTGTTAGTGTTGCACATGGCATTAAACTTCCTATTGCTAATATTGGTCATATCACATTAAATACTCCTAGCCGCCCGCTGTCTTTAAAATCTGTTTTTCATGTGCCTCAAATTAAATTAAATTTAATTTCCATTCAAAAATTGTGTGTTGATAACAACTGTGTTGCTATTTTTGATAAAACTTTTTTTTTGTTAAGGACAAAATTTCGGGGGCAGTTCTTCTTCAGGCGCTTCATAATGGTCATCTCTACCCTGTCAGCCTCAGTCCTCCTGCATCTTTAGCTCTTGCTTCAGTTGTTACTTCTAGCCCTGTGTGGCACTGTAGATTACGACATTGTGGCGAAATTGTTTTACGCCTGTTGCGTAGTAGAAAACTCATTTCTAGTTCGTCAAATTTTGAACATGATTGCGTTTCTTGTCGTTTGGGTAAATCTGAACGATTACCCTTTTCAAATGCTAGTCATAATTCTTCATCACCATTACAATTAATTCATTCTGATGTGTGTCAATCTCTTGTGTTGTCTAATTTAGGATTTAAATAATACGTAGTATGTGTGTTTTATTGATGACTATTCGCATTTTACATGGATTTATCCCCTGCACACCAAAAATGAGGTGTTTACTCAGTTTCGTCTTTTTAAAGTTTTAGTTGAAAATTTATTTAATTATAAAATTAAAGTTTTTCAAAGCGATGGAGGGGGTGAGTTTGTTAATTTTCATATGCAACAATTTTTTGCTGAGCATGACATTTACTTTCAAAAATCTTGCACATATACTCCACAACAAAATGGTGTTGCTGAACGCAAACATCGTTATCTCCTAGAACTTGCTCGAACTATGCTTATCACAACCTCTATTCCCAGCAATTTTTGGGTTGATGCTATTTTTACGGCTGTATATATTATTAACATACTTCCCTCTCCTACTCTTTTTGGTACCTCGCCATACGAAAAACGTTTTAACAAAACTCCTGATTATAGTTTATTGCATATTTTTGGGTGTGCTTGTTATCCCGATTTTTTTGCATCATCTTCAAAAAAAACTCTCTCCTCATTCCATTCAGTGTGTCTTCCTTGGCTATGCATCTCGTTTTAAGGGTTATTGCTGTCTTGAGCCCAAGTCTGGCAAAGTTTTTATTAGCAGGCATGTTCGTTTTCATGAAAATATTTTTCCCATGTTTCTTCTTCATCCTCCACCCTTCCCGAAGATTTTACCCTCACCAATACTGCCCCCGTTGGCCCAAACAGTAGCTCCTTCGTACCTCCTACACATCCTCCAACCACGCCCAATATATCCCTTCCTCTCTTACCTGTTTTACTCGAACCTGGAACACCTAGCAGCACCCCATCCCATACTGCTGGCAGTCACACGGTAGTCATGCTGCCACCTACAGTCACCGGCCATGACCTGTCCTCTACTCCTTCCCCTTCTCGCCCAAACAGCCCTCCAACCACGCCTGAAGTCCCTGTTTCCCGACCCGATGCCACCCTGGTGATGCCGCAGTCCACAGTCAGCACACCGACCTCATCTCAGCCCCACGGTCAGCTGGCCAACAATCATCCCATGCCAACCCGGGCAAAGTCGGGCATTTTTAAACCAAAAACCATTTTTAATTTAAACACTGTTGCTTTATCAGCTGATCTTACGTGTTTTTCAGAGGCTAATAAACAGTTAAAATGGCGTGAGGCAATGGCGGAGGAATTTAATCAACAGTTCAGCATAAGGTTCCATTTGATAATACTAAAAATGTTGTGGGCTCTAAGTGGATTTATAAGACCAAATATAATTTTGATGGGTCTATTGAGCGTCACAAAGCTCGGCTGGTTGCTCAAGGTTTTAATCAACAGGCAGGTGTGGATTTTTCTGAAACATTCAGTCCAGTCATTAAACCCACCACAGTTCATATTGTTCTTACTTTAGCTATTTCTTTTGGGAGGGTAAAAAATGCCTTTTTACATGGTCATCTCACTGAGGAGGTATATATGTGTCAGCCGCGAGGTTTTATTCATCCTTCGTATCCTAATCATTTATGTCGGTTGCGAAAAGTTATTTATGATCTTAAGCAAGCTCCGCGGGCATGGTTTCATAGGTTTAGTAGTTCCCTATTATCTCATCATTTCACGTGCATCAAGTCTGATAATTCATTATTTATTTTCCGCCAGAATAATAATGTCATTTAGTTATTACTATATGTTGATGACATAATTATTACTGGCAACTCTTCCGCTGTTGTCACCCCTTTTATTCAGCTTGTTGCCCAGCATTTTGCCATGAAAGATCTGGGTGATCTTCATTATTTTCTGGGAGTCCATGTTGTTCGATCCAATAAAGGTTTGTTTCTCTCTCAGCATAAATATGTGTCTGATCTTCTATCTCGCTTTCATCTACATACCCTTAAGTCTGTCCGTACTCCACTTGCTACTCACACTTCTTTATCCCTCACTGATGGGGAGCTCCTTGTTGATGCCACTGAGTATCGCAGTATGGTTGGTGCATTACAATATTTAACCTTGACACAACCTGATATTACGTATGCTGTGCATTTAGTGTCTCAGTTTATGCATGATCCTCGTACTACTCATTTTTTTGCAGTCAAGAGGATTTTTAGATATCTGCAGGGGACTCTTGATCATGGCTTATGGCTTCAGCCTACCTCTCGGGCTACTTGTGTTATTTCCTATTCCAATGCAGATTGGGCTGCTGTCCAGATACGTCTCATTCCACGACTAGTTTTGCTGTGTTCTTGGGCCCAAATCTTGTCTCATGGAAATCCAAGAAGTAGCCTACGGTCTCCAGATCCTCTATGGAAGCCGAGTATAAAGCCGTTGCTTATTCTGTTTAGGATACCCTGCATATTTGTTCTGTGTTGTTTGAGCTCGGTTATCCTGTTACTACACCAGTTCAGCTATTTTGTGATAATATCTCTGCTTCCTATTTGACTGCTAATCCAGTTCAGCATGCTCGTAGCAAACACATTCAGATAGACTACCATTTTGTTAGGGAGCATGTGGCTCATGGAGATTTAATTGTGAAGTACATCCCTACTCAGTTGCAGTTAGCTGATAGTTTTACTAAAAGTTTTTCTAGTCAGCGATTTTATTTTTTAAAAGACGACCTGCGCGTTGTATATCCTGCACAATTTGAGGGGGTGTAATAGAATATTATTAGGCATATTTGTTTCCTACTATGTATTAAACTCTTTTAATATAAATAGACATGTCAGAGCTCTTATTAGAGTACCTTTTCCCAAAATATTCACAAGAACTGTTTGAAATATATATACTCTTAGATATATGAGTAATTAAATATTGATATTGTACAAAACATGTAAAATGTATAATACCAGACACATAAGATACCACATGGTTAGGTTTTGAAAAACCTCCTTGTAAACAACATTAACTTGGTGGAGAACCTTTTTCCTTTTGAACGAATGAGTATCTTAAGACCTCTCTACTCCTTAGTCTTTATGTTGTAACGCACAACTGACCTTGAGTGAAAACTTGATTCTCAATGTATAAACCAACTTATGACATTTGACCTTGACTTTATATATTAGCATCGCAAAGCATACCATCAGGAATTGCTTCCTCTAATTGATGGCATTGTCATATTCGATGGTGACAATGGGATTTGCGGTATGTAAACCTTATCTCCCACAGCTTTTCCAATAATTACTTTGATTTCCAACACGTGCTTTCCCAGTTTAGTTATGACCAACCTCATTCCATTGCGCCGCCTTATCAATATTTCTCAAAAACATTATTGGTGCTCCAATTTTTAAATGGAGAACATGCATGATTATGCAATCCAAACATTGATGTGTTATTAACAAACTCAATTGTATACATCTCTACATGGAAGGGGTCTATGTTTGACGGGATATTACTTTCCAAAACAACATACTTCCCAACCTTTATCAGAAATTAGTATATGTGATATACATGATTAACAATTTTGTATTCATAAAATCGATATAGTCAGAGAGCTACCTCTTCAAACATCATCAATTTAGCAACCGTTTTAGAGGCATAAACTAAACTTCTAACAGAGGAAGCGATCCAGCCCAGCTGATCGCCGACTCACTATCCCTTATGGGAGGTCTCAGGTTCAATTCTCAATGAAGTGAGATTGATCTCAATTTAACCCAGGCCCCCCAAACCCCCCTCCCCCTAATGCCCCCCGGGGTAAAATAAAAAATAAAAAATAAAAATAAACTAAACTTCTAACAATAAGTCTTCGGAACTCCTTTTTTGTAAGAAATGTGAGTAAGACTTAGCAAGTGAGATCAAATGGCTTTTGGGATCCTACATAATCAATAAAATGTAGTGCTAGATTTTTTAAATATTATATTTTATTTATAATTGATCTAATTGATTTTATTGTCCTTACCTTTCTTGAAACTCAGTGCACAATTTGTCATTTCCATTCAGAACAATAATGCTATTTTCTAAAAACATAGTCACATATGTTTCACCTTGTAAAAAATTAAAGCATGTGTTATTAGATATATCATATATTAACATCTAATCTAATCTAAAAACTTATAAAAGCCAATGCAAGTAAGGGCATTTTAGGTAGCAAAAAAGTGTTGGTGGAATTGTGTTGCTTAGAAGAGTTGCACAATACGTTCACAACTTTGTACTTTTTGGTATTGGCCTCCTCCCTTCGTCTGGTCTCTGTCAAAGTCGTTAACTTCAGCTAAATATCACCGTATAGATTGCATCCGTTCCGCTTTCACTTGGTTTCTCTTGCTTTTCCTATCCAGCTTACGCTCCTTCACTCCTTCAATTCCACCCCTTCGTATACCCCAGACTGCTCCAATCTGGTACATCGTACAATATTCCTTCCTGTTTGGTTGGAGGGTTTTAGGGGGGGAATGAGCAATTTGTGTGTTTGCTTGAAAGAAGTATGTGAATATTTTGAATATTTCATTCTTTCTTAAAACTTTTAACATCATTTTCCTTACTTAATTCTTATAAAAAATATCATACCACGTTGATGCATACTTTTGTATGTACATAACAAATTGATATTTCATGCAAATGATTTGTTTGAAGAACTATATCTCATTGGGCATCAGGCTAATCGCTCAACGCGCATAGAAAAACTAGTTTTTAGATAAGAATTGTATTATAAGTTATCATTAAATGTGTCAGTAGGCTCCAATCTAACAACAATTATAAAAGGTGGCTTGAGATTACTTCTAATCTCTTTTCCAACGTACTCAGCCTTTTTACCCCCATTATGCATGGTATAGTTGCTCTCCTCCAAGCAAATACCCCAATGAAATTTTATAGAATGTATAGAATCATGCATACATGAATAATTACTTACTCGGTGTCTTGTAGTAGTATGCGTAGTTTTAGCCTATACTCACCGTTCCTTAAAGTAACGGTTTCTAAATTTGGACCAAACACTTGCCGGTGATATCTACTAAATAGGCACAGTCAAATGATGGGCTCACAATAGATTTGAAAGATGAAAAATTAAAGAAAGTGGATGAAATATCTAAATCGTCTATTTCCATAACTATAGTAGAATTTGTAAAACTAAGATGATATTTATGCTATGTAGCCAAGTAACGTCCTTGATTAACAAATTTTCATAGTTATATTCCTCTAGTTACAATTTACCAATTTAAAGTCCCTTTGATGATACTGAAAATGACTGAATTGGTTGGATGTGCTGAAGTTGATGAAGTTCTGACCGATACGGTTGAATTGACTGAATTTGTTGATTTCTGAAGCAAATATATTTAAAATATATTTTTTATAAAATATAAGAAGAAATGTGGAAAATAGTTAAAATGGTCTAAATATACTCATATCTTTAACGGAGAATAATAAAATAAAAGTTGTGTAGTTAAGAATCGTGCAGAGAATAGTGCAGAGAATAGAGACAGGAATCACAAATTAATTAACTGAAAGCAAAAATGACAAAAGTTTGTGTACAATAAATGTAATATGATAAAGGTAATATGATAATGTTTTAAATATAAAACATGAATCACAAGATATAAACTAACTTGTGATATAAACTACTCCCTCCGTCCCTTATAATTTTGCCAACTTTCCTTTTTGTTGTCCCAAAAACTTTTTCACTTTCCCTTTTAATCAATCAATTTGTAGTTCATGTTATTTCTGTTTCTCTTATGCACAAATATCTACCACACAGTTTTTACTTTATTATTATGCGTGCCGGTCAAACTTGGCAAACCTTTCAGGAACGAAGGGAGTACTTAGACATTAACTAACTTAACCAAGCATTCCAGTCCAACTGGTTGTGAGGTTATCGTGCCAAGTGGGAGCTCTCGAGTTCGAAACCCGCTAGACACATAAAGTTCGAAACTCAATGGAGTGAGTTTCAACCCTGATTACTCCAGACTCCCCTAGCCTCCCTCCCCCCAGACTCCCTGGAGTAAAAAAAGAAAGAAAGAGATTAGCTAACTTGTGATAAAGTGAAAGAGTTTTTGCCATTTTTGGTCCCTCGACTATTATGTCAATGACATTTTTGGTACTCGACTTCTAATTGTTCCATTTTTAGTCCTTGACTATTGTGCTAGAGACACTATTAATCCCCGACTTCAAGGTTTCCCACATTTTGTCCCTGAGTATTGTCAAATTGACACTTTTAGTCCTCCCATTATGATTTTGACACAATAAATGGAGGACTAAAAAAGTCCCTATTATAATAGTTAAAGGACCAAAAGTGTCACTTTTATGAAAGTTGAATGACTAAATAAGGAAATTTTCAAAGACGGGTACCAAAAGTGTCTCTAGTGCAATAGTCAAGGACTACAAATGGAAAAAATCAAAGTCAAGTGCCAAAATTGTCAATGACATAATACTCGGGGGGACTAAATAAGTTTTAGAAATCGCATGGTGGAGCATATTTCATTGTGATAATTAGACTAGATATGTAAACTGCATTTCTAATATTATTTCTAGTTGTGATTCTCCATCTAAAAGTCTAAAACAAGCTTTCTTAATTATTCCTAGTTTAGTAATGAAGTATAGTTCGCTGTGATAAAATGTGTCTTAAACTTTGAATCATTATTAGGGAAAAGGTAGGAGAATGTATAAGGGTTTTTTATAAGAATATTACTAAAATAAAACTTATTAACATAAATATGACTATTCATTACTACAACGTGGTGTTGTAGTAACTTAAGTTCAAAACTTGAACATGAATTACTATGATTTCATTACTACTCCAGTAACTAATCATATTTTTGTAAATCATCTTTATTTTGGTCATATTTATGTAATTATTTCAATGTATAATACGGAGTATTATAATACACATTTGACCAAAATATAAAAAATTACTCTACTTTGAATCTCATTACATGGAGTGACATACTGAGTATTCTCGTTGTCATATGCTTGGATGGCAACGGACGGATCGGGACAGTTTTACCCATAATCGTACATGTCCCGTTTGTTAATTTCCCCGCCCCGTAACCGCCCTATTACCTATCGGGTAATTTTTATCCAAATGATAACCGCCCCAACGAGTAACGGGTATAACTGCTAGTAATCGTTTTATTAAATGAGCCTTTTATATTTTAATAGGCAAAATATGGCATCACCTAGATGACTCTAGACTCGTACGCCACTTTCAATTTCGTACATCTACAAGATGAGATATAAGGCAATCTAAATAATTTGAACCTCAAAATACTTATGAAAAATAACAGATCACTAAAAATAGCTATTCACAACAATAAAAAAAGCCTCTCACCAGACTTAAATGTCTATATCTAGTCTAGTTCATAACCTAAAGACACCGGATTGAAATTTTTTGCTCATTTATGAACATAGCAAAATTCACGTTTTCAGTTACTTATTGCTTCGTATAAATTATCCATTTTGAATACGTGTGTGATTGTTCAAAAAATTGTGTCTTTTAAATGAATAAAGTTTTACTTCTTTTTAGTCTGGTCTTATCTAAGGTTATAACAAATTCAATTAAAACACCTTATTTTAAACCTTTTATATATAGTGACCATTTTGCCCCTACTTATATTCAATTTTTAATGTCATTATTTGTTTAATTAATTTTTTCTTAAAGAAGTAAACCAATTAACGTTCCCTATGCTGATTTTTAATATTTTAATTTTACTCTATTTTAGAAAATGTGTCATCCATGAACGTTCTCTATAATTCCAATTCTTTTTCCTTGCTAAACTTTTGGATATGCAAATACTCCCAAAGAGAATCCTAAATGCTGTCAGATTTAGGAGTTAGAAATCTACAACTCAGTATATTCTAATAAAAAAAATTGGTGAACCATATTATATATGTAGCTAGAAATTTTAGAAAATCTGCTCCAACAAAACTAACTCTGCCATTACCATTCTTCTTGCTCCTTTTATAATTGATTATTACACGCTATATATCCACAACATGAGGATTCTTTTCCATTAGAAGTTTACCATTTTAATTACAGTCACTCAAATTTATATGAGTGAAAAAGCAGAAACAAACACATTAATTAGATAAGACTATGCATAATTTTCTGGTCTTGGTGAAACTGTAAGCTTGAGCCCATGAGCCATGGACAAAATGGTCATCATCCTATACTCCACTGGATGCCCAGGAACCAGCTTGAACTTGAAGAATCGACACAAAACCGCCAATGCCATCTTCATCTGGAGATATGCTGAGTCTTTTCCCAGGCATATTCTTGGCCCAGCCTGCACAAAAAAAGAAAAAAGAATCATGAAAAAATGTTTATTAACATAAAGTTTGTATATTTTCTTGAATCTTCAACAAAATATAGGTACTTGGAATGCGGTGAACTTGAAGGGAGATGCATTCTGGAAAATCCCATCTTTGAGCCATCTCTCGGGCTTGAAGGACGAAGCGTCTGGGCCCCAGTTGTAATCCATTCTGCCCATGGAATAAGGCACATATGTGACCATTCCCCCAGCTTTTACTCTTGTTCCGTCTGGTAATATGTCATCCTCTAAAATCCCCTTTGGATCCTACACAGACAGGCACAACTAGTTCTATTATGTTATGTTGTTGACATAAATGTTGCACTTTTTTTTTGTATATGTATCCGAGTCTATGAAGCACGAAAACTCTGAAGAACGATATCCTTATTGCGTTTTAAAAAAACTCTAGACTTATTTTTCCATTCAGCAAATGATGTTTCTTATTTCACGATTTCTCATGTTTCCCGCGTTTCCATACAACATACGTTCGGGTACAACATACGTTCGGGTTAGACCCATGGCAAGATCACCTCTTGGATCCGGCCTAGGCCTAAAAGCAGGGAAGTTAAGAGAATGCGGATGTATATGCTGAAATAAAGTTGGTATAAACCTGAGGAACAGCAGGATAGAGGCGAAGAGTCTCGGTAACCACAGCATGCAAATAGTAAAGCTTAGCCAAGGAATCATAAGTGAGGAGCTCGGCAAACTGGAGCGCCCTTCGGTTTAGCGACTCGGGATCATCACAGCTGTACTTGTGCAAAGTAACATTCTCTTCTCTTGCCCGGGTTTCCTCCACTGATGCCAACTCTGAGCAAAGCTTCTCTGCAACATCTTCATGAGTCATGATCATGTATATAGCCCAGGACAGAGTTGTTGCTGTTGTATCTCGTCCTGCTATTACAAAGTTCAACACTATGTCTCTCAGGCTTTTGTCATTCATGTTGTTTTCTGGCTCCTTCCCTAGCTCTATGAATCTTGACAATATGTCATTCTTAACCTGTTTGGATTCATAAAAAGGAAAAAGTAAATTAGCTAGCTGGACTTCTGGTTATATCTTACATTTCACTCACAGATACATTTTATCACTGTATTGTCTATATCTCAACTCTTAAGGTTGAGGCTCACACCAAGCCTAAGTGCCTAACTAATACTCCCTTTGTCCCGAAATTAACTTCAAACTTTCCTATCTGGGATGTTCCAAAGTAACTTCCTACTTTACTTTTTTCTACTTTTGATAAGCTTTTACTTTGAAATTACTCATTTGCCCCCTAGTTTAAACTCCTTTAGTTTATTTGAACTGCTACATTCCTTTGCTATATCAAGAGTAATTTATAAAAGTGATCTTTTACCTTTTCCTACCTAAAAGCCCGTGAAATCAAATCAGGAAGTTAATTTTAGGATGGAAGGATATATTATTGTAATAATCAATTGTAATATGATCATCAGTCCATATCTGCAAGTTATGGTACCTCAAATGTACTGCATAACTAACCTTATAATGATCTAATCCGTTTTTGGCATGTTTTTCCTACATTTTTGTCTCTTAAACACATTTTTTTTTCTTTTGCATCTTCTCTCTTTATACTTTTTGACTAGTTTTGCTATTTTTTCTTACATTATTCATTACATTGGAGATAATAGACTCTCACACCTTATGTAGCAGAAAATTTTCTTATTCTACTTACTAGTTTCTCATTCTTTTGGATTTCTTCTATCTCTGCCTTCCTTTTCTTGATGACAGAGTATGTGAAATCATCAATGGTTCTGATGCTCTGATCAAGAATAGCTTCAGATCCTACATTCAGGAATTTCTTGATTTTCCACAATGGATCAATAAATCTGAGAGTGACAATAATGTTGGCTGCATCAAATGCCTTGGCAAATGCATTTTCTGGTAAATTTGGGGCCAATGTCCCTATTTCTACACCAAATCCCACCTTACATATAGAATCCAAAGTCATCCGCATTAGCAAGTCCTACCAAAAGTGCAACCAAAAAAAGGTGAGTTATAGAAAGTGTAATAAAATCAAACACCCACTTTAAGATGATATAAAAGTTAAGAAAAGCAAAAATTATGCGATCAAGATTTATATATGAAAAAGTTACCAAATTTCGCTTTCGTCAATACGAGATGTTGGAGATGATAATAAGAGACAAAAAAGTGTGAAGTTTATGTTGGTAAAACTATGATCTGTCTTTGTTTGTGTAAAGAAGTAACTTGTCTATCATCAATGTATCTACTAGTTGAGAATCTACAATTAGTTAATGGTAACAAAAATTGTTGTCAAAGCTTACAAGTCAAAATGTAAAATACCGAATGTTCCAAACAGGCAGATCTTTATATTATGATGAGAAATAAAAAAGGTGTTCTAATTGTTTTAAGCATTTATTTACTTGCATGTCAACTTGCCGATTAAGGTGAGAAGCTTGGGTTAGAATGTTGAAGAGTTTGAGGCTATAATCTCTGAAGACAACAGTGCTGAAATCCCTCAAATTCTTGGAAGCAAACTCCAAGCTTGCAGTCTTTCTCTGCTTCCTCCATAGCTCACCGTCTACATTGAATATACCATTTCCTAGCAAAACTTCCATATATGAATGGTACACTTCTCCCTGCAATCAATTACACATTTAGCCTGCTGCTTTGGCTCAAAACATTATACTACGTATATATATTTTTCTACAAAAAAAGGAACCCACAAAAATAAAGAAATTATTGTTCATAATAAAACTAAAATGTTTCTACTTTCTTAGTTTCTTCTAATATTACTAACATAATTTTATTCCCAAGATGTTATTTATTTGGTCATTGATCAAGAAAATCGTTACATAAAACTATACAAATCAAAAGTGCTCAAGATTAATAGTAAGGCCCCGGAGAGAAGGTGTCACAAAAGAGAAGAAAAGAAAAAAAGAAGATATGAGACCCTTTGGTAAGCCCATTTTCAACTAATGAGTGTTTTTTTGTTAATTTTTTGTATCAAATACTTAATTTTTTATTTTACGTGTTGAGTTGTGTAATAATCAAAATAAATGAGATTTGAAGTTTATATATATATATATATAATATATATATATATAGAGTGCTCTTCATGTCAGGCCGGCCTGACGGGCTGCCCCGTCCGGCCGAGCCCGTTTGGGCACCTTCCCGGTGGAATTTTTTGATGAAATTTTTTGAGCATGTTCCTCGTCAAGTCTAGTTTGTCCATACCAAATTTCAGCTCAAAATTCAATCGGGAAGGTCGTCAAATGATTTTTGCAAGTTAACTGGTCCGGAATATGTATTTTCCGGACCAGTTAACTTGCAAAAATCATTTGACGACCTTCCCGATCGAATTTTGAGCTGAAATTTGGTATGGACAAACTAGACTTGATGAGGAACATGCTCAAAAAATTTCATCAAAAAATTCCACCGGGAAGGTGCCCAAACGGGCTCGGCCGGACGGGGCAGCCCGTCAGGCCGGCCTGACATGAACATTCCTCTATATATATATATATATATATATATATATATATATTTATATTATTAATAAAATATATTTTAAATATAGTTTTTTGTCAATTCAGTAGATTCAATCCATTTTACTATTACTAAATGGACTCAAAATTCTTCCAAAGAAAAAAGGACTCAAAATGTCCACTTGGCAATGTAGTTTTGAGCTTATCAGCACTAAGATTTTTACCAAGAGAAGAAGATTTCTTTTTTTAATTTCATGAGCTAAATGTATTAATAATGAAACTGATCGATAAGGTCGAAGGTACTATGCTTACATTATTGATTGATTCAATTTTGTATTTCATATGTATCTGTTTCCTTATTTTTCTATATTATAAAATACTACTACTACGTACGTACTATATTTTAGATAGTATAATTTTATTATTATTAAATAGATTCGTTTGTCATGTAGTCCACACGGAGTTGATTGAGAATTTGAAACTAGTAGTTGGTCATGTATTAATAGTACTGATGAGTGCTTAGTCGAAATAGATATTTCATCCAAAAACTACTTAGAATCTTTTTACTTGGACTGTAATTTGCTGGTCTGGTCTGATCTGGTCTGGTCTGGTCTAGTCTAAACCATTGTTCTAAAACTCGCTAGGCGCTAGTCGGGCGGTTGTGGGGCGCCTAGCGCCTAGGCGGCCGACTAGGCCGATTTTTTGGCTGACTAGGCCGATTCGGCCTCTACGGTTAGGGCCGACTAGGCCGCCTAGGCCGATTAATCAGTCCGCCTAGGCCGATTTTTAGAACAATGGTCTAAACTGCTCCGGTCAGGTCTGGTTTCTTTGTATTTTTATAATTATCCAAGTCTGGTCTGGTCTGGTCTGGTCTGAACTGGTCTGGTCTGGTCTGGTCTGGTCTTGTTTGGAACAAATTACAGTCCAAGTAAAAACATCCTTACACACGCTCGTTTATACATCAAGTGTATTTTGTTTGTATACAGACGATTGATTTTCATTGTAGTTAAGTCAACTGTCTATGACCCAACACTGTCTGTGCACCAACAATTCACTTGTTTGTTTCTTATCTACACAAATATCAATCACAATTTCCATTTTTCTTGTTTCATATTAATATAACTTGTCAATGTCCAATGAGACGTAAGTTTTTTCTAATCCCGAGATGCACCTATTTTAGGTGTGGTAAATGTCGACAAACATTTACCAATTTTATCATGTTTGTGTTAGAGGTGCAATCCATGTGTCAAGACTTCTTGCATAATCATAGTACTTTAAAAACTACTCTACAAAATTCCTAGACAAATTAATGCAGATTTGATCACATCTTTCATTGGTTAGGAAGAATCACTTACACTACTTGCTAGCTACCACGCGCCTACTCTCACTAGCTACATGAACTTGTTACCTCCATTACCAACTTCTCTATTCTTTACGGTTGGAGATAAGAACTTGTTACCTCCATTATCTACATAAACTTGTTACCTCCATTACCAACTTCTCATAGGGAACATTGGAGCAAAACCTCCCAATCTCCATTTGTAAAATTCAAATTTAAAACCTCTCAAATGCCTTGTGAAATTGGGGCGTGGGTGGCTTTGAGATTGTGAATTCAACCTTTTGGAACATTTAAATTCAAAAGACCACAAATGTGAGACACGTTCACATGGACCCCACCCCAGCACTAACATTTTTTTCTTACTATAATCAGTGATGAACAAAAGAAGGAAAAATAATAAAGTACATCGTACCTTCGGATAATTATGAAAGTTGGTCTTGAGAACATGTTCGACGTTATCCGGATGGGCAATGTAAGTGTAAGTGGTGAAGGGCATAGGGACAACGACTGACGTTGACCGGGAGAGATAGTTGACCAGCCAATCATGCATCCGGTGATAGTTCACAAGCTGTTCCACGCTTGCGCCGATCAAAGGCCAACTCCGCGGCCCTTTCTTCCCCTTCTCCGCCAATCTGTAATAGATAAACCCCCACCAAAACGTCATTAAGCCCACCACTAACCACATAATCTCCATCTTAATTGTTAATTAATTAGCCTTTGAATTGAATGATTTTGGGTTTTTGAAAGCTTCAGTTTATTATAATTGTAATTAAGAAAGCATGTAAATTAAGTGGTGATCAATTATTGGTGGTGTTTCTATCATTTAAAGAAGGTGTTGAGATGTGGATGTAAAGTAGGTTTATATCAAGTAGCTACACTAAACTTTATCCCATGAACTTTTCGTGAAATTGATATAAAATTGTTACATGCCCTTTGTAATGTCATGTGTGACCAACAAAAGCTAGCTAAGCAGATGCTATGAGTAAAAACCCTAAATTTGATAAGATGGGAGTAATATTGTTTGAAATTGATTATGTTTTTAGCTTCATTTTTAAAAGTATAAAAATGGAAATAGAATCATAATCAGTTTTTCAGAAGTTATTTTCTCTCCGCTTCTAAAACAATGTTTTTAGGAGAAATTTTGAACAATAGTACTTATATGTTCTTGTGCTTCTAAAAGAGCAAAAACAGTTTTAAAATGCAAACAACCCCTCAAAATTCTTCCCTTATGATGTATCCCTCTACACAGTCTTTCGGTTTAAATTTAAAAAGAAACTCATAGTACATATTAATTCGCCTTTGATCTAAACTTATAAGATAAAGCTCATAGAGTATATAGTTCAGTCGTGACAAGTATGTATATTGAGAAAAATTACAAATCACTTCTTCCATTAAAAAAATTTAAGGTGTATGAGCTAGTAGTATATCATTTGTGTCATAAATTTTTCTCTTGAAATCGTGGCATACACCGCATATGACTTTATGTGTATAAAGTTTTTTTGAAGACTCTAAACTTTACTAACAATAAATTGCAACGGTTCATTCAAGATAGGGGTGGGCATGGATGGTTAACCGCATTTCGGTTAATCAATTTTTCGGTTGACTGTGGTTTCGGTTAGTATATTTACAATATCATTAACCGTACCATAACACCGGTTAACCGCATACACCATAACTGTAATATAGGTTAACCATTAAGTGGTTAACCGAAAAACCATTTAAACAGTTTAAAATGTGTCGCCTCCTACCATTAAGCGACGCACTATGTATTAAGATGCAGCCAAGGTCTATACTCTTCTTTTTCTACTCCGTATATGAAAAGCGACACACTCACAAAGCTGTATGACAAACTTATTAATTAGTTAATTAATTATAATAATATAGCTCCCTACTACCACTTTTTGTTTCACGTACTCCACCATTAGTCCATTATCAAATACGAGTATATTGACTTTCAAGTGGTATGGTTAACCATTAGTAGTTTTAATCTATAACCGTAACCGTACCGTGTACCGTTTTTTCATTCGGTTGGTTAACCATACTGCAAGTTTTTAAAAACTTGGTAAGGTTAACCGGAAAAAAACACAGGTTTTTCGGTTATTTAGTATGGTTTAACGGTTACAGTTTTTTATGCCCACCCCTAATTCCAGAATGTGAACGAGAGCTATCCGTATTACACCCTAATTGGTTAATTATGCCCGGTTAATTCTCCCCTTTTATTCTCTACACAGTCTTTCGATTTAATCTTAAAAAGAAATTCATAATGTGTATTAATTCGTCTATTATCTAAACTTATAAAGACAATAAGTTCATAGAGTTCAGTCGTGGCGTGGTGGCAAATATGTATGGTGAGAAAAATTACATTTGGATACTTTTTGGATAAACAATATATGGTGTATGAGCTAGTAGTTTGTATCATTCGTGTAGTAAACGTTTCTCTTAGGCATACAATTTTATTTGTGTAACACAAATTAACCCAAAAACATCAACTCTTTTGGAAGAAATTAAACTTAAATAACAATGAATTGGAATTCTTCATTCTAGAATATGAATGAGAGCATCATATACAATGGAGTGAAACTAATTAAATTTATTAAATCGTAATTAAACACTTGCAATTTGTCAATGGAATGACCTGACGCGCGGTGAATACTTCTGCATGATATAATCTAGCCAAGTTAATAATGTTCTTCTTAAGTATCATAGCCTCAGAGTCATAGGTATGGTATGTACTATGTAGTATGTTGGGCCGTTGGGGTGGATTCTGTTAAGACCCTTTTAATCTCCAACTTTCATATTTCAAATCAAAGATTATACGAAGTATATAGGAAATCAGCGATTCGAAGATACTCTCTCTTGGTCTTCCCACCCAGGGGCGGAACCGGGGAATTGGGTCGGACTAGGCCGATGCAAAGAAATGAAGAATATTTTTGGAAAAAATTTTATACAAATTTTTACACTAAAAATATAGACATTTTCAAATTTTAGGGTGGGTCGGGATCATGATTTACCCCTAGCTACGCCCCTGTTGCCACCATTGGTGAACGGTGGTGGGAATCGCCGACATTTTTAAATGCTAGACTCTATTCTAATCGCTCATATTTTAAACCCCAACGTTGAACATTTAATTTATAACATTTTATTATATATGATTTCTCATTCCTTTTCACACATTTACACATTGTCTATTATATTATATTATATTAATTTTGATTACATTTTGTCCCGTGCATCACATGAGTGGGAATTTAGTATAAATAAACATGGAGTATATAACATGGGAAGTTGGGAACTAAAGTTGGACTCTAGTTTTTTTACTTTGACATATTTATTTTATATGTACTCTATACATTGAAATGGTCGAATTTTTCTCCTATGAAATTGTTCAAATGAAATTGATTTAACTGGCTTATATGATGAAACTGTAGCTCTGAGCCTTTGATTCCATATGAAAATGTTAATCATCTTGTAGGTCATATTTCACATTATCAACACTGGAGAGTACTCATCAGTAATGGCGGAAGTAAAGAAGAAACGCAGAAAACTTGAAGAAGAAGATACAAAGCTGAAGAGAGAATCTGACTTTTTTTAACCCGGAAAACAAACCACCAAAATTAGTGAGGCAAATGCCGGGGAACGCTTGCCAAGTTTTATTTAAAAATCAAAGAGGTACAAATGAAGAAGGGGACTGTTGAGGTATATTACCCCGGTCCGTTACTGTTCAGGAGCCCAAGGCATCGCCCCAGCTTGAAGCCCGAATGACAAGGTCCATTTCAGCCTATTAGGCATGTTTCGGCCCTTTGGGCCCATTTTGGGCTTACTTGGCCCATTTTTGGGCTTACTTGGCCCATTTTGGGCTTACTTGGCCCATTTTTGGGCTTACTTGGCCCATTAGGGTAGACTTATTCCCCTATAAATATGGGGCTTTCCCACATGTTTAGGGATCCTTTTTTGGTTGGTCTCTCCTTCCCCACTTCTCCTCCTTCTCTCTAGAATAGAATAGCTAGCTCCATCCTCCATTTGGGAGCTCAATACCTTGTACTTTGTAATGGTGAGGAGAGATTAATGAGAATTAGAGGGCTTGGACATTAGCCTAAGAAGTCTAGTGGTTTTCTCCCTTTCGGGTTTCCACGTAAAAATAGTTTATTCATACACATTTATATATATATTTACTATATCGTGTTGGATTAAACTCAACACTGGCGCCGTCTGTGGGAAACTGTCCAAAAAGATTCATGTGTTCTACACAAATTTCATACGAAACAACTATTGATTACAACAACAAAAATTAAAAAAAAAAAGATTCTGGAGATGAAAGCAGGAAGAAGCTACTGATTTCAACAAAAAAGAGGAAGGAATTGGATGAAGAATCTGGAGTTTTGGATCCGGGATCGTCCAGATCTGGGAAGAAGCCGCTGGAGTCGTTCCATGCTCTATTTTGCGCACCAAGGAGCTGAAGCTTCATTAATGTAAAGCAAGTATGCTGGCAGATCCATTTTTGAGTAAATTATGGACAACCAACCACATCTTGATAGCACGTGGCATGGCAGAAGTACATAGGTAGTAGATTATAAGTGGGCTCATGGTTGACTTTCTTTTCCAAAGACTGTTGGTGTAAATTACTCTTCAAGAAATTACTGCGGGTAGGAGTAAAACATACGTAGTACTAGATATGCAAAAATAGGACCGTGTGTAATAAATTCCCAGAATAGGAGCTTAATTCCATTTTTTTCCAATTTTATCCCTGCACGCATTTAATGCCTTACGACAGATCTGTCATGTATTTTTCAGACTGTCAACTCTCCGTCAGTCTCCGTCTCATCTTTACTCTCTCTCTTCTCCCACCATCCTCTCGCCGCTTCTTCCCCTTCCCATCTCCCATCCTTACTCTTTCTCTTTAACTTTTCTTCTTTGTTTTTACATCCCTTATTTGACATCTACTCTGTATCTCCTTCTGCAATCGACCTCACCTCTCGTATCCACTCCAGAGATTCTAAAAAATCGGCATTTCAGACGAATTTGAGAGACCAACGAAATAATACCCACTTCCGGCGAAATTGAGGGGTGAGGACTTGAATCGAATGAGAAAGGCAATGGTATGTGGTCTTCTTTTTTCGTCATCTTCTCCCCTTTTTTCTTCTCCTCTTCTCCTTCTTCTTCCACCTATTTTTCTTTTCATTTTGATTTTTTTTATTTTGCATTAATTATTTTATTTAAGGAATGTTAATTGTGGTCTGGATTTTAATATTTTAAAACATGTAAGTCATTATTTGAAAATTTTATTTTAATTTATTTTATATGTGTAAATTTTGATTATTTTAAACTTTTCATATTTATCAATTTGCATCTAAAAGATCTATGACTAATATTTATTTTTCGAAAATGGTTGGATTTCATTTTTCTATTAATTTGATTAAATTATTATAAAACATAATATTTCTACGCGTATTTATAATCATTTTATATCTGAAAATGCGATAATGTCTTTTTGTATTCTAACATTGCTTGGAAAACAATGTTTATGGAATCACATGGTGCCATTTTTAAAAAGGGCAAAAACTGCCATTTAATCACTTGGCAAAAAAGGTCATTTTTACGTTGTAGTGCCATTTTTAAATAACTTGTCAAAAAATGCCTTTTCTAAATCACTTGGCAAAAATTTCCATTTTTACGGCATTTGTGTCATTTTTAAGGAAATATATCAGGATGTTTAATGCCATCTTTATGTATCATGAATGCCATTTGCTATGTCTTTTATTTTCAGATTTTATGCTATGTCATTATTATTAGGAAGATGACAATACACTAGAGTTAGGCAACAAATTCGTTACAGAGTTGTGCACAGGTTTGAATCGGCGGTAGAGGTCACCAACATCGGAGATCCACAGAGGTCATTCCAGAAGAGGCGGCGGACCACGGCGGACCGCGGCGGCAGCGGCAGAGGCGTAGTGGGAAATTCATCTCCAAATGCTGCGGCGACTGAAGAGATGTCGAATGTGACGCTTAACGTCGGCCATTTTGAATGAGGTGGTTGGCCGGGTGGTGGAGACTGAGTCTCGATTTTGGGTTGTGAAGTTGTATCGCAATTTCTCTCTCTGTTAACTGTTATTGGTTGCCGTATAGTTTTTAAAAACGGAAATACCAGTAAACTTGCAAATTACTTTCATTAAGGGTATAATGGTCAGCTTCTTTTAAAACTTCCGTGTGAAACTTAAGTCAGCCATAAGACTCCTATTTTGTAATTCTTTCTATGTTTTACTCCCATATTGGGAATTCTCTCTTACTCTTCAGCCGCACGGTCTATACTCTAGGAGCCCGAAGGGAGACGCTCTACTAGCTAGATATGACGCTCGTCCATTTGCTCAGCCATCTCTGGGGATTCCGCCGTGCTGCCATCCACTCGTTTGATTTAGTCTCAGCTCGGCGTCCACGATCGGCTCGCCGGTATCCGCCAGGTGTTGCTCGGGCTTGCCGCCATAAAAAACTCCACGGACTTCATAAATCAACTGGACGACGAACATCCAACGGGAATAACAATGTTGTTTTACGATCAAGGGCGACTGAACCTCAGCACCCTCGAGATAACTTGCTGCCCGCCGTACCTACCCGCCGCTCGACATCTTGAATCCCCGGATCAGTCGCCGCCCGGCCTTGGTTGAAGGGGAAAATTGTCGAGTATTTCTGCCGGCCAGAAGGCAGTCCCACATAGCTTTGACAATCTTAGAGAGACGCTCGTCCTCCCAATCAGAACGCCGGACTGGAGGTCATCAAAAGAGGTCGCAGGCCGGACTGGAGGTCCATCTCATCAATTGCAGCTACTCTGGTTGATGGTGATGATCGAAGATTGCCATGATGCCCCGGGGCCAGGCTTGGCTCGGACGCACGTATGTAAGGGTCAATGAATTCTGGCATAGAGCGAGACCAGTTTCTCCCAAACAGAGCGTCCCCCCTCACCCCACGGCTTCAGGCTACCAGACGTGCATCCTATATAGCAAGAACACCCAACTCGCCAATTCATCAGTGCTTGGGCAGCAGCTCGTTCCCTGCACAGCTACGGAGGCCGGGGAAATAACTCGTAAATGGCCGCCCGGCCGGTCTAAGACATGTGGGCCCGCCGGTCATCGGACAGCTCAGGATGCTACTGCAGATCGCTTGCTTGGTTCACACAGCTGCCTGTTTCCCCAGGCCGCTCGTCCCCAGGAGCAGCTTCGATTCAGATCAGACGTCCAGGGAAGCTCGCCCAAGAAGCGGAGTTACCTCAGTTCAGACCCATGCTCGCTCACCTCGCAACCATTGGCAGACCTTCGCCTGACAGATGACAATTCACCGCTCGGCCTACTGTTGTCGCGCGATGAATTAGGCGGACTGCGGGTTTCGTGCGGTCGTGGACGTGCGTCCCCTCCGTTGTTAGCCTGCGGCAATAATGATAAAGGCCAATAGGGATTGGTTTTGGGCAAATGGGCCGGACGTCCCCAGCTCCCAATAGATTCCTTGATGGGCCAAATTTCAACAACCTGCACAATTGGTTCATAATAGCTAAGTATATCATTTTTACCTTGTGATTTAAAGCATTATGTGCTCTCACCATTATTTAATAGGGATTAAAATGTCCCGAAATAAATAATGCCGAGCGAAGCTCGGGGATGAGCTTCCATCAGGTTTTTAATTTAATAATTAGGAGATGAGCCGGGTCGAGGGTCATCGTACCCCAATGTGGACGCTCATATCCGGAAGAACTAGGTGATGGGCCGGGCCGAAGGTCATCGCACTCCAAGGCCGACCGTCATGCCCGGAAGAGCCCCAAGCCGACCTACAAAAAAAAAATGTGCACATATACATATTGTTTGGCCATTTGGCCGCGTTACTATGTTCATTGTGCAGATTAAGATCATAGTCAGATAAGAGATGATGCTCAAAATGAACCTTGGTGCCAAGGGCTTGGGGACGAGCATCCTCCACCCGGAGGCCGAGGGTCTAAAGAAGACCATCAAGAGCCAAGGGCCGTGGACGAGCATTGATAACCGCTTTCGCGGCGTTGTAGTAAAACGGAGTCTAACCTTTCGGTTTTTCCCCGAGTATCGTGTCTCTCGAGGAATGGCGGAGGAGCTTCTTGATTTCAAGTCCAGTCACAGGTTATCGCAAATTATTGGAAGCTTTCCAAATTAAAACTTTTGATTGATTTTCTAAACTACTTTTTGGAAAAGAAAGTAAATTAAATTGTGCAAATACTAATGATGGCTCAAAAATAGACTAAAGGAAAAAATATAATATTAAACTTAAATGGATTGATGCAAATAAGGGCAATGAATTGAGTAATTAGAAATGGATATATTCTTGGACCTAATAATTAGGGAAATTAAAACTAAAAGTGGACTAATAATTTCTTTCCTCATAGACAAGAATAGAAACTATTTTCATTAATTTATCCTATTTCTAGGTGTCATTAATGTGTTCAAAATGGTTGGCTTGAATTAAATTCTAACCTCATAGACAAGGTAGAAATAATTCTCCAATATTTTAATTAATAAAAATAGCCAAATTCATTAACTAGTTAAACTCATTATTTAAGCAATTGAATTTATCTCTCATAGACAAGATGTAAATCCCTTTCATTAAATTATCCTATTTCTAGGCCTTATTAATGTGCTCGAATATGGTTGGCTTAAATTATTTTCTAATCTCATAGACAAGTTAGAGATAATTTTCCAAGAATTTAATTAATGAATATGGCTAACAATTATTAATTACTATTTCATCATTTCAAACAACTAGTCCCCATTATTAATTTTAATCCCTAATTTTTTTGGTCAACAAGTCAATCCATATTCCTTTAGTCAATTCATGCCCAAAACAAATTTAGCTAATAAAGATCATTTTAACAACTAACAATATAATGAATATATTCAACATTAACAAGGAATTAAACATGGATGATAGCAAAACTTATATTCTGGAACAATAAACTTGTAGAAACTGAAGTATAACTTTCTGGAAGTTTTCACGAATTTTTGAACCTAAAATCCAATTTTAACAACTAATTGATAATTTTCCCAAATTTAACTAGAAAATGCAAAAAGCAACTAAAATTATTTTAAATTCGTTCTAAATTTTATATTGACTACTGGGAGTGATATTACTGTGAATTAAACTAGAATTAGGACAGAAACTAATTTTTTTTCCTTTTTGAGTATTTAATTTAATTTATGCAATAATAACAACTAAATGCCGGAATTAATTAAAATTTACTTCTACTTCGTAAAAATTAACTTTGTTTTGATAAATAACTACCTTGAGGCTAGTAAACAACTATATAATTAATTGGAATGGATTTAATGTCAACAACTATTTTATTCAAATTTAAGAAGAAAATGCGAAATAGTGGAATAATTTTCTGAAAATTTTAGAAGCACAGATAGAAAAAACTAAGTACAGATTCAAATTCTACTCATTGAAAGGATGAAAATACATATAAAGGACTCACAATTTGGAGCTAAAATGAGAAAGATATGAAAGATTGAAGTTGAAGGTGCAACAATGGTGGAAATCCGAGCTGTGAGGAGGAAGAAGACGCCCTTTTTGATCTGATTTGGGCTTGAAATTGGTGTGTTTGAGTTCAGCAAAAATCGGGCAATTTATAGGAAAAATTTCCCCGAAGGCGGCCAAACAGGCGGCCGCCTTCCGCCTCTCTCCGGCCGCCTTCCGTCCTCGTCGCCGACAACGGTCGGTGGCCGGTCTCCGTCAGCCGTAGGCGGCCACAGAGGGCGGCCGCCTTCCGCCACAAATGGCCGCCTGTCGTCTTGTCGTTGGCAGATCGGATCCTGGCAGATCCCGGCGGATCCCGGCCGCCGCAGGCGGCCCAGCAGGAGGCCGCCTGCCGTCCTGTCTGGCCGCCTGCCGTCCTGTCTGGCCGACCGGTGGTTGGTTTCGTCCCCTTGTGCCGCAGGCGGCCACCGAGGGCGGCCGCCTTCTTCCTCGTGTCGGCAGCCTTCGGTCTTTTCCTGGTCCCGAGTCAAAGCGAGGTTGACTTCTGATTTTTCCCGTAGGCGGCCAACCAGGCGGCCATTTTGGGCGCCTATTTGGGCGCCTTCTGCCACTTTTGTCTGGCAGATGCGGCTTTTCCTGCTCTTCAACTTTGTCTTCTGAATCACCTTGATAAAATGCTTGCTTCTTCCGGTATAAATGCATTTGTCACTCAAATTGACTCATTTTGTGCTCAATTGACCCGAAATCCCGCTAAACATATTATGGATGTGATTTTTACCTGATTTCATGAAACTTGAACCAAAATATATAAAATGTGTCTTTTCTTTCTATTTTCATTCAAAAATCACTTAAATTTGATAAGAAAAATAAGTACAAAAATGGACTTATCAATCTCCTCACACTTAAGCGTTGCTTGTCCTCAAGCGACGAATTAGTTGTAAACACACTCAAAAGGTAAAGCCTAACTGTATTACAATCTAATTGCTATTTTAAAGAAGTAGAAACAAAAACCTCATCTTTTATTCTCAATTTTTAAACATTTTAGAAAAATCACCCAAAATACAAGAATTTAAAATTAGTATTACTTAAGAAAAACTATTTATTATGTTAAACCACCAATCAATTCCTTATCCCAAGGTTTTTCATTATTCTAATTTGGACATTCATCTTGTTCACCATTTTTTTTATTATTTTTTTTTTTTGCTCTTTTTCACACTTGTTGGCGGTGTTATCCCATGGTAAATGCATATTTCATTCTCACAGACTGTGATTAACGAATGAAACAGAGCCCCTTTTCGGAGATGGAATTGTCCTATAACAATGAGTTTTGAAGAGGTTTATTAATAGTAATATTTTTTTTTTTGATGAATAAAATGAATGTCCAATTAAAACAAATTCGGACCTTTACATTCGCAACCAAAAACCCATAACAATTTTAAGTTTTCAAAAATAATAATAAAAGTAAATTCATATAATAAGGGTGATTATCTAAACTATTTATGCGATTGATAACAAATTGAGAAATTAATGTTTCATGTCAAAAATAGTAAAAAGATTGTTCTAAAATAAGTTTTTAACTTTTGAGTGTAAAACACAACCTCCTCACACTTGAGCTAGACCTCGCCCTCGAGGTCTTCTTTTAAGGCACAAACCCTTGAAATAAAGACACATTTTTTTTTGGTTCTTTCCTCACACTTGAGTTTTGAAAAGATTTTGTGAAGAGGAATAATGAAACAGGAATAAAAAATCTTTACATCATTCATAGTTAGTTTGTAAGAGCATTTAAGTCAAAAGAGCAGCACAATGTCCAACCTGAATAAACAAACAAACACAATAAAATGTTAAGGAAGAAAACTAAGCATCACCCGTGTCCTCCCGTAAGGCCTAAGCCAAACTCTTATTTCATCAACATTGAAGCACACCCTGCAAACACACAAAACAAACAAACAATGTTATGAAAAACATGGGTTGCCTCCCAAGAAGCGCTTCTTTAACGTCACTAGCTTGACGTTTGAGAGAGAACTCTCAGCTATGCATGTCAGTTGTGGAGCACTCATCATTAGTGCCTCCACCTTATCCTCCAGGTATGCCGTCAGATGGCGTAGACCCTTGAACTCTTGTGACCACCAAAATGTGATATAATCTTGAAAGAACACATCGTTCGAACAAGGAATTAGCACATATCCTGCATCACTCTCATTAGTATAATCAACAAGTATTTCAGGATCAGGTGCCTCTGGTGTCTCCAACCGCTCATAATGAGCCTTCAAGGTAGAAACAGCTTGAATAGAGATTGCATACTCCTCTTGATGGGTTTTCTCTTCTTCATCTATGCCCTCAACGTGAAAATCACAAAGTTTAGACTCTGTGTCACTCTCTAAGAATGCATCCCAACTTCCTAACTCACAACCCCCACAAATATCACCTAGGCAAACAGATCTTTGCCTAGCACAACAATGCTCATCATGATCAAGTAAAGAATCAAAGAAGGCATCATCGGACATTGTTTCCTTCACATCACAAGTTTCATCAACTATTTCAACAAGCGCTTGGGCTTGTGTCGGATCAAAATCTTCACCAAGACTATCTTTGAGAGACTCTTTAAATGAGAGGTCAACCATAGATGATAGGGTAGGTTTCTTGTCACAAAGTATCTCATCATCTATGGTTTCTTCATCAACCTCATTGGGCACTTTCATATGGGGCTCTTCAGGACTAAGTTCTACGAGGATAGGCTCTCTCTCAGTAGCAATGAGAGGCTCAAAAGAAATAGGGGTGAGAAGAGTTTCAACCATCTCGACCATGGTTACCGCAGCCTCCTCCTCAGATTTAGTACCTTCCTCGTATGTCTCCTGTTGAACTTTGTGGTCATTGTCATAAATGATTTTTTCAAACAATTCCTTGATACTCTCATCATGAGATGCTAGTTCAATCCTTGTCTTTCTTAAGTCTTCCACAAAATCAAGTAAGGACGATTTTAATTCTTCGAGCTCGTGTTGAGGATAAGCTGAAATTCCAGAGTCATTTTCGAAGGAGTACTCGTTTGTGCTGGTGCAATGATTTTCCATCCTTTCATGGTAATTTTCATGATAATTAAAATCATCATGATAATTAACTTGATAGGAAACATCATCATAGCCTTCAAAGTTTTGCCCTTGGTGAAAATAGTTATCTTGAAATTGGTAATCTCCATACCCTAAAGGCGGATTTTCGCACCATTGATTGTTATCCTCATAACCTTGTCCATAGCATCCTTCATTTTGATTATTTCGAAAACTTTGTTGTTCATAGTATGGATAGTGATATGGTGGTTGAGAATGAAAGCGTTCACTTGAGTAATCCATGAGGAAATCTCAAGCAAACACGTGAGAACAAAACAAAAAAGAAAAAGAAAGTCTCCCTAACTTGAATTCGCCCATGCTTAAGTCAAAATCAAGAAATCACCGTGCCATTCCCCGGCAACGGTGCCATTTGATAACCGCTTTCGCGGCGTTGTAGTAAAACGGAGTCTAACCTTTCGGTTTTTCCCCGAGTATCGTGTCTCTCGAGGAATGGCGGAGGAGCTTCTTGATTTCAAGTCCAGTCACAGGTTATCGCAAATTATTGGAAGCTTTCCAAATTAAAACTTTTGGTTGATTTTCTAAACTACTTTTTGGAAAAGAAAGTAAATTAAATTGTGCAAATACTAATGATGGCTCAAAAATAGACTAAAGGAAAAAATATAATATTAAACTTAAATGGATTGATGCAAATAAGGGCAATGAATTGAGTAATTAGAAATGGATATATTCTTGGACCTAATAATTAGGGAAATTAAAACTAAAAGTGGACTAATAATTTCTTTCCTCATAGACAAGAATAGAAACTATTTTCATTAATTTATCCTATTTCTAGGTGTCATTAATGTGTTCAAAATGGTTGGCTTGAATTAAATTCTAACCTCATAGACAAGGTAGAAATAATTCTCCAATATTTTAATTAATAAAAATAGCCAAATTCATTAACTAGTTAAACTCATTATTTAAGCAATTGAATTTATCTCTCATAGACAAGATGTAAATCCCTTTCATTAAATTATCCTATTTCTAGGCCTTATTAATGTGCTCGAATATGGTTGGCTTAAATTATTTTCTAATCTCATAGACAAGTTAGAGATAATTTTCCAAGAATTTAATTAATGAATATGGCTAACAATTATTAATTACTATTTCATCATTTCAAACAACTAGTCCCCATTATTAATTTTAATCCCTAATTTTTTTGGTCAACAAGTCAATCCATATTCCTTTAGTCAATTCATGCCCAAAACAAATTTAGCTAATAAAGATCATTTTAACAACTAACAATATAATGAATATATTCAACATTAACAAGGAATTAAACATGGATGATAGCAAAACTTATATTCTGGAACAATAAACTTGTAGAAACTGAAGTATAACTTTCTGGAAGTTTTCACGAATTTTTGAACCTAAAATCCAATTTTAACAACTAATTGATAATTTTCCCAAATTTAACTAGAAAATGCAAAAAGCAACTAAAATTATTTTAAATTCGTTCTAAATTTTATATTGACTACTGGGAGTGATATTACTGTGAATTAAACTAGAATTAGGACAGAAACTAATTTTTTTTCCTTTTTGAGTATTTAATTTAATTTATGCAATAATAACAACTAAATGCCGGAATTAATTAAAATTTACTTCTACTTCGTAAAAATTAACTTTGTTTTGATAAATAACTACCTTGAGGCTAGTAAACAACTATATAATTAATTGGAATGGATTTAATGTCAACAACTATTTTATTCAAATTTAAGAAGAAAATGCGAAATAGTGGAATAATTTTCTGAAAATTTTAGAAGCACAAATAGAAAAAACTAAGTACAGATTCAGATTCTATTCATTGAAAGGATGAAAATACATATAAAGGACTCACAATTTGGAGCTAAAATGAGAAAGATATGAAAGATTGAAGTTGAAGGTGCAACAATGGCGGAAATCCGAGCTTTGAGGAGGAAGAAGACGCCCTTTTTGATCTGATTTGGGCTTGAAATTGGTGTGTTTGAGTTCAGCAAAAATCGGGCAATTTATAGGAAAAATTTCCCCGAAGGCGGCCAAACAGGCGGCCGCCTTCCGCCTCTCTCCGGCCGCCTTCCGTCCTCGTCGCCGACAACGGTCGGTGGCCGGTCTCCGTCAGCCGTAGGCGGCCACAGAGGGCGGCCGCCTTCCGCCACAAATGGCCGCCTGCCGTCTTGTCGTTGGCAGATCGGATCCTGGCGGATCCCGGCGGATCCCGGCCGCCGCAGGCGGCCCAGCAGGCGGCCGCCTGCCGTCCTGTCTGGCCGCCTGCCGTCCTGTCTGGCCGACCGGTGGTTGGTTTCGTCCCCTTGTGCCGCAGGCGGCCACCGAGGGCGGCCGCCTTCTTCCTCGTGTCGGAAGCCTTCGGTCTTTTCCTGGTCCCGAGTCAAAGCGAGGTTGACTTCTGATTTTTCCCGTAGGCGGCCAACCAGGCGGCCATTTTGGGCGCCTATTTGGGCGCCTTCTGCCACTTTTGTCTGGCAGATGCGGCTTTTCCTGCTCTTCAACTTTGTCTTCTGAATCACCTTGATAAAATGCTTGCTTCTTCCGGTATAAATGCATTTGTCACTCAAATTGACTCATTTTGTGCTCAATTGACCCGAAATCCCGCTAAACATATTATGGATGTGATTTTTACCTGATTTCATGAAACTTGAACCAAAATATATAAAATGTGTCTTTTCTTTCTATTTTCATTCAAAAATCGCTTAAATTTGATAAGAAAAATAAGTACAAAAATGGACTTATCAAGCATCTTTCACCCCGGATGCGGAGGGCCCGAAGACGATCATCTATCGTCCAGTGGCCTAGGCCCGGGGACGAGCATCTTCCACCCGGAGGCCGAGGATCTAAAGAAGACCATCAAAAGCCAAGGGCCCGAAGACGATCATCTATCGTCCAGTGGCCTAGGCCCGGGGACGAGCATCTTCCACCCGGAGGCCGAGGATCTAAAGAAGACCATCAAAAGCCAAGGGCCCGAAGACGATCATCTATCGTCCAGTGGCCTAGGTCCGGGGACGAGCATCTTCCACCCGGAGGCCGAGGATCTATAGAAGACCATCAAAAGCCAAGGGCCCGAAGACGATCATCTATCGTCCAGTGGCCTAGGCCCGGGGACGAGCATCCATCACCCGGAGGCCAAAGCCCGGGGACGAACATCCATCATCCAGAGGCCAAAGACTGGGGACGAGCATCCCCACCCCGGAGGCCAAAGGCATTGAGGCGCGCAACACATCCTGAGACCGAGCATGCCCGGGCTGAGCATGTTGAGGTAGAAAGGTCCCAAGGAGACCCAACCTAACATCTGGAGGTCGAACGTCTCTAGGAATAGGCCGAGGATTGACGCTGTATGACGACTCCGAGGACTGCTACCGGGTCGTGCATCGAAAAGCAAAGACACATCTAGGCCGAGTTTCTAGGGATGAACGTCCAAAGGAAGTTGGGTCGGGTTTCTAGGGACTAATCTTCCTAAGCATGTCGGGTCGAGCATCCTGAAGGAAAATTCCAGAGCCCCAACAACGAGAGATCGAGCGGGTTGACCGTCAGGGGGCCGAACGTCCAAGGAAGCCCAACCTAGCATCTGGAGGTCGAACGTCTCTAGGAATAGGCCGAGGATTGTCGCTGTATGACGACTCCGAGGTCTGCTACCGGGTCGTGCATCAAAAGCAAGGACAAATCTAGGCCGAGTTCCTAAGGGTCGAACGTCTAAAGGAAGTCGGGTCGGGCATCCGTGGGCCGAATGCCCCAATCCCTCGCACCTAAGCGAATGCATTGAATTAAGCCTTTGCTCCGAAAGCCGAGGTCATGTGCAAAGAAGGTAGAGGAAGAGCGTAGGCAAGAGTATACTTTCTCGAGCAGATTCGCACGCTCACTACTCAAGAAACTGAGGGACTTGTGTTGAGGTATATTACCCCGGTCCGTTACTGTTCAGGAGCCCAAGGCATCGCCCCAGCTTGGAGCCCGAATGACAAGGTCCATTTCAGCCTATTAGGCATGTTTCGGCCCTTTGGGCCCATTTTGGGCTTACTTGGCCCATTAGGGTAGACTTATTCCCTACTCCATTTCCCCTATAAATATGGGGCTTTCCCACATGTTTAGGGATCCTTTTTTGGTTGGTCTCTCCTTCCCCACTTCTCCTCCTTCTCTCTAGAATAGAATAGCTAGCTTCATCCTCCATTTGGGAGCTCAATACCTTGTACTTTGTAATGGTGAGGAGAGATTAATGAGAATGAGAGGGCTTGGACATTAGCCTAAAAAGTCTCGTGGTTTTCTCCCTTTCGGGTTTCCATGTAAAAATAGTTTGTTCATACACATTTATATATATATTTACTATATCGTGTTGGATTAAACTCAACAGGGACAAATACCAAAACCTCTTCAAAAAGGGGCATACCCTTTCAGAAATACCATAGATAATATTACTAAAGAAAAGTAAAACAGGAGTTTTTTTTTGGGGGGGGGGGGGGCTATATCTGACCCAAAACAATACATGTAAAATAATCAAAAGAACTGAAATGAATCAAAACCTAACCAAAGGAATACCAAATTTGTCCATCAGATAAGCTCTCTTAACCGGGCCCGACAGAGCATTAACACATTTAAAAATATTCAAATGGGCTGCGTTGCGTGAAGATGGGCCAGTTTATTCAAATTTGTCCATCAGTGAAGAGAGAATCTGAATATTTTTGCTTGATCTTAATTACAATTATACAATTAGATGCATATTTATATAAACAAGAAGAAGATTTTAGTAGTACAGTTATCTAACTGACAAACTAATTATAACTAACAATAACATGTCAGTAGTAATAGTTATATATATTCTTCAACTTCCATATGATTTCCATGTATTTTCTAGAGAAAATGTGTGACATAAAGGACTTCCTCTCACATCGATGCAATAAATTTGGAATTGCCCAAGCTATCAAAATTTCTACTCCAAAATGAAATTATGACTTCTGCATTTCTACACTTATTATGCATACGCCCAAAAATTTACGAACTTGACATCAGATTTGTAGTACTATTTGTTATTATAACATTTTATTATACTACGTACAATTTTATTGTAATAACTCATAAATTACTAACATTATATTAATTATGATTACATTTTGTATTGTGCATCACACAGATTAGAATCTTGTATAAATAAACATAGAATATATATCATGGGAAATTGGGAGCTAAAGTTGGAGCCTAGTCGTTTGGACATTGATATATTTATTTTATATGTACTCCATACATTTGAAATGATCGAACTTTATTTCGAAATTGTTAAAATGAAATTGGTTCAATTGATTTATATAATGATATTGGAGCTTTGATACCATATGAAATTGTTAAAATTATCAACACCGGAGAATACTCATCAGCAATGGCGGAAGTAAAAAAGAAACACAGAAAGCTTGAAGAAGATACAAAGTTGAAGAGAGAATCTGAATATTATTGCTTGATCTTATTACAATCATACGGTTATAGATGTATATTTATATACACAAGAAGAAGATTCTAGTAGTATAGTTATCCATCTAACTGACTAATTACTAATTGTAACTAACAATAACACGTCAGTTGTAATAGTTAAATATATTATTCAACTTCCATATGATTTCTTGGGAAAACGTGTGACTAAAGTCTAAAGGGACTTCCTCTCAAATATATGCAATTCATTTGGAATTGCTTAAGCTATCAAATTTTTTATTCCAAAATGACATCATGACTTCTGCATCTCTACACTTACTATGCGTACGCGCAAAGATTTACGAACTTGGAATCAGATTTGTGGTACTATTTGTTACTTTATTTTCGTGGACAATACTTATTTATAAGATTCATGCTACTTTTATTATATTCTGCTTGTCTTGATATAATTGTGTATTGTGTAAAATTGAACTGTTGTTTTTTATATTTTGCTTGTTTTGATGAAGTGGATAGGTACTAAGTCTGTAGATTCTACACTGGAGCTTTTGAAAAAACTTTATTTTGTTGTTCGAACTTGCAAAGAGTTACTCTTTTTCAAGATTACCCCATTTACGGGATTAAGGTTTGAAATGTCTATCATTAAGGCAATGATATACACTACGTGATAGCAGAGAAAAGTATAAGGGAGGTTATGAGGGAATGGTTGTTATACTTGACATTTGTTATTAATCCGTTATTGCAAATCAAGGAATGCGTTTTGCTTGACTTTCTTATAAGGAAATATTGACAAAGTTTTTCCTTATTGTCTTAATCTGACATGGCCGGATGTTGTATGACGGGTTAATTAGGGATAACTTGTTATACACATCGTCAAATGTAGGAAATCCATGAATAGACATTTGTGGTGGAGAATGATTTTCTTTAAGCTTAGAGCATCTCCAATGCTATAATGTCCACGTTGCATATGTGGCATGAGTGATAGCCACATAAATATTAGCAAATAAATTATTTCTCTCCTTATTTGAATGATTTTATACAATTTTGGCAAGTTTTTTCCTGCAATGTCAACAACAATGTCAACATCTAGACGGTCTCCTTGACATTGTAGAGAAAAACTTACCAAAACTGTATAAAATCATTCAAATAAGGAGATAAAGAATTTATTTACTAATATTTATGTGGCATGGGAAATAGCCACATAAATATTAGTAAATAAATTCTTTATCTCCTTATTTGAATGATTTTATACAGTTTTGGTAAGTTTTTCTCTACAATGTCAAGGAGACCGTCTAGATGTTGACATTGTTGTTGACATTGCAGGAAAAAACTTGCCAAAATTGTATAAAATCATTCAAATAAGGAGAGAGATAATTTATTTGCTAATATTTATGTGGCTATCACTCATGCCACATGTGCACCGTGGACATTATAGCATTGGAGATGCTCTTATAAGTTACTCCGTATGACAAATTGATATTAATAATGATATACTGTTATACGAAGTACTACGTACATTATTTATACCTCCATTCAATTTGGGACTGTCTATACTTAGATTGAATATTTTTGATCTGATATGGTTTGATGTGATCTGATCTGGTTTGGTATGGTTTTGTTAAGACCCGGGGTTCCATCCTAAAAGATCAACCTTATAGGAGGAGTAATCCACATCTTAATATAGCACCTAAAGCATTCACAAATATCCGGTGTGGGAATTCAACACCTCTCCTCATGACCAGACACTTCGTCTGGATCGTGCCGTCATTCATTTTTTGGTCGTTCGTCATTGTCATTTTTTATAATCATGTCGTCATTTGTCATAAGGGGCCCCGCACCATAGATCGATTTGGCTCTGATACCATGTTAAGACTCAGGATTCCATCCTAAAAAGTCAACCTTATAAGAGGAGTAATCCACATCTAATATAGCACTTAAAGCTTTCACAAATATCTGATGTGGGAATTCAACAGGTATGATCCAGTAAATGTTTGGTCTCTGTGTATTTTATAATTGTTCAAGTCTGATATGATCTGATCTGGTTTGGTATGATCTGGTCTGGTCTGAGACTGAAAACACACCAAGTAAAAACATCCTTGATCATATGAGGATAACCCATGTGTACATAAATCGGGGTTTTTAAATGTAAGGTATCAAACTGGTGCAAACAATTCGATAATTGGCCCGTTAGTTTTACGCGATGACTTAACGAACTAGACTTAGGGTCTGTTTACTTGTGACTTAATGAGTTTAATGGAAATTTGGACTTATTCGCTCAGCCATATAGTGTTGTTTACTTGTGACTTAATGAAAACCATGTCTTATTCGCTCAGACATTTTAGGACTTATTGATTCAATTCAGCACAATTTTAATACTCCTTAGCATTCAGACCTAATTTTACATCAGATTCTCTTTTATAACCTTGCCTAGATTTATAGCTGTGGCACATCTCACCTCTAAGCTTCACCCATCTGCGAGCTTCAGCCATCTGCGGCATATCCAAGATTGAACGTAAGCTTTGTGTTTGAAACCCATATCCAAGATTGAACGAAAGCCTCTGCCTCGTCTTGATCATGTACTGATTCTCTTCATTGTCTTTGTAAATTTGTAACCTGAAAATCTTGTTCTTCTGAGACCTCTGTTTAATTCCATATCTGGGTGTTAATTATTTTGTAATTTTTGCATTCGCATTAGGAATCCATTCGAATTTGATACGGTAAAATAGGGCTTACGAATCACTTACGAATCTGGATGTTGGAACATAGTAAGCTTCTGGTAAAATAGGGCTGTAAAGTAATTGGATAGTGCTCTCTTCTATGTAAAATGCTCTCTGCTTTGTAAAATAGGGCCGAACATGCTCTCTGCTTTGTGGAACTAGAATTTGGATAGTGTTTAAGATTTTGAAATTAAAATTACTTTCGAAAAAGCTAGTTTGTTTAAGGTGTTGATTTTTTTTGGAAAATTTAATGTGTTGATTGAGGAAAGGGGAGCAACTACTAGTTTTAGCTTTTCCCAGATTGTAAATACAAAATCAGCAAAAAGATAATATAGAATCAGCACCTCTTACATGCAGAAGGATAAATTGGTAAAATGACATAATTCAGACTATACATTCAGCACACATAGTAAACAACTGGTTATACTAGTGTCACTTATTCCAGTCAGACGTCTTAATACAAACGGACGTCTTAATCCAGACAGGACTTAATAGGAAAAAATGTAAACAAGCCCTTAGTTGTGTGCAGTGAGGCCTTCTCCACTTGTTAGCATCGTTGATTCGTTGGTATAACTGTTTCTGCCAAGTCTAAATATGTTCCGTACGAATTTGTCTGGGCATCTTTGTCTATTGACAACTTAGATTGCTGATTCTGGCAATCGACTAATCTAATGTATTTACATAGGGAAAATGCGAACATATTTTATCTATATAGAGGTACAATGAAATCCTATTACACAACATCATCTAAGTCTTATTACAAATTATTCCTTACACATATATATGACTCTATACTGTGATGTCCTATATGACTACAAAATGTATAGTCCTATGTGATAATAATTTAAAATCCTGAGACAATAAATGTAGATAGCTACTTCGATCATGATGTTCTAAACCATTAGGTAACAATTTGCTCAAATTGAATGTTTTGGTTTGGATTCACAGAAGTTAACCCTTTCGTGATAATTTTGTCAACTTATACAATTTGGTTCGGTATTCAACTGAAAAGCCCGCCAAGATCCTATGAGTACCACCGCCATCGTAACAACTCGGTGGAATAAATCTGTCATTATGTTGGCAGATTTAGACTTGGAGATTAGATTAACATCTGCCATAAACAAGAGTCTTAGATATGTCAAAGCGTTGGCAGATTCATGTTAGAATATTAACACAAAACTGCCATAAATTTGGCAAAATTTTAAAAAACGTGAAGTAAATAACTAAATATTCAAACAAGTGAAGGTTTTTAATGGAATAAAATATTTAGCACAACCGGAAATTAGAAAAACGAAGCTATTGACAAAAAAAACATAAAAACCAATTTATACAAAAGCATTTATGCCATAATATGATGTCAATGTAAACATTTCCGCCATAAACTTGACCAAATCTCAAGCAATCATCCAAAACGTTTGAAAATCGAGTTTTTTTAAAAACTCAGAAACCAAAAACCAGAAAATCAAAATAGAAATCCGAAAATTGGAGAAATCAATTCGAAATCGAGAAAAATAAAGGAAAATCGAAGAAGGGGAAGGAGAGAAGGAGAACTTGAATGACAGCGACGCGCGTGATATCATCAACGTCGGCGACGTAAAAGAGAAGTCAGTCAATCTGGTGCGCAGGGCAAAGTCGGTGACGACGGCGATGGCCAGAGTGAAGTCGATCAATGAGGGGAAGAAAGGGAAAGACGTGCACAGGAGATAAGGTGGAAGGAGTTGTGGGCAGGGGGAGTGGAGAGATGTACCGATAAGGATGAAAGGGTAATAATGGTATGAAATATACATATGTTTTAAAATAGGAGTTAAATAGTCCTATTTGGGAGGGAAAACCTACATGGTCTTATTTAAAAATTTCTCCCCTCTTTTAATCCTATATGAGACAATTACTTATAATTATTTGCAATTTAGGCGGCGATTTGAGTAATCTCCATATGTAAAAGTAGTAATTTTTTAAACTTGGGCTTCAATTTAATATACTCCCTCTCTGTATTTATATATTTTCTACAATAGTTTTTTGCACAATGTTTTAGGAGAATATAGTAGGGGTAATGAATAGATTAGAAAAAGTAGGAGAGAAAGTGGAAAAATAGGAAAGAGATAATAAAAAATAAAAATGAAAGGATAATAGACCAAACTCTAACAAACTTTAAAATAGGCTTTAAAATAGGAAGGGAGTATAATAGCCGAGGATAAACCAAATTCTTAATTGATGCGCATGATCAGTGTTGGCATCGCCTTTGGGTTACCTGTGGGGCCGAACTTGAAACTAGTTGTAGGTACATAGGTACGTCTATTTGTGATTCTTAGAACATGAGAAATCTATTTTTTTTGGAAACTCAAATGGTGTTATTGTGTAATGCTAAATTTATATTTTTATTAATAGCGTTAGAAATCCATTGCACGCCTACGCCTCACTCAAACTCGTCTAGGTTTCAAAGGTTTGAAACTTGATTGTGCAGTCTCGGCACGTCTTATACCTTTTAGAACACTGCGCATAATACATACTCCGTAAACTATTTCCATAAGTTTTTTTTTCTATTTATTATTTAGATATTGTTACTCCGGTTAAACTTCAATTCCAAGCATGCAAGCACGTAGAGAAAGAACATCTACAGTGGTGACTCTTCAATATTTACTCTATTAAGACTAATAATTTCTACATATAGACATTATCTAGCTAATTGCATACTATGATGATAAAGTACGCTTTGATCTTGACCATGAGATCGATCATCACTACATACAACATTCTACGGATATATTAATATATCCCACGTACACCACATATTACATATACAGATATGCTTAACACTTGCAAAAAGTTAAAGTTATTCCACATGGCAATTGACACCTATACCCTTGGTGTCACTGATATTGGAATGCAACATGGTTCACGTAAATTGGCTGGTTGGAGATGCTGCTACCTTGGCTATATTGCTGCGGAGTTTGACCAATGGCAAAAGTGACATTTCCACCACCGCTCATGCATGGGTTTTGATTATTATCATCAAAATTTGCGTTTTGGGAAATTGATCCAAAATAATATTCTAGCTCCCATAAGTGTGTTAAGGAACATGGCCTTTGCAATATCAAACCTTGTGGTCCCCTAGCAATGTTCACAACCTCACAATTGGGTGCAATTTGGGTTTGGGTTTGGGTTTGGCTTTGGCTTTGGGTATCCATTTCACCTTTCGCCATCTCAATAGCTCTATTTCCCACACTCATCTTTTTGTAAATTCTACATAACACCCAATCATCCAGCTGAAAAACACACCACATCCCCATTAATACAAGTCATCCACCATGAACATGCTTGTAAAATTAAACAATTATTGCTGTCAATATTTCGTTCTCACTTAGCATGTCCATAATACATTGATTTTTAGATTCAAAATTTGTTATACTCCGTATAAACTAAGAGTAAAATATAGATAAAATTTAAAAATAAGATCGATTACAAGTATGTTTTATTTCAAAAAATATGACTAATTTAGTCCTAATAAAAAATAAATGAAGTTAACTTCTCGATCTTCAATTCGAGCGGAGGAGTTTTTTTTGGACGAAACAATAGTAGTTCATCTAAAATATCATTTTAGATAGTGTACAAACTTTCATCACTAGAGAGCAATCACCACTGGACTATCGCCCGATCTCCGCGAGTCCGCCACCTCTAAATCGTAAGAGGAGCTAGTGATCGATAAAACCATGAACCTACCTTAATTAAGGGTATATTTTAGACTAATTTACATTATTGATCTTTCATAACTAAGGGTCATATAAGACCTACTTAAGTAGTAACCCTAGGTGGTCCAATTTTCAGAAAAATGCTCGCTGAGTTTTAGAATTATGAAGAGCAATTGTCTCCCAAAACAACAATGATTGTCTTATTTTAAGGAACTATGTTAGTTATACTACATACCATATATAGCATGTAATATATGTTACCTCCTTATTGGAAAAAATTCTTTATTTTTTAGCATTAAGCTAAAGCAAGCTGAATAGTTTATTTTTAGTAAGCTAGTTTCTCTTAATAAATTCCAAATGTATAACCAAAATAGAAGTAATAATGAACAAAAATGTGAAAATAGTAACTTTAATGACTATAGTTGTTTTCAAATGTTACATCTAGTGATTATAAAACTTATTCATAGTACGGAGTAATTTATAGTCACATTTTTCTCCATAGATTTTATATTAGTACGGACTAAGTAGTAATATTTTAGGAAAAACTTCATAATTTAATACATATGAGTTAAGTAATACTCCGTAATATAGATGATCATCATCATTACGATCAAAGACCGAGAGCAAACACAAAACTCAAAATAGCATGGTGGCGTAGGGAGTATATCTGTATATGTCTAGGCTCCATTAAAAAAGATTAAATTACGTACATATCCTAGACTATAATCTCGCGAACGACTCAATAGTGTTGTACTTAAACTATCATGTCATTTAAGTAATTAAGATGACTTGGTAAATTAAAGAAGAGAAGAAAAGGTTAAAAAGTTGTACTAATAAATATTTTTTTGTTTGTATAAAATGTCACATGTTATATATGAAACAATAATGAAGCATTGAGAGTGGAATTCTAGGTCATTTTAATATTATAACATACATAAGTCTTATAAGAAGGTAGCTAGTGAACTTACCCTCATGGATCTGTTTTGCTTGGGCGGTTGTGAAGGTGATTCATTAAGGCGATACTCATGCATGATCCAATCAGTCTTTATACCCTTAGGTGGCTTACCTTTGTAGAACACAAGAGCCTTCTTTACACCAACATATTTAGAGCAACTATAGATGGCCTTATCCGTGCCTGTAGCTTTCCAATAACCCGAAACCGCTGCCCTATTAGGTCGAATACCGTTCGGGTACTTCCTGTCCCGAGGGGTGAAGAAGTACCATTCATTTTCTCCGAAATCCGCCCGCTCTACACAAAGTTAATAAGTAAATTGTACGAAGCATATATAATGAAAACCGAAACCGAACCAAGTTCCGTTAGTCGATCAGTTTCAGCTATTACAGTCGGTTTTGGCATGCTTCATTCGGTTTTGGTTTGTATGGTCAATTTTATATTTAAATCTCAAGCCACGAACCGAGTTACCTATATATGATGGAAAAAGCTGTTTGTATACTAAGTTGTACACAACCCTTAGTTGCCTATGTACACAACAGTTTGTTCAGAAACTGCATGCCTATGTATACAAGTAACTAGGAGTATGTACATGAAATGTGTACAACTTATGTGTACAAGTAACACTGTCGTTGATTTGGTCAGTTCTCGACGGAATGAATGAGTTTTGATCAGTTCGGTTTTAATAAGTTTATCGTTCAATTTCAGTTTATCGGCTTTTTTGTTCAGCCCTCTAGTGCGTGTGTGTGTATAACACAAAATTATGTACATATATATACTAACCGGGTAATTCCCAAGGATCAAACTTATAAACATCAACTTCTGGGATAATAGAGACTGGGCAAGGCCTTGAAGTTGATTGGTTTCGAAGATAATAGATGATTAGTTCCTCATCAGTTGGATGAAACCTAAAACCAGGAGGAAGGTCACCCCTCTTTTGAGCTACCATTTTGGGATCTTTTTCTTTCTTTTTTGGGTGGTTGGAGACATTAAAGAAACTGCCAGAAGTGTTTGAAATGTTTTTGCAACGAGAGAAATGGGCAATTTATTAGCGAGGGTTTTTGTCTTTTACGTTGAGGATTAGGAACATGCGTTATTGCATTACACTTTTCTATCTACTATTTTTTTCTACCAATAAATAGCATATATCCAATAATGGACCAGTCTCATTCTGCCACTATATAAAGAGAATTATTATCTATGTAGCACAAGCCCACCGTTTTTGTATAGACTAGCTAGTACTTCTCATTCATATCTATATGCATGATATATAAAATAAATAAATCTATATATGGATAAACAATGATGATATATATCTTGATGTATACATGCCCACTCATTAAAAGGTCATGATTCATAGAGCTCCCGGATTGGTCCATTTGGCCGATTGGCTAGACTTGAAACCCAAGAACAAATAATTTTATCTGGTGGTTGTTAAAGTATCTATCCACATGCACCATCCGTGTAAATTATCTAATAAAACAATTTTGAACAACTCATCCGTGTAAATAATTTTATCTGGTGGTTGTTAAAGTATCTATCCACACCATCCGTGTAAATTATCTAATAAAACAATTTTGAACAACTCAATCCTATCAGAATGATTTTTTAGGATTGAATTTCGAGGTTAACATGATATCAGAGTTGGATCGGTTGAGATTTTATTATTTTTTAGCACCAATGATTAATGGTATTTCATTAAGAGTCAATTTGGCCTATTTATACACCCAGGCGGTGTCCATTTCATATCAGTTTGGGCTAAGGGAACGTGTTGAAACATTTGCCCAATAGGACATTGGTATAATATAATAAAACAATATTCCCTATGTCTTTAATTGTTCTTCCATAGTACAAATCACACATAGATTAAAAAATTGTGTACTTTGTGGTGGAGAATTATGCAGATGAGAGAGAAATGTGTCATAAATGTACGTTGTGAATTACAAATTCTTTATCAAAAAAGAAAAATAAAAGTTCTTTTGAAATGAATGAAAAAGGAAAGTTGAAAGTTCTTTAGGGATGGAGGGAGTATAAGATTACGGGTTACATCTCCTCTTATTAGGTTGATTTTTAGGAGGAAAATGGCAATCTTAACCGTTGCCACTTGCCACCTGACTTTGACCAAAAGGCCATAAAAGATTTATTCGGTTGTTAAAGTGGACTCACACGATTTTTATGGTCAAACTGTCCATCATCTGTGCTCATGGGATTGCCCATGCAAACTGCTATAAACTCACTGTCTCACTGCTCATTACTGTCTTAGAATTTAGCTCAAAATAAACTTGCATTAATTAACTAGAAGCATTGTTCTTCAATTACAGAATCTCCTTATTTTGACATTTTGTAATGATGATGCTATTATGTTGTAGAGGTGGACCGTGGATGGGTCGGGGCCTATATTTGCCTCCTAGCTACGCCCCTATGTTAAAGCGAGATTAGATTCAAAATTTGGAAGTAAAAGAACTATCCTACAAAAGTATTGAAAATGAAAATGGCATAATCCAAAATTAACTAAATGTCTAAATTCAGTGCTCTGCATTGTGGAAAGTTAAGGAAAATCATACCGTAAGAAAAGAAAATTCAAACTCACCACATCATGAAAGTTCAGACAATGCAAAACAACTACACAAACACACAAAGACACTCACACCAGTCACACATATGGTTCAAACAATTTTCCAATAATATAATTAACAATTGAAAGACGGATCAAATAATGTACATTTTTCTTAATTAACTTAATTAAAGTATAAAATAATTAAATAACATATGATATTTTTGACAATGGCGTTTTTATATAGAGGGTATAGGGACAAGTTCATAATCCAGAGATGATTGTGGTTAGGATGTGTTTTAATTGGACTACTTTCAATCCCAAACCACACCAGATTAGACTTATATAGTTATAAAATACACAAAGATCAGACATTTACCAAAACAGACAAGACGAGTTCAGATCAAACCAGATCAAACCAGCCCAGAAAATAGTAAAAACATCTTTAGTACAAAGTCAAAGTCATGCACATTTAGAATAACTCTAGCCTCATAGACACTACTTCCGACCCATCTTGATGAGTTCCAGTTTATAATTTGAATGATATATGTAACTCTTTGTTTTTGGAACAAAAACTTTATGTATTCAGTGATGGAGGGAGTGGTAGAACACTAGAACTTCGACTCTCTAGATTGGGAGGCATCAATTATGATACGAAGTAATTTATAGGACTACTTTTGCCCAATGAGGTTACCTTATGAGCAGGCCCGGCCCAGCCCATGTGCAAGTGGTGCAACTGCACAGGGCCCCATTTTCAGGAGGGCCTCCAATTTTTTTTGTCAGTGTTAAGACTAGGCCCAGTAGGGAAAAAATTGTCCAAGCAGCCAACCCCATAGAAGCCCGCTGCTGACTAGCGACGCGCTTCATCATTCATATACACGGTAAATTTCCTTCGGTCATCGGTCGACAATTTCCTAGGATACTTAAACGACTAAGAGAGAATCGAAACAATTTTCGAGGAGACTATGGAGTAGGAACGGTGTTAACCTTAATTTTTATAGTTAGGGCTTTAATGCTAAATATAATTGAACAATCTGCTTCAAACAACACCGCCATATATCCCAATATTCCGATTTGTTCAGTTCTTCTTCCCACTGACCTTATTTCTTTAATCTTCGTTTTGATTTACTGAATTCTTTCGGACTTCAGAGTAATTGATGAAACATGGAATACGATTTGTGACGCCTAGAATCTTGATTCCCTTGAAACCAGCCACTAAGAAGGGCGGTCGCCTCCTCCTCGGGCAGGAGAGGCTAAGACGTCAAGGCTCAAGCAGTGAAGTGGTGAGCCTGCGCAGACCCGTAGAGCAGCAGGGGTGAAGGGGAATCTTTTTTCAGGTGTTTTTGTCAATTCTTACTTTTGGATTCTGAAAATTTTACACATAGTAAATTGTAATGCATTATGGCCTTAGAAAATTTGAATACGGACACGAATAGGATGTAAAATATGTAGTATTAATGTATAATTATTAGCCTTACAAGTTTTGTAGGGAGCATTATCTGTAGTACTGTATATGTTAGGGCCTTCTATTTTTTCTGAACAGGGCCTTCATTTCGTTGGGGCCGGGCCTGCTTATGAGTAAGTGGGGAAATTATTAAGAAAAATGGATTTATGTGATTGATATTTATTTGATGAAATGTAAATAATGTAGAAGTAATTGGAAACATAAAAATTTTATGAAATATGATATGCCACATAATAGGTGAGACAGATGATAAATGAAAGGTAGTATAAGTCTTGCTTTATTTTAATAAAATCTATCTAAATGAAAAAAAGAAAGGTAGTAGGATGAAGGGCAAAATAATTAAAATACCCCAAATTTTGAAGGGGTGTAAGGTAAATACCCCGAACTTGCATATGTAATTTTTATATAAAGAGTTTTGTTAGCACCATGATCATATAATTTTCACCATAAATTAAATGATCATAAATTTTAAATTTATACATGATATGGTGCTAAAATGATTTTTTATGTAAAGTTTGGGGTATTGAAATTACACATGCAAGTTTGAGATATTTATCTCACACTCCTTCGAACTTTGGGGTATTTGAATTATTTTCCCCTAGGATGAATAGAGTATATCACATTGTTTTTGTTTGTTGTATCTTGTAATCGTAAAGGCCAAATAATAATTTATTTGACCATTTTTCTAATTAACATTCATTAATATTTTGTAATAAATTGCATTTCCTTTGTAATACACGAATGAAAGTGCTAGTACAATTTATTTAGGAATTTATATTTGGGTTACAATTTTCTGATCTGATCCGGTCTAGTATATAAATTTTCTGATCTCCATATATTTTACAATTGTCAAAGTCTAGTTTGGTTTGATATGATCTAATCTGGTCTAATCTAAAATAAGTCTAATTATAAACATCCTTAAAATGTACTCCCTCCGTTCTTTAATATTAGTCCTCTTAGGCTTTGGCACGGGTTTTAAGAGGAAAGTAGTAGGGGTAGTGTCAAAAGTGTAATGAGTAGTGGATAAATGAAAAAGTAGGAAAGAGAAAAGGGTAATGGTAATAAAAGTTGGGGTATAAAGGTATATTTAGAGTAAAAACTTTCCTTAAATGGAAAGGAGGACATATAAAAAAAATGTCCCAAAATGGAAAGAATGACTAATAAAAAAGAACGGAGGGAGTATTTCACAAATACTTTTAAAAATTAGAATGTTTTTAATTGGACTGAAATTTTCCAGTCTTGTCTTATTATGTCTAGCAAATTTAAATCTGGCTCAATTTGAATTGGCCTAGTTTGATCAACTAAATGATTATTTTATGTGTATTTTACTATAGTTGAAGTTTGATCTGTTTCAGTTTGATATTCAGTCCAATTAGATGCAAGATGAGATGTAATTTTATTGGCTTGCTTTTCATAATGGGCCCTCAAGTCTGTTTTAGACTTTCAGCCCATACCAGAAATAAATCGTAGGTGAGTACAAATCGTCAAATGTATTAGGGGGTTTAACATTAGGGAGGTTTATGATAGACAGATAGAGCGGCCATGGAAGACAACAAATTCTCCACTGCGAATCCAAACCCCAGCCAACAGATCGCAATGTCTCCCTCAAAATCCGGGCAAAACGAAGGAAACCCAGAATCGGAAACCTCAGAATCTCCACCACCAATCGTCGAATCTTCAGATCCCCCCAGAGAAAAGAACAATCAAGAATCCAACGAAGATGGGATTAGCGCGGGGGAGAAAATCGGGGAAGGAGAACGGGAGGAAGAGGAGGAGGAGGAGGAAGGAGAGTGTGGGTTTTGTTTGTTTATGAAGGAGGGTGGGTGTAGAGATACCTTTACGGATTGGGAGAAGTGTGTGGAGGAGGGCGAGAAGAACAAAGAGGATATTGTTGAAAAATGCTTCGGGGTGACTTCTGCTCTGAAGAGGTGTATGGAAGCTCATTCAGATTACTATGCTCCCCTTTTGATGGCTGAGAAGGCTGCTGAGGCCGAGGCCTTGAAAGAATTGGAGACAGAGAAGGAGAAAGAGAAGGAAAGAGAAGAATCTAGTGAAGGAAATACCAAATTGACGGGAGAAGGAGAATCAGAGAGTTCTGAGAAAAAAGAGTCTTGAACTTGGTAATTTAAAGATTGAGCTCTTCTTTATTTTTCATATTATATCCAACTATACAATGGTTTTGGTTAAGGGACAGTTGTGAACTTAATAACATCTATTGAGCGATGTTAAGAGGATATGTGATTCTTTTACTAACATTGATATTTCCAAAGTAATTGAATGATCCATTCACTTGATTTTGTTTTGGAATGATTTGCTGTATTTCATTTACTCCACGGGTTGTCTGTTTTTGTTTACATGTTGGTATGCTTGGTTTGATAACTTCTGCTAATGCTTTAGGGCTTTACTGGCTGTGAGATTTTATACTTGGAAAACTTATGGGCTTAATCTAAACTCTGGTGTTTTTAGCACATAACACCTTAGGAGACACTTTTTAGAAATAAGGGCTGTCTAGTAAGGGCTGGAACTCCAGAAGCATAATGTTAGATCTCTTTTACAAAATTACAAATCTTCAATGTTTCTAGAAGATGATTCTATCACTTTAGGACTTGGGAGACACTAATTAGAAATAAGGTAGTTTTGAATGTAAGTGCTGGAACTCTAGAAGCATAAACTTAAATGTCTTTTACTCTCTAAACTTCATTCTTTTCTTTTTTTCATCCGCCCCAATATAAACTCTTATTTCCTTTTAGGCTTTTATGGAAAAGAAATATGTGGTTCACGAGATTTATCTCTCTTCTACACAACTTTAGGCCACACAATTTTCATTTCCTTAATATGGTGCCAAGTGAAAACAGGAGTTTATTATGGGATGAGGGAGTACAAAATTAGTAATCTTCTTTGTTTTCCACTTTTTTTGTGGTGAAGACGATTCTAACACCTTAGGAGACACTGATCAGTAACTAAGTATGCCTTCATAATCCTAATCGGAGTTGTGATTATCATTCTGAGAAACTATTTTCTGCTCTATTACCAAATAAATGAACAAATCCTTTACAAAACTGTACCCCCTCCCCCTCTGTATGTCTCTTTTTTAGTGTGTGGATATGTCTCTCAGTTCTCTCTACCATTTTGTAAATAAGATCTTATTGATATTCACGTCATGCCACATGTACATTATATGATTATCTGGAACTTCAGCATAACACATTGGTCCCCCCCTCCCCTACATACTACTCCATATCTTACATACTACTCCACATCTTCTTTGTTTTTCCACTTGCTTCAGTCAACCAATAACATGAATGCTTCTTATACTCATTTTTTTCCTTGGTTTTGTTTCCCTTTTTCATTTTCTTTTCTTTTTTTTTCTTGGCTTTGTATCCAACAATTGCTATTAGAGTATAGTACTAGTTCTAAAGATAACCATATCTCATCCATTGCTTTTTGTATCGTCACGGAGAGGTATTCTTTTTGGATTATTTTAATATAAATTAAAAGGTAATGCTAACTGCACAGCCTTTAAGCGTATAGTTAAGACAAGTAAGCCAAGAATTTTGTTTATGATATTCATTGTTATTATATAATGAACTTGTAAGTTTATGTCTAGATCTTGATATTGCACTTGACACTGAATAGAAAGTAGCTAAAAACTAAGGCATAGTGAACAGAGTCATAAATTAAGGCATGCGAGAAGTGTTGCCCCACAGGCTAGTTATAGACTTATACGTAGTAGTAAATAGTCTGTACTCTGTATAGTATACAAAATGCTCTTTTATTTGTTTAAAGATCCCTATTTTAGTATTTTTTTTAAATACAGATATCAAAAAGTTATATTTATATGTAATTAAAATATAATTCCTAAAAAAATTGTGTAATTTTTATTGTATAAAGGCTAGTTATAGTAATTAGCACAAGGTCCTCCTATGGTTTGGGACGGGATTGATAGTGAAAAGAAAAGAGAACATTTTCATTTTTTATTCTATATATATCTTTCTATCTCTTGGCACATACTATCCTCCGTTTTTTTAATCGCAACATGTTGAATTTTATACTATTCAAATCTTCTACTTTGACTACATTTTACGGTATTATTTTACGAAATTAATTTTTTTTTAAAAATATTGTTCAATTCATCTCATTACAAATTTTCAAAATCTGATTTTTAATGATTTTTTACTAATAGAGATTAAGATATAATTACGGTCAAAGACTTGCGTTGGTAAGTGTGAAATGTTGACCGTTGCAACTAAAAAGGAACGAAGGAAGTATATAGTTATGTAATATCATCGAATCATCGCTTTTGCATTGTTGATGTTCTAAAATCTCATTGATGCTCTCTTAATTCAAGCATGCAAAAAAACATGAAAAATGTGCTCATGGCACAAATAAGTACTTTTCATGTCTCGAACAACGAAAAGAGAATAGCAATGTGAAATGCTATGGAAAAAAAAGTACATCCATTGTCTCAAACTCAGAGCCCGTTTGGAGAACTCTGTTTTCGGCTTATCAGGCTTATCAGCCAACTTTTTCACCAAACACGTAACTTTTACTTTCGCGCGCTGAATTGTGTAATAAGCCGAAAAAGTAAGGTTTGAGTTACTTTTCTGGCTGTATTGGCTGAAGTTACTGTAGAGGACCATTTTAGCTATTTTTACATATAATTTTTTCTTTAATTTATTAATAAAATATATTTTTAAAATATTTTTTTCTTAAATCAGCAGAATCAGCCAAAGCAACCACTCCAGCCAGAATATCATAAATTTCAGCAGAATCAGCCAAAACAGCCGATTTTGGTGCTACCAAACGGGCTCTGAATGTCTACTTTGTTGAACTGACAAATCGTGTAGTTCTTCAGTTCTGACCACCGAGAAAAACCAGAAAGATATTGCTCCAACTCCTCCAAGTTGGACTGAAGTGTATAATTATCAGTATGATTGTTTTATCCTAAAAATCGGAATCATGTATTCCTCATAAAAGTAGTTGCTTCTAATTTTTTTTTTTGAAGTAGTAGTTGCTTCTAATTTAGAAAGTAATTTACTCACATTTTAAGGAAAAAATAATGGCAGTCATTTTTAAAGAAATTGTTTATGATCCATTCGTATTTAGCCATTTAGGGAAGTTTCAATAAGATACGGACTGGAATATTGGGAAAAAGGAAAACATAAAAGGTGGGAATGCTTGCAAGAAATATAGTGACATGAAACTACTACCTCAATGTCAATATGAAATTTTAACTCATATTGATTATGGATGCTAAATGTTGATTCTTTCGTGATATACATAGCCACATAGGAGACTCGAGAGTCGACTAAAATTAAACAATGTTTTCTTTGTTTTTGGAAAATTTTTATATGAATCGGGGGATGGAGATCCAATGATTTATATGAGTAGCTGTTGGGCCATGATTAATATGACCCACGAGAGATATATCGGCCCATAATGAAAGAAATTCACATAAAGGAGTAAACGCCCAGCAATATGCGGATAACTACGAAGCATAAGTAGGGGTGGACTCGGGCCGGGTGGCCCGGCCCGGTTACTGTTTGAACCGGCCCGGCCCAGGAACCGGTCCAGGAGGCGGTTCGGGTCGACCTGGCCCGGTAGGAATGCGGTTCGGGCTCGGGCCCTAGGATTGGTGAACATGCCCGGCCGGTTCGGGCCCGGTCCGGGCCAAATTAGTTTTTTGTTTTTTGAATTTTTTGAATTTTTTTTAAGTTTTTGGGTTGGGCTGGGTATTTTGGGCCATTTGAGGTGGTTTGGGGGTGAGGGGGAGGGTTGGGGGTTAATTAGGAAAAGCCAAAAAGAAAAATAGAACCGAGGCCCGGCCCGGACCCGGGGTTACCCGGGCCGGTCCGGGCCTCCCATTCCTGAACTGAGGCCCGGCCAGGCCCAGGCCCGAACCGGGCCCGAACCGGGCCGAGTCCACCCATAAGCATAAGGGAAGGATAAAATGTGGAGATAAGGTCAATTGGGAGAGGGCTATTTGGCCGGTCAATTGAACCAAGGATCTGGGGAGTGAATTTTAGTTTAAATAGAATAGCCAATGTAAATGTAAACACACGATCACATATATCAAAAATACTCTACACTCTGTATTCGAATATATTATTCAAGCTATTCAATGTTTTTATTATCAATAAATTTATATTTCTTCTTCAATTCGATCATTATCAATCCTGCTTTGTTCGATGACCTTTTCAATCATATTCTTAGATTAGTTAATTTCTAGTCAAAACAATAGCATTGTGAGTTAATTGTGGGCGTTTACAAAAAAAATGAATTTATGAAACTGAAACATCAATCATAATTTATTGAAAGTTATCCAAAATAAGAAAAACACATATGGAGTATAATTGTACTCCCTCATTGTTCAAACTTTGAGTTATTTTGTGTAGAGCATTGAATAGTCTCATAATGTCCTTCCATTATTCTTGTTTTAAGGGTATGTGTTACGGTGTTAGTTAGTCTTGAGCCTGTCCACACTTATGAGGGGTGAAAACCTCAAATGGGAGGTTTTCATCACAAAATAGGTGCAACGCAGCCACTTTTTTTGTATACAGAGGTCATAAAATGATTACAAAGAACCGAGGGGGTGTGTCCGTCACATTCACCTTGGCCCCATTCACTTAACATACACATAAGATAGAAGATGGGACATCAACAATGACGCGCGCAGAGGAAAGAGTGGATGAGAGAGGTGTGTGCGGCTTCCTTGCTTTCCATGCGGTTGGGTTTTCCTTCGCCTAACCTAGGAGGATCATGGATTTTCATATGCATATTGGGCCGTCTTTTAGGAGGTGCAATAGGTATTTGGCACCGGGCCCACTCTTATAGGGGCCTCCAAAAAATTAGTATGTAGTAGTAGTTATATGTCGATTTTTGTGAATGTTATGTATTATTCCACATTTCGAAAGGTCTATAACTTTTAGATTGTCTAATTTGTGAAACATTACAAAACTTATATTTCACTAAATTGTGTAGTCTATTTGTATTTTATTAAATTTTGTATCATTTCTTGTTTTAGGGGCCCCAATTCGTCATTTAGAACCGGGACCTCCAAATTCATTAGACGGCTCTGCTAATTCATATTTTTTAGTTTTTAACATCGGAATATTTGGTTTTTTAATCATAATTATTGATAAAAATAAAATAATCACATAAATGATGTGTTGTAAAAAAGGTAGGATTAATACATTCAATTTAAAAAAAAAATGTGCTGAGTGAATATATTGACGGTGTTGGGTTGAGTTGGGTTGAGTGAATGTGTATAATTACACTTCTTGAAGTACACTTCTTGAAGGACTGGATTGTCGTTAACCATAGAGCACCAACAATGATCAGGTGGACTTGATTCGATTCCAAGACCGCCTTTTAAAGAGAAAGCCAAAGCAAGTGCAGTCCAAGTATGTTTTGGGTCCTACAACACGCTACAAGAACGGATTGGCAGGAACATTTTGGGATCTGAAATCGACTAGTCTAGAACCGGTTCATGTCCGCTCAAGGCGGTTGTTGCAAAGAAGCTACTGGACTTTACAGACTTGGGACATGAGGCATGGTGTGAATGAGGTTGAACACAAGATGTAAAACACCAAGTGTAAGTTAAATTGGACAAGGCTCGGGAGTTTGTTTACTTTTGACCTAATGGATTTAATGAGAATAACGACTTAATCGTTCAGCCATTAAGTTGTGTTTACCTTACGAATTAATTGAAAACGCAGCATAATCATTCAGTAAAAGAACTAATTTAATCCGGAAAGACATCTTAATCCAAACTAGGGCAATGTTAGACTAGGCCAAGGCTGAGAGACGACACATAAAGGAACTCAAAGACAATTAGTTTTCGGCCAACCCCTGCTGTGTATAGGCATGGACCCAGCCGGTTCCAGTAAATTTCCAGCCCCCAGACCAACCAAGTAAGGTAAGGGTGGAACTAGAACCTTAACCGAGTAAAACAATTTTGGTTCCAGTTATAATCCAATTTCGATTCTGGTTTTCAACCTATTTTCAAAACAAAATGAAAGGAATTGGATATATGCCCCAGGGGGCTAAGTTCCTTGTATTGCAAGTGTGGTTAATGGTTTTGAACTTATAATGGTTTACCATAACCAATACATCCGAGACATTACTAACAAAAGCAATCCATTATCAGAATCTCAAAAAAGTATTCATTTCCTACATGCATGAAGCAAGCAAACATGTCATCTGCGTAATCCGGTGCCTCGAAAACTCATCACTTTTCATATTTTCCAGGATTCAACAAAGCCAAACTCCAAAGATATTTTACAGCAAACTTGTGTAAGCCAAAGCAATGGTGAATTCAGGATACACAAGCAAGCGAGCATATAAAAGTACAATCACAGGAATTATGTACACTGAAAATTGCAATTAATGAGAGAGCTTAAAATACAAGATGATGATGATGGCAACTACAAGGGCAGCAATCACAGCTCCAACAATCATCTTGTTACGACTTATGCGCCTGGACATGGAAGTCAAGAGCTTCTTACTCTTGTCAATCGCCTCATCCACACCGTGAAGCTGCAAAGCCACATAATCTTTTGATAATCATAGCCATATATGAGACAACTCCTACTGTAGTTTATTGGAGATATTCAATAAACACAAATATAAGCAAAACCCAGTCAATAATCATTAAAGGTGTGTTCAGATCCTGGATATAGTAAGGATTGAGAGAAAATGATGCCAAGCTCTTTTGTGTTGGTTTTAACTCGGTAAATCCAAGGAATACTCACGCTGACCCTAAATTATAAACAACATGTAGCTTTTTTTTTTTTCTTTGAACCAATGTTTGTTTTCTCATTCATTTTTTCCTCTTAAATTTCCCTAGCATTTTCCACGTTTCAAAGAAACTCTACAGTGGGGTTTGAAATTGTAAGCGTGACGTGCCTGGTTGTGGGAATGTAAAAGTGTTTCACGCTGCTGGTGTAGGTCTTCAAGAATTGAGACACCAAGCTCCTCAGTCTCTAAAGCCAGCCTCCGGCTTTCCATGATTCTTCCACTGGACTGATTTAGCCTCTCAGTAGACATTGCCAACCGCTCCCTTTGATTTGAAGAACCCTGCAATTAATCAGGATCATCATCATATAACAGAAAAATCCAGCCTACACAAATGATTTAATGTTATGGCATGACTATGAAAAATAGTTAATATAACAATACTTCATCTCTCTTCTTAATGTTTCAATGAATGTTGATAAACATTGAAAAATGATTAGTTTTTAAGTTAGCTGCATCTCTATGTGCCACCCTGCAACAATTACATTTAGAGTATGTTTGGATCCTTGAAAGTGCTAGAGAAACCCAAAAAAGATAAGCAAAGTTATTTTGTTGTGTTTGGTTTATATCAGGAAATGCAAAAGAAAACTAAGTATGAATCATGTAACTTTTTTACATACGCTAGATTTCCAGTCTCCATATAACAGGAATAAAAAAAATTAAATGAGTTCAAACAAATTTTAAATATAAATTTATTGAGTTTGAACCAATGTTTATTTTCTCCTACATTTACATAATTACAATTTGGCTAAAGGGTCAAATAGGCCCTTGAACTGACTTAAAGTGTTCAATTAGCCCCTTATATAAGAGGTTCTTCCCGGCCGACGCTAATTGGGGCGGTTCCAGGTGGAATTTTTTGATGAAATTTTTTGAGCATCTTCTTCATTAAGTCTAGTTTACCCATACCAAATTTCAGCTAAAAATTGAACCGGGAAGGCAGTCAAATGATTTTCCAAAATGTATTGTGTTGTTTAACTTCGCAATTATCTTCAAAAAATCATTTGACTGCCTTCCTGATTGATTTTTAGCTGAAATTTGGTATGAGTAAACTAGACTTTATGAAGAAGATGCTCAAAAAATTTCATCAAAGAATTCCACCGGGAACCTCCCCAATTGACGACGGTCAGGCAGAACCTCCTATATAAGGGGCTAATTGAACACTTTAAGTCAGTTCAAGGGCCTATTTGATCCTTTAGCCTTACAATTTTACATTCTTTCCAAATTCATCCTATACTTGCCTACCAAATTTCTTTCCCTATTCAAACAGACCCTTTAGGTTATGCTCACACCCAGGAAAAACACTGGGGAAAAATGTTGAAGAAAGTTATGCTCATATGTGTGATTCTTCCTTGGAAAATGCACAGGAAAAGACAACACGAATAGTTTCTTATATTGCTTCGTCTTTATATAACAGACAAATTAAAAAAAATGAGTATAAGATATATCTAAACATATTAGTTGAGCTTTAGCCTATCGTTTACTTTCCCAGATTTCCCGGCATCATGTTAGTTTCAAATTTTCCTCCATAACTTCATTCCTATTTTCTTCCGTTGTATTTTCTGAGTCATAAACAGACCTTAAAGGATTGGAGAAAAGAAAAGTACAATTAAGAACAAATTTGCATACTGCATGTACATCTGCGACGTCAGACTCCAGCAATACTTCATGGGCTGTTTGATCGAAACTGCTAGATGTTAGCTTTTTCACTTCCCTTTTCAACTTGTTGAGGTCGGATTTATATTCCCTTAGCTTAGCAAGAAGAGCAGCTTTTAGACTTGGTTGCAAACTTCTTGCCTCAAGGTCCATTTTTCGAATCTGAGGAAATGCATGTTTGCCTCAATGAGTTAAACCATGATAGAACTTTGCATAGCAACACTAGAGATTAGAATGATAGTTACCAGACCATCCGCTTCGTCCAACCCCACTGTGAGCTCAGATATATGTTGCTTCTTTGGATCTTCTTATGACAATGGAAAAAATAGTAATAATCCACAAAAGGATGGTTAAAAAAACTGATATACTATAAACTAGATCAATAATGTGTGAATTGTGAATGTTCCTGCCATTATAGATTGAAAGATTATTGCCTGAAGAAATGCTTTAAAAGTTATACAAGATACAAAATGTAATCTCATTGAATTTGTAAATATATAGCAGAAGGAACTTCTTTTTTTAACATGTTATTCTTTTGCTCCTTCAAAGAGCTCTTAGAAGCAGAATCCGAGTGTTTCAAAAATTAATTTAAAAGGGTTCCTGAGGATTAAAAAATCAGTTTGCTAGAAGCTAGGGTGCTAGCTTATGGAAAACTCATTCCGTATGAAGAACAAGTAATCCTAAACACCCGGAACAAACTGAAATGGGAGAAATCTTCAGAAGCTAATCACAGATCAAATAGAATTTATACCTCCAACGGGAAGAAATGAAGCAGAATTGCATTTCTTAGACAAATTGACGGACAGCTCACAGTACTGTCTCTCGTAACCTTCAAACACGTCACTCATCTCTTGCGCGATTCAATTTCACCTACAAGAAAAAATATAGCCAAGATGTTTCGTTGAAATCCATTAAACTAAAGCAGTACATATTGCAATCCAACAGCCCTAGATCACTAAGAAGCCACTCGAGAAGAATAGTTAATCCAACAGAAAGGCGCACAGATAAAATTACCAGTGCCGGGATTGTGATGAGATGCAAGCGAGTTCACTGGGTTGACTCGGGGGCCGCGGACAGAAAATGCCTTCGTGATCAGGGATGACATATTTTTAAGAGAAAAGAGTGCTTAAGTATTCTAAGCCGCGTTTTGCTAATTGTCTAGCCGTTTCGTACAGGTGGGGTGTTGGGTAAATCCGTAAATCTGAAATCCACCTAAGTAATTGACGAACTAAATCTGCTCAATTTTGAAAAAAAAAATTGCATTTAAAATATATTTTATAAATAAAATTTTGAAAAAAAAAATTGCATTTAAAATATATTTTATAAATAAAATCAAAAAATTGAAAACAATTACAATGATTTTCTATAGCATTTTTAGTCAGTTCAACCATAAAATTAACTCAAATCTCAATTGTTTGGATAAAAATAATGGCATAAAAAATTATGTATTTTGTAAAAAAATGATTGACAAAACTGCAATGCTGAAAGTGGGGATTACCAAACATCCCCACAAATGGTATTAATTAATATGGATAAATACAAAAAGATATTTGTGGTTGTGCTCATTTTCAAATGTAGGCATGAGACTCATTTTTTTCAAAAGTTAGATATGTCCTAGATGTTTGCATAGTTTTCATCTCAACGGCGTAAAAAAAGGCGACCTGGATGTATAAAAAGTGACAGGTCCTGTTCAAAAAAAAAGTGACAAATCACCTTCATTTTGACGGAATTTCGACGGAGGGCTTATGACTGTTACGTAATGGATTGAAAACACATTCTCGCAAGAACATAATTGGTACTTAACCATAATTTAGAACCAATGTGTTCCTTGAGACATTGACTCAGTTTCGAGAATGACGAAAACTAAATGACTGAAAAAGGACATACTGTGTGTGTCTTAAAATGATAGCACCTAAAGCACATAATTATTTAAGGAAGATAAATGATAGAGTTTTGACATTTATAAGGAAAAGAGCAAAAAAGGATCCAATTCTCTACAAAATCCCATGTATATATAAATGATAGAGTTTTGACATCCCTCCAGGAAGACAGAAGAAAATTGATGTAAATGAAGTCAATGAATTACTACTGCAAGAGTATTCTATACAAATATTTACGTAACGAGTATATGAATATTTCATTTGCTTATGATCTCTACAGCTCTACTAAATTATGATCTCAATTTGATCGAATATGTAGTAGTTTTATTGATTGGTATTTTACTTAGAAAAGTTCTTAATTACTACATAGTACGTAGCATTTTTTATCTTTTGACCATCAATGTTTCGTTCACCCATATAATGTGTGAAACTTATTTATGGTTGAACATCATTAGAAAGGAACAAATTGTTATGAAACATTGTATTATAACTATATTTATGTATCTAGATATTTAAAATTAAGAAAATGAAAGTCAAGTAATTGCAAGGAGAACAGATAAGTGAGAATAAATGAGCAAATTATATTACTTATCATCAACACATGCGAAGCAATGGAGGCAAAGCATTAAATCTGGCTAAGAACAACGTCCGAGCAACAGATTAAGTAATGTTAGACTTAGACACAACAAATATCGATCTCTAATACGGAGTATATCTATATCATCAAGCTTTCGATATCTTTTTGAGGTAATTCCCTAAATAGGACAAAATCAACGTTGAAATGCACAAATAGGACTCTTATATTTTATAGGACTAAAAATCAACTGATTGGACGATATTGCCCTTAATGAAATCTTCCCCAGCTGCCTCATTCACATTCACGATGCACATCGCGTGAACCCCGCGTGAACCCGAAACGGCAGAGACCTTCAGTACCTGCTGTGCACAGCCGCCGCTGCCAGATCTTCGCTGCAGCCAAGTGAGACCCCGCCGCACCTGTCGCCACCGGAGATTGCCGCTACACACCTCCGGTGATGCGACTTACCCCTTCCTACAACGAGAATGGAGCCAGATCTAAATTCTTCTCTAGAGATGTTGGCATCTTCTTAGTCACAGCTACCTCCTAAGGAGTGTATAGTATCAATTTCTGGGCAAAACTGCCATTATGATAATAATAATAATAATAATGACAAAAAAAATGGCATTTCTACATGTAAAAATATGGAATTTTCAGATCTCAAATTAAGACATTTTCACATTTCAGAGTCTAAAATGTGAAATAGGAGAAGAAAAAAGAAGAAGCAATGTTGCCGACAAGATCACTTCGATGCCATAAACATACCACAATTTGTGAAAATGCCAAAAATTTGGCATTTCAAAGATGCAATATTTACATCTCCATAAAAAAATGCCATAAATGTGGCATTTCTTACAAGCGGATAAAGATACACAATTCTAAAATTTAGGTCTGAATTTTTTGAACAAGAGTCTCAAAATTTCATACATAAATGAATTCAAAAGTTTCAAACCATAAATACAATTTCCATTGAGAATCGAAAATATATTCGAAAAAGTTCAACAGAAAATATTAATAATGCAAAACGAGTAAAGAATAGAGGAGGAGGAATGGAGGATGAAGGAGGAAGAAGGAGAAGGAATAAAGGAGAAGGAGAAGTAGGAAGAGAAAGAGAAAAAAGGAGGAGGGGATTACCTGTAGAGATGCTGGCCGGGTGGTGCGAGGAAGAGATCGAGTCTCCGTACTCCATGGGAGAGGATCGGAGTTTGCCGATGCGGAAACGAAGATTCCCGATAAAGAAAAGATGGGGAAGATGGATAGATCTGGGGTTTTATTACTGCAGGGGTAGATCCGGAATAGTGAGTCCTATTTAGGTAAATTAAAACATTAACTCCCATTTAGGAATTTTGATCATAATTTGGTCCTATTTAGGGGTAAAAACTCTATCTTTTATTTCAACCTTTAATATTCTATGGAGTTTCCTTTATTTCACGGACACAAAGAATCAACCGAAGCTATAAAACGACTCAAGAGCCTGAAGGGTTTGGCAAATGATCGCAAAGCTCAACAAATTTTGAGTATTAAACATTGGGAACTTATAAAGAATCTCTAATCGCGAAGCATTGCACCTCAATGTATTAATACAGTCAAATATAATGGAACTCTTATACTTTGGAACAAAGAAGGGCCTCACTTAGGAGGATTAAACCACTTATGAGTTATGAACAAGTACGACTACAACTTGTGAAACAAATTCAAAAAGCTATGGATGATAATTGGATGATGGATCTGAATGAACATTCAACTAACTCAACACCCGATCCACTCATCCATTGTGTGTAAGTAATTAAGCAAGCAAGCAGAGAGGCAAGGATATAGGTAAGACAACAGACAAATAGGTAGGTAGTTAAGTAAGTAAGTAGGTATGTCAGTATGTAGGTAGGTAAATAAGTAGGTAGGTAAGTATGTACATACCTACATTTGTTACTATGAATATAATTGTAGGAAATTTTAGTCCAAATGTTTGTTACTATGAATTTTCTCACTATATATAATTTCATCAAATCTCATTTGATTATATTTTAGAATTTTTTTTAATTTTTAATATAAACTTTCAAATAGCATTCTTAATTGTTTAAAAGAAAGTTAAAATATGCTTTAGTTAAATACCTCATTTAGTATTAAAATGTAATCCAATGTAATGGATCTTATTAGATCATAATTTCGTTTTAGTTATTAAGTTTGGTAAATAAATTTATGTTTACATATTGTTGAGGTTTATTCTCGAAGATCCGAAAGCCCAACACAAGCCTTGGATATTGTAGGGATATTGGGTATGGTTGAAATGTGTATAAAATATAAAACAGTGAGATATTTGCTCAACTCAAAAGCTTACCGATATTCAATAAATATGTGATTATACTGAGACTACCCGAACGGTAGATGAATATGAGATTACAAGGATAGAAGGTGTAAATCTATTGCTAAGCTCTGAGTATTAAAATGCTAACCCTTTACAATGATCTAAACATGGGTATTTATACTAAAATGGGGATGGGTAAGGTGGACACGTGGTCGAATCTGGTAGGCTATCACCTCTGCCATGTAAGAACCCACGCCCCCACTTGCTGCCGTCATGATCCAGCATTAAATGCGGCTTCCACTTGCTGATAGCCCGCTCGGGCAGGGTGTTCGGTGTGTGGGGCCCCGCCATAGGTGCTATCCTGCTTATGAACATATGCCGAACGCCGATCGGTATCTCTGCCATAGGTGATCTAATTGATGGAAGTATCCCGAACACCGGTCGATATCTGGCCTTGACGCTTTGGCATAATTGTTTCCCAGAATGTTCCAAGTATAAGTTTTATCCCGAATGCCGTTCGGGAGTTCTTTCCGGATTTGGGCCCCGCTTGCTGCTTCTTCCCGGATTTGGGCCTAGGGATATTGGGCCTGGACCCAATATCCCAACACATATCTTCACATTTATAGATCCACTGTAATAGGTCTTACGACTCCATTTTTGGGTTTTTAAATTAAGAAGAGAATATATTAAGAAGAGTGAATATGTTTACCATACTTACTTTATATTATCCCTACTATTTTTTCTCTAAAAATCCGTGCACAAGCCTAAAAAGACCCTTGATAAAGAACGGAGGGAGGATTATTTTATTTGTGTTCATCTGCTAATCATAGGTGTGGACCGGTTCCGGGCCGGGACCGGTTCCGGGCCGGGCCCGGTTCGGGCCTTGAACCGGCCGGGCCTCGGTTCAAGGTAGGGGAGGCCCGGGTAATCCCGGTTCCGGTTCGGGCCGGGCCGGGCCGGGGTCGGGGCCGGTTCGGTCTATATAATTTTTTTTTTGGTTTTCCTAATCAACCCCAAACCACCTCAAATGGCCCAAAATACCCAATCCAACCCAAAAACTTAAAAAAAAAATCAAAAAAACAAAATCGGCCCGAACGGGCCAGGCCGGTTCACCAAAATGAAGGCCCGAGCCCGGAACCGGTAGCCACCGGGCCGGGTCGATCCGAACCGCCCATGGGCCGGGCTGCCGGGCCGGGCCGGTTCAAACAGTGACCGGGCCGGGCCAGTTCGGGCCGCCCGGCCCGAGTCCAACCCTAGCTAATCACACAATCCACCCACATAATCCACCCGATTAATCCGCTAGTCACATAATAATCACTCAATTTACGGAATTAATCCAAGTAAATACATCAATCATATGTGACTATGTGAGCATTGTATAGAGCCACATATCTCCTAATAGGCTAATACAACTTCACCAGGAAACACCATCATAGGTCTCTTACCCAAAATGATTTGTCTAGTCAACTTTTTTTGTCGCACAATTTCACTTTATCTACCACCTTATCTACTTATTTAGCATATCATTTTTTACCGTATTCTATTTTGAATTTGGCGACTTTTTAAAATTTTAATTTAGTTTCTAAACATGTAAATTTTAATTATTAAAATCGATTTAACTCTCCATGCGCATGATTCTAACTTCGTTGTCGGTTCATTTTTGGACGGAGGAACTAACATTTGAAGCAACTATACCCGGCCTTGGTCATTCATCACATGTTCTCCGTGGCCTTAGTAATGTATAGTGTATACATAAGATCCAGTTGCAACCTACCTAATACCGAGTAGTAATCACATATTTGTTCATGATCTTCATACACATATATTAACAGAAGTGCTGGTTAAGTGCGGGATTCATCCTAATTAGTAATCACAATTTCCCAGTGACTGATTATAGAGCATCATCATATGCATACATCTTCACGTCACATTGTCTTGCTTTCTTGCTTCTTCACATGTCCATGCCATCGAAGAATATGTATCCATCTTCTTCCTGGTTATTCAATCCATCGGCTGAAGCCAAGTTGCTGAAACAAATGACATAGTCCTTCAAAGTGTGACCATAAATGCACACATACAATGTACTCTAATTTTGACAAAGGTACAACTTGGTAAAGGTACAACTTAAAACTTTAACAAAATAAAACTCTGAAATTTTTTGGCAATTTAATAAATTATTATAGTTTTGTTTGATCGGATACGACTTTTTTGTTTACAAAAAAACTTTTGGAACAAAACCTTTTTCTACAAAAATACTTTTGAAACAAGCCTTTTTTAGGAACAAAGATCTATTAACAGGAAACCCCATACCTCACACAGCTAAAGCGGAAGCTGACAATGCGTTTCAACTTCCTATTGTAGAAGAAGAAGTGGTATGCCCATCTGCAAAACACACAAAAATTAGGTACGCCTCACCTATGCAAGTTTGACCCATTCCATACAGTTCAATGATCAATCTCCATCTAATATTATTAAAAAGGTTAAAGGTGAGAGCTACATCTTGTTACAGTTCAGACAGTAATAGACTCGTCATATAGTCTATTTAAGTTTTGACTTCATTATTTAAGTGTCTGTTTGGAACTCAGAAAACTCTAGGGAAATAAAATAGAGGCAGAAAGTCAAGAGGAAAGTTTTTTTTTTGTTTTTTGGCAGTCTCGTGAACATTGGCGTCTCATTGGGGAAAGGAGCAAGTGAGCAACCATTCCCTTGTCATTTTGACAAGAGGCCGCTCCCAAGACTTGAACCTGTGACCGCTCGATTACACAGCAACACCGTAACCGACTAACCGGTGCGCCAAAGTTCCCCTTCTATACTAAAAAATGGCTTTAGATATTCGTTCAAACTCGTTTTATTTACTTACTTATATAATAATATCATTATATGAACACTAAAGGCCCAAATATATTTGAATTCTTAAAGAATGATTAGTCTTGTTATGATTTCCTTCTTTTTCCCAAGGTAAACCATATAACAATGTATTTCAGTACCAGTTTTTTCCATTGCTTTTTTTCTGAATCCAAATATACCCTAAAAGAAAGAAAAGTGCATGAAGAAATAGATGCACTACAATTAGCATTACCACTGAGGCAAGCTGCATAAGAGCTGGCAAAGGCAAATGCAAAAATCATGTATCAAATATTCTCTAGGATAAGCTCCAAAGCACATATTAACCCTCTAGTTATGATGACTCAGTGACAAACCAAGAAGTAAAACAATATGGGAACCAAAGATCAAAATTTAACGAATGTAAATCTCACAAGGTTCCTTTTTCATGAAATGGATCTGAATCAGCCTCGGGATTGTAGCTATAAACTTCAGTCAGAGACTTTCACAACCTGCAACCATTATATGTCAAATTTTTAGCACACGTATCAATATGTTTTGTCAAAGTAAACACACCTCATCCAAGGCCGTGTACAATGTCTCTAGCAGAGGACTGCCATCATGTGTCTCAATCCATTCCTACAGCAAAAATCTCAAGATATCATTCAAAAAAGTACCTAACCTTCCCAAACAAGCAACTCAATCTGCTACCACATTATATCATTAACCAAATAAGTTCATTGGAAGAACCATAATATTAAAACTACCTTGGATGCCTCAAACATGTAAGTATCAAATGCCTGCTTAAAACTATCCCAGTTTTCTTCAGAAAAAAATTGGTGAGCATTCACTGCACTGGTAAACCAGAAAGTTGGAACATTGTGGCATCACCAAAAAAACATCACACAGTAATCAGTACAGCCAAGTGGACGGATTTTAGTTTTGGGAAATGGAGAGACTTGAACTCTCAGCTCCACCTAGAGCAACAGTCATCTAAACTGCCTGTCAAACCTTTTGACAACACTCCCACAAAGCTGTAAGATAGGATTATAACCGGATGCAATATCGCCCAAAAAGCTGACAGTGGCATTACCCATAATCCTACTTCTCAGCTCATGTCAAAAAACTAATCTACAGAGTTACCTGAAGTCATGATCTGGATATATGTGATTCAGTGTAAGGAGCAGATAAATCAATGTCTTTCGGCTGGAATACAAATTTCACAAATAATTATGACCCATTTAAATAGCTACACAATTATTAGGCCAGCCAATTAGTTCAGATTCACCACCTGGATCTACAACATAGATAATCAACCGGTGAAGATGAGTCGGTGTCAGATGACTTTCCGAGGTAATCAAGAATCTGAGATAGGACCATAATAGAGTGCCAAATTTTTATTCATACAAAATCATTACACTGCCAATGGGTAATTATCCATTGGAAGGCTACTTTTAGAACACCTACAAATGCAATGGGTATAATATACCCAGAATTAATTTCTAGTCAAATAATTTATAGGAAACTTCCTACATAAAAGCTACTATTCAATAAAAAAAAAGTCTGTTTAGAGCAAAAGAGAAGGTCAAATATAGAAATTGGACAGTTGGACACTAAGACATATGACATGTCACCGCATGCAAGACAGTTCTTCTTTGGTAGCATGGACTAGCTGAGATCATATAGGAAGCAAGAAATCTAAGGATGGAACGGACAGCACACATGCACACATTAGTGTATTCAATCAAAATTCATCAAAGAGGAAAAAATTGACTGTAGGGAATAAGGGAAACAACTAAAAGAATAAGTTGTCAATAAATATCACCTCATTTTCCAAACTGAAAGACAACTTCTTATCCGTTCCAGTGTGTTTGCCTTGAAAATACATGGAAAAACAACTTTCAACCATTAGACAGCCAAAACATAACTATATAGTTTGCTTTAAAAAAGAATAAGTGAATAACCATACTTACAAGAGTAGGCTTCAAGAGAGCATTTAACAGTGTGTTCTCCTAGATTCACATGACTCAAAAATTCACTTATACTGAAAGTGTAAACAGAGTGTTTACCCGTTAAAAGGACTTCAAATTAAGTTAATCTAAATTTAAATAGAAAAAGGAAATGGATGAGGAGGAGGAAGACTAGATAGGTAGACAAAATAATCAGAACGCCGAGTGAGGCAAACAACAAACATTAAAATTGAAATCTTTAAACAGATTTTGCGTTTCAACAATGACACTTCAGGACTTACTGATCAAGCGGAGTGTACTCCAAGAACTTCATGGCACATATATCACAAGGGAACCTAGCAGAAAATAGAGTTCAGACCTTCAGTCACATGCTAAGAGCAGTTAAAGGAACAAGCTTCAGTCAGTAGCACCACTCAAGAGAATAGGTAGCAACAACTTATCCACTTTTAACACATAAGTACATATCAACACACTTAGACACTATGCACACATTTTGAGAGTTCACTGGGTTTTGCAATAAGGTAAAAATGTGCTGACAATCTCACAACATTAAGCAGCAATAAATTTGGACAGTTTCTGATTTCGCCATCTTACACAGTTACACACCTACTATGCTAGAGCATCAGCCAAATAACTTCATTCTTTTAATGTTGGACGGTATCATTGAGTTATAAATTTCTGATTTCCATAACTATTAGTCTATTAACTACCATTCCCACTCCCCGAAAACACTGACCTTTTCCAAAGTTGGTCGAAGGCCTGGTGAGAGCAAAGAGTATGCATACCGGTTTTTTGGGTTTGGAATTTTAGATTAAGATTGGAATTAATTTGTTGGTCTAGGAAACAAATATCCCAATTGAAAGTTTGAAAAAGAAACTGCTCTAAATAGGAGTAAACATAAATAATGTTAAAAAACATGACTAATTGTGTATTATTCCGTAAATAGGACTTGGGATGTTTTTACTTGGACTGGTTTCAGTCTCAGACCAGACCATATTTAAACATACCAGACTTCCATAGTTATAAATTACACAGAGACCAAACATGTACGAGAGACCAGACCTGTTCAGACCAAACCAACAAATTTCAGTACAAGTAAAAACATCTTTATTTAGTCTTGTTAAAAGAATTAAACAATAAAAAAATCAGAAAATATGATTGAATGAATCCTATTGAAATGAGTTGCGCTTTACTCCTATTTAGGAAATTCTCCGTTCATTTTGGATCGGATTGCGGAACTAGAACCAAAATAACCATAAAGTAGTTCGGTTTTGGTTCGTAATTAAGTTTTGTTCTATCAAATTCAGCTCCATGCAAAACGCTCGTAATTTTTAACGTCAATAGCTAACAAAACAAGTGAAATAACAATACTGGAAAACATACTACTCGGGGTATATAAAATGGATGCAAAGGCAACATTGGCAAACATATAATCTTTCTTTTGCAGATGTGAAATGTCAAGACCTAATACCATTACAGTAATTATAAAAAAAAGTCTAATACACGACCACCGGAAACAAGTAAAGATTTGGATGCAGATTTTGAATAGGCTCTACTGGAAAACAAAAAGGACCGACACCTTTCTCATCACCCGATGTGTAATACACAGTGCTCCCTCTTCTTCACTTGTTTAACCGCAAGTTAAAAGCTTCGTACACACAACACGGCAACACTGCTTGGTACATTACCCAATACGATGGAACAGGTGAATGAGCTCACAGTCCACCAGACCCTACCCAGTACATCATAGATTATAGGAGATTAGTGGCCCTTTATTGGGGGCAGCTGCCCCCCATCATGTAGCTGTAGATCCGCCCCTCTGCACCTCTCACTCTCACTTTAATTTCACCTCCCTGCACCAAGGTATTTGATTGCTCAGATTCCAAAGGGTAGAGAAATAGAGAAGAGGGGAAGAGAAAATGTCTAAGGGGCCAGAGACAGAGAAGAAGCCAAGCTCAAACCCGAACCCAAGCGTGAATGCGGGAAGTTACGTCCACGTTAAAGTCAAAACACAGGTTTTCTGTTCTCTCTCATCCCTTTGCTCCTTTATATATAGCATCTTTCTGTATTTGCTTCTTGTATTTGCGAGAACAATATGCCTCTGGAATTCCTTGCACTACACAGCTTTCCAAAACCCGTTCTAACCCACGGTTTTCTATCGTTTATTACTATCTCACCGTTAAAACGTAGTATTATCGACTATGTTAGTTTTTAATGAATGAGATAACATTAAAATATTTTTAAAATATTGTAACAAGTGTACTTCTATTCATATTTATTTTTAGAAAAATGTATGTGATATATCTGAACATTTAATCAAGAAAGTAAATAATTTCAAAATTATTTTAGAAATTTACAAACCAAATATTAAATGACACTATAGACGTGAATATGACTACAACAGTTGCAAACTTTAATTTTCCCAAAAATAAAAGTTGTAGTGTTTGGGAAAATAAGTGCTTTTTTAAAGCTAAAAGCTAAGAAGTGCTTTTTTAAAAGCAGTTGCAAACTAACCCTAAGTAGTACTTGATATTAGTTTGTCTTTTCTTTTATTTTCATTTTGCATTTTTATTATTTTCTTGTAACTTCTTTCATTATTAATAAAGCTTTTAAAAAAAAGTTGTAAAAATGATATAAGTATAAAATTAAAATAAAGGTTAAAATACACAATAATGTTAAAACTTAGTAAACATTTTAAAAATACACATTATATTTTAAAATAAGTTGTAATCATATTCACGTCTATAGTGTCATTTAATATTTGGTTTGTAAATTTCTAAAATAATTTTGAAATTATTTACTTTCTTGATTAAATGTTCAGATATATCACATACATTTTTCTAAAAATAAATATGAATAGAAGTACACTTGTTACAAAATTTTAAAAATATTTTCATGTTATCTCATTCATTAAAAACTAACATAGTCGATAATACTTCGTTTTAACAGTGAGATAGTAATAAACGATACAAAACCGTGGGATAGAACGGGTTTTGGGAAAGCTGTGTAGTGCAAGGAATTCCAGAGGCATACAGTTCTCGCAAATACAAGAAGCAAATACAGAAAGATGCTATATATAAAGGAGCAAAGGGATGAGAGAGAACAGAAAACCTGTGTTTTGACTTTAACGTGGACGTAACTTCCCGCATTCACGCTTGGGTTCGGGTTTGAGCTTGGCTTCTTCTCTGTCTCTGGCCCCTTAGACATTTTCTCTTCCCCTCTTCTCTATTTCTCTACCCTTTGGAATCTGAGCAATCAAATACCTTGGTGCAGGGAGGTGAAATTAAAGTGAGAGTGAGAGGTGCAGAGGGGTGGATCTACAGCTACATGATGGGGGGCAGCTGCCCCCAATAAAGGGCCACTAATCTCCTATAATCTATGATGTACTGGGTAGGGTCTGGTGGACTGTGAGCTCATTCACCTGTTCCATCGTATTGGGTAATGTACCAAGCAGTGTTGCCGTGTTGTGTGTACGAAGCTTTTAACTTGCGGTTAAACAAGTGAAGAAGAGGGAGCACTGTGTACTACACATCGGGTGATGAGAAAGGTGTCGGTCCTTTTTGTTTTCCAGTAGAGCCTATTCAAAATCTGCATCCAAATCTTTACTTGTTTCCGGTGGTCGTGTATTAGACTTTTTTTATAATTACTGTAATGGTATTAGGTCTTGACATTTCACATCTGCAAAAGAAAGATTATATGTTTGCCAATGTTGCCTTTGCATCCATTTTATATACCCCGAGTAGTATGTTTTCCAGTATTGTTATTTCACTTGTTTTGTTAGCTATTGACGTTAAAAATTACGAGCGTTTTGCATGGAGCTGAATTTGATAGAACAAAACTTAATTACGAACCAAAACCGAACTACTTTATGGTTATTTTGGTTCTAGTTCCGCAATCCGATCCAAAATGAACGGAGAATTTCCTAAATAGGAGTAAAGCGCAACTCATTTCAATAGGATTCATTCAATCATATTTTCTGATTTTTTTATTGTTTAATTCTTTTAACAAGACTAAATAAAGATGTTTTTACTTGTACTGAAATTTGTTGGTTTGGTCTGAACAGGTCTGGTCTCTCGTACATGTTTGGTCTCTGTGTAATTTATAACTATGGAAGTCTGGTATGTTTAAATATGGTCTGGTCTGAGACTGAAACCAGTCCAAGTAAAAACATCCCAAGTCCTATTTACGGAATAATACACAATTAGTCATGTTTTTTAACATTATTTATGTTTACTCCTATTTAGAGCAGTTTCTTTTTCAAACTTTCAATTGGGATATTTGTTTCCTAGACCAACAAATTAATTCCAATCTTAATCTAAAATTCCAAACCCAAAAAACCGGTATGCATACTCTTTGCTCTCACCAGGCCTTCGACCAACTTTGGAAAAGGTCAGTGTTTTCGGGGAGTGGGAATGGTAGTTAATAGACTAATAGTTATGGAAATCAGAAATTTATAACTCAATGATACCGTCCAACATTAAAAGAATGAAGTTATTTGGCTGATGCTCTAGCATAGTAGGTGTGTAACTGTGTAAGATGGCGAAATCAGAAACTGTCCAAATTTATTGCTGCTTAATGTTGTGAGATTGTCAGCACATTTTTACCTTATTGCAAAACCCAGTGAACTCTCAAAATGTGTGCATAGTGTCTAAGTGTGTTGATGTGTACTTATGTGTTAAAAGTGGATAAGTTGTTGCTACCTATTCTCTTGAGTGGTGCTACTGACTGAAGCTTGTTCCTTTAACTTCCTGTGCATTTTCCAAGGAAGAATCACACATATGAGCATAACTTTCTTCAACATTTTTTTCCCCAGTGTTTTTCCTGGGTGTGAGCATAACCTAAAGGGTCTGTTTGAATAGGGAAAGAAATTTGGTAGGCAAATATAGGATGAATTTGGAAAGAATGTAAAATTGTAAGGCTAAATGATCAAATAGGCCCTTGAACTGACTTAAAGTGTTCAATTAGCCCCTTATATAAGAGGTTCTGCCCGGCCGTCGCTAATTGGGGCGGTTCCCGGTGGAATTTTTTGATGAAATTTTTTGAGCATCTTCTTCATTAAGTCTAGTTTACCCATACCAAATTTCAGCTAAAAAGTGAACCGGGAAGGCAGTCAAATGATTTTCCAAAATGTATTGCGCTGTTTAACTTCGCAGTTATCTTCAAAAAATCATTTGACTGCCTTCCTGATTGATTTTTAGCTGAAATTTGGTATGAGTAAACTAGACTTTATGAAGAAGATGCTCAAAAAATTTCATCAAAGAATTCCACCGGGAACCTCCCCAATTGGCGACGGTCGGGCAGAACCTCCTATATAAGGGGCTAATTGAACACTTTAAGTCAGTTCAAGGGCCTATTTGATCATTTAGCCTTACAATTTTACATTCTTTCCAAATTCATCCTATACTTGCCTACCAAATTTCTTTCCCTATTCAAACAGACCCTTTAGGTTATGCTCACACCCAGGAAAAACACTTGGGGAAAAAAATGTTGAAGAAAGTTATGCTCATATGTGTGATTCTTCCTTGGAAAATGCACAGGAAAAGACAACACGAATAGTTTCTTATATTGCTTCGTCTTTATATAACAGACAAATTAAAAAAAATGAGTATAAGATATATCTAAACATATTAGTTGAGCTTTAGCCTATCGTTTACTTTCCCAGATTCCCCGGCATCATGTTAGTTTCAAATTTTCCTCCATAACTTCATTCCTATTTTCTTCCGTTGTATTTTCTGAGTCATAAACAGACCTTAAAGGATTGGAGAAAAGAAAAGTACAATTAAGAACAAATTTGCATACTGCATGTACATCTGCGACGTCAGACTCCAGCAATACTTCATGGGCTGTTTGATCGAAACTGCTAGATGTTAGCTTTTTCACTTCCCTTTTCAACTTGTTGAGGTCGGATTTATATTCCCTTAGCTTAGCAAGAAGAGCAGCTTTTAGACTTGGTTGCAAACTTCTTGCCTCAAGGTCCATTTTTCGAATCTGAGGAAATGCATGTTTGCCTCAATGAGTTAAACCATGATAGAACTTTGCATAGCAACACTAGAGATTAGAATGGTAGTTACCAGACCATCCGCTTCGTCCAACCCCACTGTGAGCTAAGATATATGTTGCTTCTTTGGATCTTCTTATGACAATGGAAAAAATAGTAATAATCCACAAAAGGATGGTTAAAAAAACTGATATACTATAAACTAGATCAATAATGTGTGAATTGTGAATGTTCCTGCCATTATAGATTGAAAGATTATTGCCTGAAGAAATGCTTTAAAAGTTATACAAGATACAAAATGTAATCTCATTGAATTTGTAAATATATAGCAGAAGGAACTTCTTTTTTTAACATGTTGTGCTTTTGCTCCTTCAAAGATCTCTTAGAAGCAGAATCCGAGTGTTTCAAAAATTAATTTAAAAGGGTTCCTGAGGATTAAAAAATCAGTTTGCTAGAAGCTAGGGTGCTAGCTTATGGAAAACTCATTCCGTATGAAGAACAATTAATCCTAAACACCCGGAACAAACTGAAATGGGAGAAATCTTCAGAAGCTAATCACATATCAAATAGAATTTATACCTCCAACGGGAAGAAATGAAGCAGAATTGCATTTCTTAGACAAATTGACGGACAGCTCACAGTACTGTCTCTCGTAACCTTCAAACACGTCACTCATCTCTTGCGCGATTCAATTCCACCTACAAGAAAAAATATAGCCAAGATGTTTCGTTCAAATCCATTAAACTAAAGCAGTGTATATTGCAATCCGGCAGCCCTAGATCACTAAGAAGCCACTCGAGAAGAATAGTTAATCCAACAGAAAGCCGAACAGACAAAATTACCAGTGCCGGGATTGTGATGAGATGCAAGCGAGTTGACACTGGGTTGACTCGGGGGCCGCGGACAGAAAATGCCTTCGTGATCAGGGATGACATATTTTTAAGAGAAAAGAGTGCTTAAGTATTCTAAGCCGCGTTTTGCTAATTGTCTAGCCGTTTCGTACAGATGGAGTGTTAGGACTGTTGGGTAAATCCGTAAATCTGAAATCCACCTAACTAATTGACCAACTAAATCTGCTCAATTATGAAAAAAAATTGCATTTAAAATATGTTTTATAAATAAAATCAAAAAATTGAAAACAATTACAATGATTTTCTATAGCATTTTTAGTCAGTTCAACCATAAAATTAACTCAAATCTCAATTGTTTTGATAAAAATAATGGCATAAAAAATTATGTATTTTGTAAAAAAATGATTGATAAAACTGCAATGCTGAAAGTGAGGATTACCAAACATCCCCACAAATGGTATTAAATAATATGGATAAATACAAAAAGATATTTGTGGTTGTGCTCATTTTCAAATGTAGCATGAGACTCATTTTTTTCAAAAGTTAGATATGTCCTAGATGTTTGCATAGTTTTCATCTCAACGGCGTAAAAAAAGGCGATCTGGATGTATAAAAAGTGACAGGTCCTGTTCAAAAAAAAAGTGACAGATCACCTTCATTTTGACGGAATTTCGACGGAGGGCATATGACTGTTAAGTAATGGATTGAAAACGCATTCTCGCAAGAACATAATTGGTACTTAACCATAATTTAGAACCAATGTGTTCCTTGAGACATTGACTCAGTTTCGAGAATGACGAAAACTAAATGACTGAAAAAGGACATATTGTGTGTGTCTTAAAATGATAGCACCTAAGCACATAATTATTTAAGGAAGATAAATGATAGAGTTTTGACATTTATAAGGAAAAAGAGCAAAAAAGGATCCAATTCTCTACAAAATCCCATGTATATATAAATGATAGAGTTTTGACATCCCTCCAGGAAGACAGAAGAAAATTGATGTAAATGAAGTCAATGAATTACTACTGCAAGAGTATTCTATACAACTATTTACGTAACGAGTATATGAATATTTCATTTGCTTATGATCTCTACAGCTCTACTAAATTATGACCTCAATTTGATCGAATATGTAGTAGTTTTATTGATTGGTACTTTACTTAGAAAAGTTCTTAATTACTACATAGTACGTAGCATTTTTTATCTTTTGACCATCAATGTTTCGTTCACCCATATAATGTGTGAAACTTATTTATGGTTGAACATCATTAGAAAGGAACAAATTGTTATGAAACATTATATTATAACTATATTTATGTATCTAGATATTTAAAATTAAGAAAATGAAATTCAAGTAATTACAAGGAGAACAGATAAGTGAGAATAAATGAGCAAATTACTTATCATCAACACATGCGAAGCAATGGAGGCAAAGCATTAAATCTGGCTAAGAACAACGTCCGAGCAACAGATTAAGTAATGTTAGAGACTTAGACACAACAAATATCGATCTCTAATATATCTATATCATCAAGCTTTCGATATCTTTTATTTCAACCTTTAATATTCTATGGAGTTTCCTTTATTTCACGGACACAAAGAATCAACCGAAGCTATAAAACGCCTGAAGGGTTTGGCAAATGATCACAAAGCTCAACAAATTTTGAGTATTAAACATTGGGAACTTATAAGGAATCTCTAATCGCGAAGCATTGCACCTCAATGTATTAATACAGTCAAATATAATAGAACTCTTATACTTTGGAACAAAGAAGGGCCTCACTTAGGAGGATTAAACCACTTATGAGTTATGAACAAGTACGACTACAACTTGTGAAACAAATTCAAAAAGCTATGGATGATAATTGAATGATGGATCTGAATGAACATTCATCTAACTCAACACCCGATCCACTCATCCATTGTGTGTAAGTAATTAAGCAAGCAAGCAGAGAGGCAAGGATATAGGTAAGACAACAGACAAATAGGTAGGTAGTTAAGTAAGTAGGTATGTCGGTATCTAGGTAAGTAAATAAGTAGGTAGGTAAGTATGTACATACCTACATTTGTTACTATGAATATAATTGTAGGAAATTTTAGTCCAAATGATTGTTACTATGAATTTTCTCACTATATATAATTTCATCAAATCTCGTTTGATTATATTTTAGAAATTTTTTTAATTTTTAATATAAACTCTCAAATAGCATTCTTAATTGTTTAAAAGAAAGTTAAAATATGCTTTAGTTAAATACCTCATTTAGTATTAAAATGTAATCCAATGTAATGGATCTTATTAGATCATAATTTCGTTTTAGTTATTAAGTTTTGTAAATAAATTTATGTTTACATATCTTCACATTTATAGATCCACTGTAATAGGTCTTACGACTCCATTTTTGGGTTTTTAAATTAAGAAGAGAATATATTAAGAAGAGTGAATATGTTTACCATACACACTCTATATTATTCATACTATTTTTTCTTTTAAAATTCGTGCACAAGCCTAAAAAGACCATTGATAAAGAACGGAGGGAGGATTATTTTATTTGTGTTCATCTGCTAATCACACAATCCACCCACATAATCCACCCGATTAATCCGGTAGTCACATAATAATCACTCAATTTACGGAATTAATCCAAGTAAATACATCAATCATATGTGAGCATTGTATAGAGCCACATATCTCCTAATAGGCTAATACAACTTTACCAGGAAACACCATCATAGGTCTCTTACCCAAAATGATTTGTCTAGTCAACTTTTTTTGTCGCACAATTTCACTTTATCTACCACTTTATCTACTTATTTAGCATATCATTTTTTACCGTATTCTATTTTGAATTTGGCGACTTTTTAAAATTTTAATTTAGTTTCTAAACATGTAAATTTTAATTATTAAAATCGATTTAACTCTCCATGCGCATGATTCTAACTTCGTTGTCGGTTCATTTTTGGACGGAGGAACTAACATTTGAAGCAACTATACCCGGCCTTAGTCATTCATCACATGTTCTCCGTGGCCTTGGTAATGTATATGTTGGGCCGCGGAAGTTAAAGGGTGATTGGCCCATCTTGCAATAAGGGAAACGAGGGTCCAACTTGGCAGGAAGGAGTAAGCAACCCGTTGCTACCTAAATGGATAAGATCAAGTGAACTTGGGGAGAAAGAAAGGGACTGCGCACGTTCAAATGTACGGCCGGCTACTTAGGCGGGTAGTTGGCTGGAAGATAGGAAGAGAGGCTTTATTTAAGGAGAATACGATGTAAACAAAAACTCAAGTCTTATTATCGATACTACTCACACAAGCTTCCAAGTTATTGAGCAATCTTATTTTTATTCATTAATCTCTATAGCAAAACTCATTCGTTCATATATAGTTTCTTGTGCGAATCCCCATATTCAATTAATTGTTCCGAAGAACCAATTCTTTGCTTAAACAATTTGGCGCCCACCGTGGGGCCTCGTGCAAGAAAGAATTCAAATATGGAAGGAACGAATCAATTGCTAATTGAATTCCATGAACAATTAGAGACGGTCCGAGAAGAGCTCCGGCGCGAGATGGCGGAAAGGATGGCCCTTCTTCAACGGGAGAACGATGTACTTCGGTCCCAGGTACGGTCTGCAGTGTCGATAGCCTCGAATTCAAGGCCCAATCGGAGGACTGACCTTATGAACGCTGCAACGAGGTTGGATCTTGGCGTCTCCCCACCATCGACGAATCTATCCGCAATGTCGACGGATCAAGTATCACTTACGCTGGGCCTGTCGACAACGCCAGCTGGAGAGCCACACTCACCCGTCATCTCGCAGGTCATCCCATATACGCCACTCGTGCTAGAGACGACGCCACCGGCCAACATACCAGTTTGTTTCTTTCCGGAAACCCTTCGGGTCAGATCGAACGGGTCAGGCTTGCGGGCAGCAACTCAAAGCATGCCGGCGAGAACTCCGCATTCCATCCCGACGGAACCGTCGATCCCCCATTACAGGAGTAGAACCAGTGGAGATCTCGGTCCATCCAACTCCAATCCGTCCACTGTTGTGACTCTTCCCCCAACGGAGCCGTCAATCCCTCTTTACAGGAACAGGAATGGCGCAGAGGTCGGCTCATCAAGTTTCATGCAGGACGCCAGACGCAGTGGGCATAGTGTGTCATTTTCAGAACCCCAGACGCGACGCCTCGACCGACCCGACGTATTGCCAGCACCGACGTTTCCTGAACAACGCTGTGAATTCACCCCGTTGGCTGGACCGACTCCTTCATTCCCGATTCCGCTTCATCCAGTTGTGGCAGATCAGATGTCCATGTTGATGGAGCAAATGCGTCAGATGCAGGACAAAATCAATGGATTACCAGGTGTTCCCCCGCCTTTGGATAGAGCATCCAGGACATGTTACGCAGAGTCACCTTTCAGTAGGAGGATCACCAACGTCGAGATACCCAGGAAGTCCGTCGCCCCCGCCATGAAGATGTTTGATGGGACGTCAGACCCAGTAGAACACGTCGCTCAATTTAAACAGCGCATGTTAGCCGTAGTGCTCAACCCGGACCAAAGAGAGGCATGTATGTGTCGTGGGTTCGGAACGACGCTCTCAGGACCAGCCTTGACCTAGTTCGTCAACCTACCAAACGAAGGGATCAACTCGTTCGCAGAACTGGTCGACTCGTTCACACAACAATTTGCAAGCAGCCGCACCCTGGAGAAGCAAACGAGTGACCTATACCGGGTTATCCAACAGCGAGACGAGTCTTTGAGAGACTACCTTCATCGTTTCAACAAGGAAAAGGTATCAATCTCAAGGTGTGACATACCTACAGCAATCGAAGCATTCCGGAGGGGATTGGAGAATGATTCTGAGTTGTACAGGGAATTGACAAAGTTTCCTTGTCGCACATTTGAAGACGTCCAGGCCATGACCTTAGCCTTTATCAGGTTAGAAGAGGATTTGCGGGCGCAACCACATGCTGACGGTTACGAAGGGGGGCACCGCAAGTCCAGTACGTCCAGGAGGCATGACTACCGAACTGGCAAACCTTATGCCAAAGTTGAAGATCGACCCGTTGCGGCAACGACGCATTGGCTCGACGATCCTGATCTACCTCCAGCTATCCCTGACTTTTGCTTCAATGTCAGTACTGCGGGGCTCATCAACTCGTTAGAAAGGCTTGGAGAGAAAGTCAGATGGCCAAAGAGAATCGACAAGCCAGCTGGAAAGCGAGACCCGAGCAAACGTTGTGACTTCCACAATGACATCGGGCACAACACCGAGGACTGCGTCGCATTGCGAAAGGAGGTCGCTTATCTATTGAAGAACGGATATCTGACAGAAATTATGTCAGAACGGACTAAAGCTCTTTTAGGACGAACTGACAAGTCGTCAACTAAAGCGACACGACCTCCATCGCCTTCGGCTCCCTGTCAGGTAATTAATTTTATTAATGGCGGGTCGGATTTATGTGGCCTAACGTATTCTGCTGCCAAGAGACACGCTCGGGAGTATTCCCGAGACAAGTCATTGCAGGTATGCCAAGTTGAAAGACGGCGTGACGACTGACGACTGGAGAAACACTGCCATTGCTTTTGACGAGTCAGATATGCCAGACCCTATGCAACCCCACCATGACACTCTGGTCATATCCCTTAGAGTGTCGAACTTTGAAGTGAAGTGAGTCCTTGTTGATAACGGAAGCACGGCCAACATAACTACCATGCGGATGCTGGAACAGATGGGAATCAAAGAGGATGACATAGCAAAATCAGGATCTACCATCGTCGGTTTCAATGGAGAGCCAAGCCGAACCATAGGTAATATCTCTCTCCCTGTTTACGCTAACGGTCTTAATGTGCAGGTCAGGTTTGATGTAGTCCAGGACCTCCCAGCTTACAACATGATTTTGGGGACGCCATGGTTACATCAAATGGGAGCCATTCCGTCGACGTATCACCAGGTCGTCAAGTTTCCAACGCCTTGGGGAGTAAAGTCTATTCGAGGAGACTAGGTGGTAGCCAAGTCTTGCTATCAGACGGCCATGAAGCCTACAGCAAATCCTCCAACTTCAGCATAGCAACTAAAGGGTGACCCAGCTTTGGAGGAAGATGACGAAAAAACGGAAGAAGTAGTCATCGACAACGAACATCCAGAACGGGTCATCCGCATCGGGACAAATTTGTCAGCAAGCCTCATAGCTGAGTTGGTCCAGTTTCTTAGACAACATAAAGACGTATTCGCTTGGAGTCACAAAGACATGACGGGAATTGACCCAAAGATCATCACGCACAAGTTAAATGTCAATCCGTCATATAAACCCGTCAGACAACGAAGAAGACGTTTTGCAAGGGAGCGGAATGACATCATAAACCAAGAGGTCGAGGCTCTTCTCCAAACCGGGAAAGCTAGAGAAGTCAGGTATCCAGATTGGCTAGCTAACGTCGTTGTCGTCAGAAAGAAGGCAGCAAAAGGGAAAAAGGCGAAGTGGCGAGTGTGTGTGGACTTCACCGATTTGAACAAACCATGTCCAAAGGATTCATTCCCCATGCCACACATTAACGTATTGGCCGATGCAACTGCCGGACATGAGATGCTCTCGTTCATGGACGCCTTCAGCGGATACCACCAGATTCAGCTACATTCTGATGATCAAGAAAAGGCGGCCTTCATTACTGAAACGGGTACGTATTGCTATGTTGTTATGCCATTTGGTCTAAAAAATGCAGGTGCAACGTTTCAAAGGCTCGTCACCATGATGTTCAAAGATCAAATTGGAAAAACCATGGAGGTATACATAGGCGATATGATCGTCAAGTCAAGGAAAGCTGGGGACCACGTTGACAACCTGGCGTAATCATTTAAGAAGTTGACGGAATACAACCTGAAGCTCAATCCGGCGAAATGCGCCTTCGGTGTGTCCTCAGGGGAATTCTTGGGCTATATCGTCAGTGAACGTGGAATAGAAGCAAGCCCAGAGCAGGTCCAAGCTATCATTGACATAGAATCACCAAAGTCAGTCAAAGATGTGCAGAGGTTGACAGGTCGAGTTGCTGCTCTGAACCGCTTCATCTCCAAGTCATCTGACAGGTGTCGCCTTTTCTATGACGTACTTCGTAAGAACAAGAAGTTCGAGTGGACAGATCAACACGAGCAGGCACTCCAGCGATTGAAGGAATATATGACAACCCCGCCGTTGTTGACAAAACCAAAGGAGGGCGACGAGCTTCAACTGTATTTGGCCGTCTCAGAACATGCTGTCAGCGCCGTGTTAACCAAAGAAGATGACGGAATGCAGACACCGGTATACTATGTAAGTAAGTCATTGAATGGACCCAAAACCAGGTACGCTTTACTTGAAAAACTAGTTTTAGATTTGATTACTGCATCGGTTAAATTACGTCCATATTTTGAATCACATACTATTTGTGTGCGGACTAACTATCCCATGAAATCAATCATGAGGAAACCAGAGTTGTCAGGTCGCATGGCCAAGTGGTCAATCCAGCTGGGAGCGTATGACATTAGGTACGAGCCACGAACTGCCTTGAAGTCCCAGACGCTTGCTGATTTTGTGGCGGACTTTAGCCCTAAGCTCCAGACCGAAGTCAAAAAAGATGCATGTATCATCACAGACGGTCTGCCTCAACAAAAGTGGACATTGCACACGGACGGGGCGTCGAACGTAAACGGAGCAGGCCTGGGCGTAGTGCTAAAGTCACCACAGGGGGACACTATGCTCCAAGACGTTCATTGTGATTTTAATGCCACAAATAATGAAGCGGAGTATGAGGCATTGATCGTAGGCTTAACTTTGGCAAAGGATTTGGGTGTCAAGCTACTCCAGGTAAAATGTGATTCCTTGTTAATAGTTAACCAAGCTAATGGTGTTTATGCAGCAAAGGATCCCAAGATGACGTCCTACCTGCAAATCGTCACGGAGTTGATAGCATGGTTCGACGAGATCACACTTGAACAAGTACCAAGAGAAGAGAACACACAGGCAGACGCTTTGGCTGCGATTGGGTCATGTCTGGGGGCAGAGGTCAATAGTAACATCCCTTTCGTCCACTTGACAAGTCCGGCAATTGACAGGTTGGAGTCCGTCTGCACAATTAATCCGCCCTCACAGGATGACTGGATGCAGCCATACATGGCATACCTGAGACGTAACGTCTTACCATTGGACAAAAAAGAAGCTAAGGCATTCCTCTCCAAGGTAACTAAATTCTTATTAATCGATGATGTTTTGTTTAAAAGATCTAAAGCAGGTCCATACCAAAGATGTTTAGCACCTCAAGAAGCCATGAAAGTGCTCAAAGATCTTCATGAAGGCGAGTGTGGAAACCATGCTGCGGGGAGGAGTCTGTCTAACAAGGCTCTCCGATTTGGATACTACTGGCCAACCATGCGGCATGACGCAATCACCTTCACCCAAAGTTGTCAGGCTTGTCAAAAGCACGGTCCGATCCGTCATCAGCCATCAGAGTCGCTTCATCCAGTCCTCTCACCCTGGCCTTTTATGAAATGGGGAATGGACATCGTGGGAAAGCTGCCCGAAGCTCCAGGACAGAAGGTTTACATGTTGAAAATGACGGACTATTTCTCAAAATGGGTGGAAGCTGAGCCATTCCATCAGGTACGTGATGAACAGGTAATATCTTTTATCAGACGTAACATACTTTGCAGGTTTGGCATTCCGTCGGAGATCGTGTGTGATAATGGATCTCAGTTCATAAGTGCAAAAACCCGACGCTTCTGCGAAAGGTACAACATCAGGTTGGATACGCCAACTCTTAGGTACCCGCAATCCAATGGACAGGCCGAGTCTAGCAACAAAATCATTGTGTCCAATTTGAAGAAAAGACTCGAGAAAGCACAAGGCAGGTGGGCTGACGAGTTACCCCTGATATTGTGGGCTGACAGGACGACTCCAAAGAATGCGACCGGGCAGACTCCTTTCTCCTTGGTGTATGGCTGTGAGGCGGTCATACCAGCAGAAGTTGAAGTGCCATCCTCAAGATACGGGCTTATGACTGAAGAGCGGAACAACGTCGAGTTAATACATGATCTTGACACTATCGACGAAATTAGAGAGAAAGCTAACATCCGTCTACAGTCCTATCAACAAATGGTGGCAAAGAGTTTTAACAAGAACGTTCGGGCAAAGGTGTTCAAAAAAGGAGATTGGGTTTTGACAAGAGCATTCGGAAATGAAGCAAGTGGGAAATTCAGCCCCAATTGGGAAGGTCCGTATAAGATCGTCGACATTATTGGACAGGGGGCATATCGCTTAGAATCAATCGACGGTAAACAGGTTCCTAGAAGCTGGAACGCGGTACATTTAAAATTTTTCCATTTCTAAATCTTTTTATGTCTTATTTAATGATCCGATTCGAGCAAGTCACTAACTTAAGCATCGGAGGGCCGTTGGCTAAAAGCCAACGACCAGACCTAACAAAACTTTGAAGTGCAGAAAGCCAAACGAAGCGCGGGGTGAGTCCCTTGGATACGTCATACGTCCTGGTAAGGGCCATGACATTTCGAGTATGACGGATCTGTCATAACGTCATGGTTAGTTTGCATGCCACTTTGAAGTTTTGCCGTGTCTTTCAAGTTGACCCTTGACAGGTCAGTGGGTTTAGTCTAAAAGGTACCATGACAATTATAAGTCTGAATGAATGATTTAAAATACATTAGGGCTACTTAAAGTTTTTGTGTCTTTAATGATATTAACATTTTCCTTTGAAATCTTTTGCACTTGTAGACTTAATGATTTTTTTGTCATTGGCATAATGATATTAGCATTTTCCTTTAAACTATTTTGCACCATAGCTTTTACTGACTTAACCATCGGAGGGCCATTGGCTCAAAGCCAACGGCCAGCGTCGACGGTTTGTATTGGATGCAGGATTAGCTCAAGACAGACATTAGTGAATCAACTCCCGAAGAGTGGAAAGCATCATTCATGATCTTATCAATAAGGCACTATACATCGACATCAAATGGGAAAGGGCTGGGCTGCCCATGAGAAAATCATGGATAACAGTCCCAGCCGGCCCTTGCAACACATATATGTTTTTTGGCCAAAATAAACACACGTACATAACAGCACATATATCTACACATACACGACAGCACTAGTGCGCACACACAAGATAACAAAAGCAATCGCATCAAAGTTTTCACATCGCATACAGCAAAACAAATGTCAGACCTTGGATAAACCACCAAGTGCACAGGCATGAAGCGTCAAGAGTACTTCCCGTCCTGGATGAACCACCAGGATACCGGGAACAAGATCAGAGGTGTTTAGCAAAAGTGTTAAAGAAAACGAAGCAATCTAAGAATGTTTGGAGTCAGCCTCACCATCAGAGTGACCCACATCAAAGCCGTCCTCAGCAACAGGGGGGTCCATGTCCTCCTGAACCTTTTTCCAAGTAGCAATGTCTTCTTCAGCGCTCCAATTAGATGACTCACCCGCAAGAAAGGAGGCCATTAGATCTCCTCTGGTTTGCCAGACGTAGTAGCAAGCTGCGTCAGTGACTTCTTGTTTCTTCTTCCGCCCATAAGCTTCCAAAGCCTTAACCCTGTCAACAAGCCTGGAGATTTGAGAGGATTGAGCTGACACTTCTTCTTGAAGGTCCCGGGCCAGCTTAGCATTATCTTCCGCTAGAGCACGAGAGGCCGATTCCTTGCGCCTAGATTCATCAAGAGCTTTCTCTAGCATTGCCACCCTCTCGGCGGCAACCATACTCGCTTGCATACTCTGACGGATCATGCAACCACGTTTGAGGAGGTCGTTTCCAAGAAAGGGGGGAAAAAGAAGTGAGGGAAAGGCGTTACCTGAAAAGCGTAAGAGGATGATGCAGATAACAATCCAGCTGGGGGCAGGCACTTGAAAACATCTGGAGAAGATGGCAGCATGAGTTTATGAACTTCACCCCTCATTAAGGATACGTCTTGCAGACTGCAGAAGTCAGGGGAAAGTGATAAGCTCACATCCAAGGGCTTAGGGGCCATTGCAGTCTTGAGTTCCTGAAGTCGAGGAAGATTGGGTTTCACCTCATCAGGGGCAGCAATCTTGGGAAGTTTCAGTGGGGTGGAAGCCAATCTTGGAGAGGCTCTTTTCTTCCGAGAAGCTAGGGCAAGCAATTCGTGAGCGGACGGAACCAAGCGGGAGCTGGAAGAAGACGCAGCAGCTGCAGTAATGCATACAACATGAAGTAGGAACAGAAACAGCTACATTACACTTGACAAGTTCTAAGCTGAAAAACAAGATCAGATGCTTACCAGGAGCTGGAGGGGGACATTTCTTGGGAGCCGTCTGAGAACTATCGCCCACCGGAAAGACGACCTGCATTGGGATGTAGATATCTGCATTCCCTCCCGCACCAGCCTTCGAGGTTTCTGATTCCTGATCTGAGTCCTCAAGTGAGACTACAGACGAGTCTTGAATCAGATTAATAGAAGCCTTCATATTGCGACCAGAACGCCTTAACCCGACGGATCTATCAGGAGTGAGAATAGGGGGCATACCTGGAGATTCGGCAACCAGGTTTACAAACCAGCGTTCTTCCACGGGGATAGCTTGAATTCGTGCAGTACGTTCCTCCGATTTCGGACCATAAGGGATGGAAATTGCCTTCTTCTCTGAAACCAAGGGTTACGAATGTGATTGTAATTTACTGCGCATTTGCAAGAACACGCCACGGCAACAGAACGCTATTACAATACACACACACACACATATATTTATTTATTTACCTTTGTGCAGGTTATCTTCAAGGAAAGACCCTTCACTACCAAGTGAATCTTTGAGGACAAAAAAGTATTAGTGCATCCAGCCCCTGTCATTCGCCTTGTCAACTTTGTGGATGAGCCTTGGTTTCTTGTCCTTCATCGCCAGGGTGAATCGGCCAGGCCCAGAAGTTCGAAGTTCGTAAGTGAAGCCCAAGTCCTCAAATTCGAAGGGAATGTCATACTTTTCGCTTACAACCTCCAACGCACGAAGAATCCTCCACACCTGGGGCATAATTTGGGAAGGCGACAAGTTGACGAACTCCAAGAAACCCCGAGTTAGGGAAGAAAACGGGAATTTCATCCCAATCTTGAAGGGGTAGTATAGGAAATTCACCCAACCAGGGCAGAACCAGTCCATGCGTTCATTCGCCGTCGGAAAACGGATAGTCGCGGTAGGAGGGAAGCCAGCGGAGGTTTGGATGAGTTCCACCTGCTCCTCAGTAAGTTTTGCTTGTTTGGCGCTTTTGGGCTCTAGAATAAATTGTGGAACGAACACTTGGGAAGCCATGGAAGCAGAAGAGTAACAAGGAAGATGAAGTAATTCTTAAAAGAGATTTCGAATTGAAAGTGATGATGGCACCGGTTGAGTGTTCAAATAGAAGTCTTCGCGAAGCTCAAGACGTATTAATTCGAAGGAAAGTTGCCCGTTTCGAATTCCCATAGAGTCGGCGTCAACTATTCCTCCGAATTGGGGGCAATTGTTGGGCCGCGGAAGTTAAAGGGTGATTGGCCCATCTTGCAATAAGGGGAACGAGGGTCCAACTTGGCAGGAAGGAGTAAGCAGCCCGTTGCTACCTAAATGGATAAGATCAAGTGAACTTGGGGAGAAAGAAAGGGACTGCGCACGTTCAAATGTAAGGCCGGCTACTTAGGCGGGTAGTTGGCTGGAAGATAGGAAGAGAGGCTTTATTTAAGGAGAATACGATGTAAACAAAAACTCAAGTCTTATTATCGATACTACTCACACAAGCTTCCAAGTTATTGAGCAATCTTATTTTTATTCATTAATCTCTATAGCAAAACTCATTCGTTCATATATAGTTTCTTGTGCGAATCCCCATATTCAATTAATTGTTCCGAAGAACCAATTCTTTGCTTAAACAGTATAGTGTATACATAAGATCCAGTTGCAACCTACCTAATACCGTAATACGGAGTAGTAATCACATATTTGTTCATGATCTTCATACACATATATTAACAGAAGTGCTGGTTAAGTGCGGGATTCATCCTAATTAGTAATCACAATTTCCCAGTGACTGATTATAGAGCATCATCATATGCATACATCTTCACGTCACATTGTCTTGCTTTCTTGCTTCTTCACATGTCCATGCCATCGAAGAATATGTATCCATCTTCTTCCTGGTTATTCAATCCATCGGCTGAAGCCAAGTTGCTGAAACAAATGACATAGTCCTTCAAAGTGTGACCATAAATGCACACACACAATGTACTCTAATTTTGACAAAGGTACAACTTGGTAAAGGTACAACTTAAAACTTTAACAAAATAAAACTCTGAAATTTTTTGGCAATTTAATAAATTATTATAGTTTTGTTTGATCGGATACGACTTTTTTGTTTACAAAAAAACTTTTGGAACAAAACCTTTTTCTACAAAAATACTTTTGAAACAAGCCTTTTTTAGGAACAAAGATCTATTAACAGGAAACCCCATACCTCACACAGCTAAAGCGGAAGCTGACAATGCGTTTCAACTTCCTATTGTAGAAGAAGAAGTGGTATGCCCATCTGCAAAACACACAAAAATTAGGTACGCCTCACCTATGCAAGTTTGACCCATTCCATACAGTTCAATGATCAATCTCCATCTAATATTATTAAAAAGGTTAAAGGTGAGAGCTACATCTTGTTACAGTTCAGACAGTAATAGACTCGTCATATAGTCTATTTAAGTTTTGACTTCATTATTTGACAGTCTACAGTAATAGACTGTCTGTTTGGAACTCAGAAAACTCTAGGGAAATAAAATAGAGGCAGAAAGTCAAGAGGAAAGTTTTTTTTTGTTTTTTGGCAGTCTCGTGAACATTGGCGTCTCTGTGGGGAAAGGAGCAACCATTCCCTTGTCATTTTGACAAGAGGCCGCTCCCAAGACTTGAACCTGTGACCTCTCGATTACACAGCAACACCGTAACCGACTAACCGGTGCGCCAAAGTTCCCCTTCTATATAAGCAAAGAAGATGTACCAAAAATTAGAAATAAGCTCATACTAAAAAAGATGGCTTTAGATATTCGTTCAAACTCGTTTTATTTACTTACTTATATAATAATATCATTATATGAACACTGAAGGCCCAAATATATTTGGATTCTTAAAGAATGATTAGTCTTGTTATGATTTCCTTCTTTTTCCCAAGGTAAACCATATAACAATGTATTTCAGTACCAGTTTTTTCCATTGCTTTTTTTCTGAATCCAAATATACCCTAAAAGAAAGAAAAGTGCATGAAGAAATAGATGCACTACAATTAGCATTACCACTGAGGCAAGCTGCATAAGATCTGGCAAAGGCAAATGCAAAAATCATGTATCAAATATTCTCTAGGATAAGCTCCAAAGCACATATTAACCCTCTAGTTATGATGACTCAGTGACAAACCAAGAAGTAAAACAATATGGGAACCAAAGATCAAAATTTAACGAATGTAAATCTTACAAGGTTCCTTTTTCATGAAATGGATCTGAATCAGCCTCGGGATTGTAGCTATAAACTTCACAGTCAGAGACTTTCACAACCTGCAACCATTATATGTCAAATTTTTAGCATACACGTATCAATATGTTTTGTCAAAATAAACACACCTCATCCAAGGCCTTGTACAATGTCTCTAGCAGAGGACTGCCATCATGTGTCTCAATCCATTCCTACAGCAAAAATCTCAAGATATCATTCAAAAAAGTACCTAACCTTCCCAAACAAGCAACTCAATCTGCTACCACATTATATCATTAACCAAATAAGTTCATTGGAAGAACCATAATATTAAAACTACCTTGGATGCCTCAAACATGTAAGTATCAAATGCCTGCTTAAAACTATCCCAGTTTTCTTCAGAAAAAAATTGGTGAGCATTCACTGCACTGGTAAACCAGAAAGTTGGAACATTGTGGCATCACCAAAAAAACATCACACAGTAATCAGTACAGCCAAGTGGACGGATTTTAGTTTTGGGAAATGGAGAGACTTGAACTCTCAGCTCCACCTAGAGCAACAGTCATCTAAACTGCCTGTCAAACCTTTTGACAACACTCCCACAAAGCTGTAAGATAGGATTATAACGGGATGCCATATCGCCCAAAAAGCTGACAGTGGCATTACCCATAATCCTACTTCTCAGCTCATGTCAAAAAAATAATCTACAGAGTTACCTGAAATCATGATCTGGATATATGTGATTCAGTGTAAGGAGCAGATAAATCAATGTCTTTCGGCTGGAATACAAATTTCACAAATAATTATGACCCATTTAAATAGCTACACAATTATTAGGCCAGCCAATTAGTTCGGATTCACCACCTGGATCTACAACATAGATAATCAACCGGTGAAGATGAGTCGGTGTCAGATGACTTTCCGAGGTAATCAAGAATCTGAGATAGGACCATAATAGAGTGCCAAATTTTAATTCAAACAAAATCATTACACTGCCAATGGGTAATTATCCATTGGAAGGCTACTTTTAGAACACCTACAAATGCAATGGGTATAATATACCCAGAATTAATTTCTAGTCAAATAATTTATAGGAAACTTCCTGCTTTAAAGCTACTATTCAATAAAAAAGTCTGTTTAGAGCAAAAGAGAAGGTCAAATATAGAAATTGGACAGTTGGACACTAAGACATATAACATGTCACCGCATGCAAGACAGTTCTTCTTTGGTAGCATGGACTAGCTGAGATCATATAGGAAGCAAGAAATCTAAGGATGGAACGGACAGCACACATGCACACATTAGTGTATTCAATCAAAATTCATCAAAGAGGAAACAATTGACTGTGGGGAATAAGGGAAACAACTAAAAGAATAAGTTATCAATAAAGATCACCTCATTTTCCAAACTGAAAGACAACTTCTTATCCGTTCCAGTGTGTTTGCCTTAAAAATACATGGAAAAACAACTTTCAACCATTAGACAGCCAAAACATAATTATATAGTTTGCTTTAAAAAAGAATAAGTGAATAACCATACTTACAAGAGTAGGCTTCAAGAGAGCATTTAACAGTGCGTTCTCCTAGATTCACATGACTCAAAAACTCACTTATACTGAAAGTGTAAACAGAGTGTTTAACCGTTAAAAGGACTTCAAATTAAGTTAATCTAAATTTAAATAGAAAAAGGAAATGGATGAGGAGGAGGAAGACTAGATAGGTAGAAAAAATAATCAGAACGCCGAGTGAGGCAAACAACAAACATTAAAATTGAAATCTTTAAACAGATTTTGTCGTTTCAACAATGACACTTCAGGACTTACTGATCAAGCGGAGTGTACTCCAAGAACTTCATGGCACATATATCACAAGGGAACCTAGCAGAAAATAGAGTTCAGACCTTCAGTCACATGCTAAGAGCAGTTAAAGGCACAAGCTTCAGTCAGTAGCACCACTCAAGAGAATAGGTAGCAACAACTTATCCACTTTTAACACATAAGTACACATCAACACACTTATACACTATGCACACATTTTGAGAGTTCACTGGGTTTTGCAATAAGGTAAAAATGTGCTGACAATCTCACAACATTAAGCAGCAATAAATTTGGACAATTTCTGATTTCGCCATCTTACACAGTTACACACCTACTATGCTAGAGCATCAGCCAAATAACTTCATTCTTTTAATGTTGGACGGTATCATTGAGTTATAAATTTCTGATTTCCATAACTATTAGTCTATTAACTACCATTCCCACTCCCCGAAAACACTGACCTTTTCCAAAGTTGGTCGAAATGCCACCCTCTAGCCTCATCTGTAATCCAAGGCCTGGTGAGAGAAAAGAGTATGCATACCGGTTTTTGGGTTTGGAATTTTAGATTAAGATTGGAATTAATTTGTTGGTCTAGGATACAAATATCCCAATTGAAAGCTTGAAAAAGAAATTGCTCTAAATAGGAGTAAACATAAATAATGTTCAAAAACATGACTAATTGTGTATTATTCCATAAATAGGACTTAGGATGTTTTTACTTGGACTGGTTTCAGTCTCAGACCAGACCAGATTTAAAAATATCAGACTTACATAGTTATAAAATACACAGAGACCAAACATGTACGACAGACCAGACCTGTTCAGACCAGACTTAAACAGACCAAACCAAACCAACAAATTTCAGTCCAAGTAAAAACATCTTTATTTAGTCTTATTAAAAGAATTAAACAATAAAAAAATCATAAAATATGATTGATTGAATCCTATTGAAATGAGTTGCGGTACTAGAACCAAAATAACCATAAAGTAGTTCTGTTTTGGTTCGTAATTAAGTTTTGTTCTATAAAATTCAGCTCCATGCAAAACGCTCGTAATTTTTAACGTCAATAGCTAACAAAACAAGTGAAATAACAATACTGGAAAACATACTACTCGGGGTATATAAAATGGATGCAAAGGCAACATTGGCAAACATATAATCTTTCTTTTGCAGATGTGAAATGGCAAGACCTAATACCATTACAGTAATTATAAAAAAAAAGTCTAATACACGACCACCGGAAACAAGTAAAGGTCTCTGGAGCGCGGAGGCAGCGAACCTGGGAGAAATCAAGCCGTCGGCGGTGTTAGCCGTTAGAAGGGGAAGGTGCGGAGTCCGGCGCAGGGCTAGGCTTGGATGGAGTCGGTGGATATGGATCTGTATCTGTTTGTTGTGCGTTTAGTGGCCACGCGTGTTTTCACTTTTCAATTTTCTAAAACTTTTCTTTTCGGTTTTCTTTATCACCTTTGTTATCTTGTTTTGTTCTTTTGTCAAATTGTTAACTTTGGAATTATTCACCAGACTTTTTTAATCTGTTCCAAATTTACTCCTATAATCTTTTATAGCGTAAATATCTTCTCACTTTTCCTTTTTGATGTAACATTAATATCTTTTCATTTCTAAATCTCTTCATCATACTATCAATAATTTTAAAAATAATACACTATTACATCTACTTTTTTTTGGATTTATCCTTTATTCCATCACATTATTTCATTATCTTCCCATCATACCATCAATAATACATATTACCTCCGTTCTTAAATAAGTGCAACATACCAAATTTTACACTATTCACATGTTCTACTTTGACTACATTTTATTTATTAATGTATAAATATATATTTTTCAAAAAAATTTTACTAAATTTGTCTCATTGTAAATTTTCTAAATCTGATTTTTTTTAATTTTTTTACTAATAGAGATTTATTAATGATCAAAGTTGTGTCTCGGCAAATGTGAAATGTTGACTGTTGCACTTATTTAAGAACAGAGGAAGTATTTACTTTCACTATTCTTAATTTACCTACTTTTCAAATGGGAACATCCCAATGTTACGGAGGTAGTAATAAATTATATGTTACTCCGAATAATTATCATATATTTATTCTGTATTATTATTTAATATTGTATTACTAGAATTGAATGTTCAATTATAGTTACGGTACTTGATAAGAAATACTCCGTACTACGTAAAAGTGTAAAGGAAGAAAGTGACTTATTAAATATGTTTTAGTCCCTGCAAATATCACACACTTTGTTTTAGATTCCTGCAAAATATTTTTTTTGTTTTTCATCCCTGTAGTATACCCTATTTTGATTTTAGTCTTTCTTTAATTCCAAAACCACTCTACTTAGAAAAAAATTATTATCAGTTGCATAAATCTACTAGAAATATTTAAATTTATCCTTTTATAATTTTTTTGAGGCTAATATGAGAGCTGAAGTAATATAAAACTAAACATTCACATTTTTAAAATATATATATTAACAGCCTTTTAAAAAATAAATTAAATATTTTTAAATAAAATGGCAAAGGATTAAAGGAAATCTATTAGCAGGTTTAGTATCAGATCAAACGGATGTTGTAATCATTGGTGATGGACTAAAAAGAAAACTAACATAAATTGCAGGGATGAAAAAAAAAATTGCAGGGATATAAAACAAAATGTACTATATTTGCAAGGACTAAAAACATTAAACCGGAAAAAAAATGCTGAGTAGGAGTATTTCTTTATATATTTGTACTATATTTTCTGAAATATATATTTAGTAATACGTATGAAATTAAAGTTATAGATAAATAAGTTTAGGATCAAATATAGTATTATTAGTACTTCAAAATTTTTGCCCCAAATCATTCAAAAATAGTGTAATGGAAAATGACACCATTAGCTTCCAGATCAATTTTTGAAGTGGAAAATGACGATAATTAATGCGGAGTACTCAACTCAGGCTACCAATAAGGTGCTTTGAGCGGATCTGGGGCCTCTGCCTTGCTTTAAAGCAAGGTAGGGTGCCCGGGTCTTCCAGGTCGTTCGATCGCAAATTCCACAGTCAAAGAGAAAGTCCAACCCAAAAAAAACCCACATTCCCTCCATATCCGTCTCTTGATCCCTCATTCCACTAATCCGTTGTTACTGATTCATTCAAAGCATAGACTCCCCATTTATTTGTCTTATTAGCGCAGGTGTTCGTAAACGATGAAAGCCCCTGAACTTCAGACTCGAGTTGAGAAAGAGGGCTAGGCCCCCGGGAGGGCTTTAAGGGACTGGGGAAGACGGGTCATTCGACGGGGAGTGGAAAACTCTTGGAAAAAGAGCTAGGGGCAAATCAAAGGTTTGCCCATCGGGATTGGGCATGGACGAGCCTCAACTGGGTTGGAAGCCCCCAATAGCTACTTCGAGTCAAACACCTCCAACTGCTATTATGACTGTTGGGTCTGGGGTGGGATGGGGATGGGGTAAAAGAAACTATAAATACCTATCATATTTAGAATATTCAATATCGATTTGTTTTTGAACAGATAACTTAATTATTAATCAAACTGAGGACCGGATACGAAATTGCCATAACAAAGGCTACACTAGGATGAGACTCAGAGCTGGGATCGCGCTTACTAGCGGCTCATCTCGCTAACCCCGCGATTTGGTAGACTCCATACACAGCAACATTGTTCCTGCTACTAGAAGGGGAATGAAATAACAAAATAGAGTTCGAAACTAATGAAAAAACAGAAAAGGAACAAAGGCCAGTTTGACCAGCCACTGGCAAGGAAGTAGCGGGAGAAGAGGTTTTATCCACCACCTCCAAAGACAACATGCCGACTTGACCATCCATCGGGAAGGGAGAAGAGGTTTGTCCAGCCACCTCCAAAGGAAGACTCCCCCTTACAATAGCTAATGATATTCTAGGCGGTGCTGATTCTGTAGCACCGCCCCAACATCGTTTTTTGATATGAGCCCATCTTCCTCCATATTGACTTCAACCTCTACCGGGTTCCCCAAATTCACTTCCACAACATCCCTCCTTCCTAGAACTGCTGCTAGCACCAATTCCCTGTTCTCTTCCTCAGCAATGGATTTCATGCTATAATTTTTTATCATCATCTCCAAATTCATAGACTCTACTCGACTCTGGAGAAGCACCCCCGCTGTCCAACCAAAGCAGAAAACAAACCAAATCTCGACCACAAAGAGCCTGAAGCAACCCTCGGGACAGAGCCCGGAAACAAAACAAGAAATAAAATTAACTAGTGGAGACAAGGGAGAAGAGACCCGCGCACATGATTGCTGCCGATGCAAACCTCCCCTTGGCCGATTCAAAAACCTCAAACCATTCTTCTCTTCTTTGAAACATTCCCTTACGTGAGGCGCTAATCTCCTCTCAATCCACGCTCCATCAAAGTACTCTGATCGATGAAATGATCTTCGTCAGAAGACCTGCGGCGCCCTTAGTCTAGGGTTTACATCGGAGCTCTCGATTTATATGCAATTTTTTAATATTCATATTATTTAATCTTTATAGGAAGTATTATGTAATAGTCATATTATCACATACTTATATATAGGGGTGAGATCATATACAAACTAGTCCTCTCATGTTAACCTACAAATCGTGCATCATTACATTATTTATATTGCATATTGAAGTTCAAAATGTTGCATATTATTCGAGCCATAAAAATAGAAGTTTCATATTTACATTATTTGTATTGCATATTGAAGTTCAAAATGTGCATCTTTACATTATTTGTATTGCATATTGAAGTTCAAAGTGTTGCATATTATTGAGTTTGAAGGATAGTAAATTAAGCGTGGTTTGTATTTGATCTCTAATCCTTATTCATGTGTGTGTACTAATAGTATAGTTATATCATTGTTCATTATGTGTCAAGCATTTTGTGGTTCGATGGCATCACTGTGACACTCTCAAAGGGGGGGTCACAGGTTCGAAACTCATCCAGTCAAGAATGTTAGCATTTAAGAGAACAGATGCTATGTGAAAAGAGAAAGCCCATCCCAAAAAAAAATCATTGTTCATAATGTCGGGTTCTAGAAATCCTATTAATTTGGGTAACTGTAAGAATGAGGTTCCTAATTCTTCTACTTCTCGAAGTCATGGAAAAATCCCTGATAGGATCAACATCTTTGTCTTGAACCCAAGATACAAATGGAGCTTATGGGACGCAATTTGATCTTAGAGACGCAATGACCGATGAGGAGATGGGGCAATTTTTGAATGTGAGACACCCCATGGAGGCGGTAATGACAAAGGATAAAGGGACACAAACAAAAATGTCAAGGTTTGAAAATTCTCAACATTTTGATAACTTTTCTTGTAATGATGAACAACTTAAAAAATAGTCTAAATTAATTGTTGAAAAAAAAAATCTTTATCTTTGTGAAATTCTTTCCTTACATAAGTATGCTCAAAGGTCACCAAATCCTCAATTTAGAAATTATTCAAAAAAAAAATATCAAAAAAGAAGTTATCAACAATATAATCTTGAAAATGATAAATTACTCAACTTTTGTAATGATACTTGGGAAGATAAGTACCGTTACTGGTATTTTATCATAGTAATTGTGCATTATATTGAAGATGACTGGGTGATACATCAGATGGTTATTGCATTTAGAGAGTCCTTATGAGAAACACACCAGTGATAATATTTACATTTTAATTGAAAGTACTTTAATTGAATATAATGTGATTGATAAGGTTTTTGGTTTTGGATTTGATAATGTCACAAATAATACTGTTCCTATTTTTAGATAGCTTGAATTGTGCGATCCTTGAACTAATATGGACATATTCTTTCATCAACGATGTGCATGTCATATTTTAAATTTGTGTCAAAACGGTTTAACCGCATTGGGTCAAGTAATGGGGATTGGGGAATATAAAAAATGGTGATAGAGTATATAGGCGCAGACCCCATAGCCCACATACTCAAAAGATCAAACTACTAAAGATAGACACCCACTTTGCGTCCCTTAGGCCGTTTGGGTCCCCCATCGGCCAACAAGGTGTCGCATCGGCCAGAACTAAAATTACTCAGGATGCGACCTGGAGACAAAGTGGGATCGCGTCGGCCAAGGGAGTGCATCGGCCAAGGGAGCGCATCGTCCATGGACCGCATCATCCATGGACCGCATCGTCCATGGACCGCATCGTCCGGACTTCGTCCAGGCAGAATGTATTTTCCTATTTTATGTACTAAGTGTTGTACTCAGCCCATTAGTGGCCCTATTCGCCCAAAGAAGGCATGATTATTGTAATGGGCCTCCTAAGCCCAAGGCTAGGGGCCCAAATCCACATTTTTACCTATAAATAGACCCCAAAGGGCTAATTATAGGGAGTTCTGGTTGAGAAATATAATTACTCACTTTAATACTCTATCAAATGGAATTAAACCTATTTGGGCAGTAACATTGTTAAACAAAAAAATGGACCCGATATTACTATTGGTGATTTGGTGCTTGCACTCCCAAAAGTATGACTCTTTTTTACTTTTTCCTAAATGTGACTTTAATTGATTCATATACACCTCCTGCCATTTTGAAATGTATGGACTCTTCTTAATTATCTCCATCCTCTTTAACATCCCTTCGCAAAGTGACACCTACCAATTCTCTCAAATCTCCATCTCACCTTCACACATAGCCACCATGGCTTATTCAGAAGCACTTGCAAGTATACAAGTATCAATGTAGTAATAAAATACCGGTAAAAAATCAGGTCAGTCAACATGAAAATGTTACTCCCTCCGTCCATAAAACAAGTTTCGGGTGAAAATTCACACATATTAAGAAAATAAACTTACTGAAGGGTAAATTTTACTGTTAAGTACACTGTTGTGACACTGTTTGACACTGTTTTGATGTTAATAATTTGCCAAATTAGAAAATGTTTGAAAGTAGAACTTAATTTTGGTGTTGTCTGAAAAGAAAAGGTGGAACTTTTTCTGGGATGGAAGGGGTATTTTATAAAGTTCAGGTCCGTTTATTGTGTTTCACCAATACAAAGACAATCAAAGGTTATAAAAGGACTCAAGAGTATGTAGGGTCGGTGAGTGATCGCAAGGATCAAGAAACTGTGAGTATCGGGGACTGTGAGGAAGCTCAAATATAATGGAACTCCTAATGTTTGGAACATGGAAGGCTCAATTAGGAGGGCTAAACCACATATGAACAAGTATTAATGTTTTCTTTTTCACGCTCTTTATATTTTGGTTCAATCACTGTTCACACTCAACCCATAACTATTAGCGATGGCTTATGAAACTATGTTTGTAGATATTAGTGAGAGCTTCTCTAGAGAAAGAAAGTAGAATGGCCGTATAGACTAGGTTAAATGAAGGGAAAAGGTGCAAATAGGCCCATGTACTAACCAAAAAAGGTCAAATAAACCCTTATTTAGGAGACTCTGTCCGGCCGTCGTCATTTGGGGTGGTTCCCGGTGGAATTTTTTGATGAAATTTTTTTAGCATCTTATTCATCAAGTTTAGTTTACTCATACCAAAATTCAGCTAAAACTTCAATCGGGAAGGCATTCAAATGAATTCTTGAAAATAACTGCGCAGTTAGAAGCGCAGTTATTTTCAAGAATTCATTTGAATGCTTTCCCGATTGAAGTTTTAGCTGAAATTTGGTATGAGTAAACTAGACTTGATGAATAAGATGCTAAAAAAAATTCATCAAAAAATTCCACCGGGAACCACCCCAAATGACGACGGCCGGACAGAGTCTCCTAAATAAGGGCTTATTTGACCTTTTTTGGTTAGTACATGGGCCTATTTGCACCTTTTCCCTTAAATAAATGATACCCTTACAACAATCCTAACAGAAAGTATATTTATATTCTCCTGTCCCAAAATTAACTTCCCACTTTTCTTTTTGGATAGTCCTAAAATTAACTTCTTACTTTTTCCCACTTCCTTATTTGGCAAATTATGTACATCAAAATAGTGCAAAACAGTGTCAAAACCGTGTCAAAACAGTAAAATTTACTTCCTAGTAAATTTATTTTCTTAATATGTGTGAAATCCAAGTGGGAAATTGATTTCGGGACGAAGAGAGTAATAAATACACATATATAATATGAGGCTAATCGACCAACTAGTGACACTTGTGGACGCTCAGACCAATCTAATGATGTGAGTGATTTTTATCGGCAAGAAAGTCTTCTAAGGGGGTGTTTGGATCTGATTCTTAAAACTGTTTTTGCTCCTTCAGGGAGCAGAAGCAGAAGTTAGAGTGTTTGGGACTTGGGTGAAAGTGCAGAAGTGATTCTGGTACTCTCTAGAATCAGTTTTTTTAAAAGTTGGAGGAGACCAGCTTGGCAGCTTCTGAAAACTGATTTTGATTCTGCTTCTGCTTTAAAAAAGAAGCATAAGCAAAATAAGTTCCAAACACCCTAAGCCTTATGCGATCCTATTTGGAGTTAGGGTGACTACTTGCCCTTCTATCTGCTTGACAAAAACAATCTCCTCTTTTTCCATTTGATCGAAGCCCACTTGCATGGTACTTGCACCAATTACATGTTTACCATGAGGTTCTATTGGACCTTTGTTTAATGTGATATAGGCAAATACTCGTACCATTGCTTTCAGCGGTGGACCTCATTTGTATTGAAAGTTGAAACCGGCAGTGAACAGACATTGGCATGAAAGTTCCATTGAGAAGGATTGTGTGACATTCAAGTGCAACTCCATTATCAACGGACAACAGTAACAAAACTCTATTACATTAAGTGTGTAGCTCTCAAGATCTAAGTTCAATTTTCTTACGAGCAGCAGTGTTATTTTTTTTGTTCTTCACAAATACCATTATAAATTTATAATGAACATAATGCTTGTGTCAAAATATGGTAATGGAATATTACCCAATATGCAATGGTCTCTGAATAGTTAGTCAACCTTTTCAACTAAATCGGGGGTGAGGGTTGGGTATCAAGTGAACGCCTATGCAGCAACCTTTTAGAACTGGTAAATGGGGTCGACACATCCGATCCTAAACTAGAACCAAATCATGCTATATAAGGTTATGATTCTATCAAAAGGATGACCTCAATTAGGACTGAATCAAGTCTGCCCCATCCGCAATTCCAATTAAGGTTCCAATTTTTTGGGACTTGAACACAGTCCACCCCTAGCATAATTGGGTAATGACAACACACTGGAAGTTAAGAATTGCAAAAGAAAAGGTTGGACTTATATGTACAATATGGGCAGTCTGGTACAATACCCAATGCGGTATAAAAAATCCTATCATCATGCAAATCACACCTTTCTTATCACCAATCGTGATAAAAGAAGACCAGCCAAACAGGTTCAGTTTCTCGTCAACTATTCATTTACAGCCGAATCAGTTTCAACATAGATGCGCTCACCTTGTAGAAGATCACCGGCTTGCTCGTCGGGATCATGATCTGGGAAAACCCCAGACTTTAAAGAAGGAAGAATGTTATTAACATGCAACCACGTCAAATCCCACAAGCTATCACCGCCAATACCACTCCGTGGAACGAGGACCCCACTCGCCCTCATCACAATCAAACTGTTTTTCAGCAGCTCTGGAACCAACTCCTGAAGTTTCTCACTCCTCTTGTTCCTCACCTTCACTTTCATATATTTCTCCATTCGGTTAAGGACACCCCGCCACAGTTTACAGAAGGTGGTGAGCTGAGAAAGCTTTGGGAGTAACTGTAGGAACACCTTGTTCATGAGTTTCAGTGCAATGACAAGTGTGCCCTCCATGTTTCTGTAGTCTTTCTGGGAATGCCCCTGTGAGATGTCGACCAGGTCATCACAAACCGTAAAGACAACCATGTCAAAGCATTGCAGCCACAGACCGTGGGGGAGGTAGATGTCGTCCACCCCTCCTGTCAGGCAGATCTGAAGGGAGAGAAGGGCATGGTTTCGAACCTCCTCCCGTTGATCCAAACAGACCTTTCTCAGTCCCTGTACGAGTCTCAGCCACATCTCACCGATATCTTGTGACAGTTTTAGAGCTTCCGTCTCCACCATGGCTTCTCTGGCGTCTCTGGACCAAGAAGCCAAACACGCGACGGACCCAACCATCAGGTCAATGGCAGTGACCGACCTATCCGCCTGCCCAACCCGGGACTCCGCGAACTGTCTCGCCGCGTCAATCCAGAGTACGTAGTTGGCTGGCGAAAGGTGGGCCCCATCGGACATGATGAACAGTAGGGCATTGAATCCCACTTCAGAAGCTTCCAGATGTCTAGCCGTGATCGAAAGCAAAGAAGCTATTGTGCGCCAGCCAGTCTGAGAGCGAATGTGACCAGCGTTAGCTTTGACAAGACGGCCGACCTCTTGAGTGATTTGCTCGCAATAAGCATCGGCGACACGTGCATCGAGCTTGAGAACCAATTGAAGTGATCTCAACAGTTCATCAGCCAAATTCTCTTTATAAGGTAGCAGTCTCTGGCAGATACGGAGGAGGCCGAAAACAGCCTTTTCAACTAAAGCACATGGCATGACAGTCGAATGAACAATGTTAGCAATATGATCATAAACTCCCTGCCAAAGAAGACCGATCCTATCCCGATTGTTCAAAGTGATTGCAATAAGCAATTCCAAACAGAACACAGCAGTGTCTTCATCCTCGGGGGAACTACCCCCCTTCTGAGGTCTCCCTGCAGCCCATATGAGTGCCTTTGCAAGCTGTAATAAAGAATCAGCTAACAGAAACTTGCTTTCCGTGAATATACTGTCTATGTGACACTTTTGAATTGTCTGAAGCGTTCGCTGATGGGCTGCAAGTTGTTGCTCCGTGGGTTGAGACCTTGGCTCTTCTGAGTCTAGAGACAGGAGTTGACTAAATCGCCCCATGAGTCCAGAAGACCTTTTGGGTGTACTGATGGACTGAATGTGGGCAGAAGATAATGAACTACTAGTGAGAGGAGGCTTTCCGCCGTGTCCAGGTTCAGATGATGATATCATCTCAGAGTCTTCATCACTCGCCACACGGGCAGGTAAAAGACCGAGTTTGTGCAATCTTAAGATGCAATCCAAAATGTTTCTCCAGCCAGAACGGATAAAGTCTCCGTATTTGTTTGCAATGGTGAAAACCGTGACGGTTGCCATCCTTGCTTTCGGGTCATCGCCGAAAGCCAAAACAGGTTCTTCAACGGACGACGGGTTCAAGAGAGTCGTGAATTTGCAGAGAGATACAACCAAATCATCCAAAACATCTTCGAGATGGTGGCAAGATGATATCTTTGCAACTGCTAAGAACCCATCGATGCACGTTTGGTAAACATCTTCGTGCTCAGCGTGATCGAAAACCACAGAGATGGCAGCAATGGTTGGACCAGACATTATCGCAAACATGTCATGGTCAAGGTAAGCTCTCGAGCCACACTGTATGTACGGAGAGCTTTTCTTAGATTTACTCATCAGATCGATCCAACGGCTGGGAGTCATTTCGGCAAAGCCAGCACCTTGTTCCGGCGTGGTGCGGATCTCGTTACTGCAGATCGAATGATAGAGTTCTATGAGATAATCACGGGGGAGGTCGCCACCTCCATTTATGTGACGGTTATTTCTGATGAAATCTTCCTCGGTCATTTTCTTCTTCACCTGTACATTATGCTGGTCGGTGTTCAGCATGATCAAGGAGTATGACAACAATAGAGCAGCATCTTTGTTAGCCAAAATATGTGGAGATTGCTCATAGTATCTCTCTGAAAAAGCCTCAAGCACTCTCTGTATCTTCTGAGATTCTCCTGGCAATCTGAAAGTCTCCAAAAACAAACGCAATGCGGTGTCTAAGTTCATGTCTTGAAAATCAAACGTTCCGGCAAACTCGTGAAGAACCTGAACACAAAACTCGTCATGGTTTCCAAGAAAATCCCCAACAAGGTTCTTGTCTAGCCCAGCAGTATACCGAAAGAAACAAGCCACACTCTGTGGATCAAGTTTTTCAGGCAATAGGTGTGTTCCTTGGAGAAACTCTAGCCCTTTCTTTGGGTCCCGATTAAAGTGATCAGCCCCAATCATTAATCTTCTCTTGATATACTTCCTCCTACGTACAAATGGGACCCAATGATCTGGATCGCTATAGTCCTCACATTTCACCATCCAGAACGGAGTGTACTCATCAAGATTCATCAGATGTGGTTCTGAATTGTATGATCCGTTGCTTATCCTTTCAGCCATTCCCTGAATCACAGCAATCAAACCGTCTAAAGCGAGAATATGCATGGCAGATAAAGGAGAATTCACAGGGAAAGCGTTTTTTGACAAAAGGTTAGCAAGTTCTTCAAAAACATTCCCACAAGTTATATCACAATCCAAATTCGCATACATCTCCACCATAAACGCTTTCTGTCTACAAAAGTCAACAAGAGCTTCCATTGCAACCTCCTGCTGTTGGTAAGAAGCCCCGTAACGGCTCTGTGAAAGCCTCAATATCACACATGAAAAAAAAGCTTCAAGCTGTAGTTTCAGTTCTGTGCGTAAATGCTGGTATAGGTTTAGAACGATACTACACACCATTGAAAGAATTAAAGGACTCATCGAGAGCCCAAACTGCATGAGATTCCGGAAGAGTTCATCCTGAACCAAACTCAACAGTCGAGGATGGGTCCTAATGGCCCGGCCACCTAATTCAATGGCCGAGTTGATCAAACCTAGAGCAAACAAAGGGACATCTTCATCTAATGCTGCAGTGTTCGTTCTTGGGCTGATTCCCTTATGTTCAACAATGTTCAGCAATGAACACAGGAAGTGAAATATCTCAACCATGCAAGGGACACCATATGGTTGTAAATCATATGGAACAGTATCCTTCCCGTAATCACTCGTAACCATACTTCCATCCACTCCTGAAGGTGATTGTAGACTATCATATTCAGAAGAGGTTGTACCATTCTCTAACTTATTACTATTATAACTGTAATCAACATCTAGGCCAGAAACCTGCATTAGAAGAGAAAAGTAAATATGATACTACTACTCAGTACTCAAGCAAAAGAATGAGAAGAAAAGAAGATCAATTCAAAAATAATGCTCAACCATGATCATACATGTCTTTAAGGGTACACTTGTGAGTTAGGTTTAGGAGGGTATTGGAGAGGACCTGGAAGTGGTTACGTTTGATTTTAAGAAAAAAGTGCTTTAACTTGATAATCGTGGTTCAGATAATATATTAACTAATAAGTTAGCATAGTTTCAATGTCCTAGTCATTTATTTATTAGTTATTACCATAAACCATTAATAACTCACCTATTTAAAAAATAATAATAACCCCTCCCCTCAACCCTTCATATTTTGACTTTCAAGCATACCCTAATAGGCTAATAGTGTGCCTATCGACCACATAGGTTTGCTACTGTGGGTTCACATGTTCTCAAACATCATAGTTGCACAAACATAAATGGAAGCTCCCACCATGACCATCCCCTCTAAAAAAGTAAAGGAAAATAAGAATGAACATGAAATCATGAATACAGCATAGAAGCCAGGACCATGTCAAAAGGCGTTTGATGAGAAAATCAATACAAGTATTGGTTCCTCCCTGCATGTTTTCTTTTTCTGTGTATGTATGTATCTATGACTTTGAAGAGAGAAAAATGGAAGGTGGGTATTCATGTGGCTCATCTCTTATCATTTTTTTCCCTTTATCTTCTTTATCTTTCTTATGTTTTTATCATTTTATCCTTTTATTATATATATATATATACACACTTTTTATCCTTTTTATCTTATCATTTTTATGTATATCTTATCTCTATTTTATCTTATCTTTTTTTGTTATCTTTTTTATCATACCTTATCTTTTTATCTTTCTTTTCCTTTTGGCTCTGATATCATGTATCGATTCATGTTAGCCAACCCCAAAATCTTTTGGGACTAAGGCTTGGATGTTGTTGATGTGTATGTATGATGTAATGATAAAAGTAATAACTAAACTATTCAAAGGATATTGAGCTACTTCCTTCAAAAACTCTTTCTCTACCCCTAATTGCCACAAGGATATAAGGTGAATTAGATAAATATTAGTCACTTTTTTCGTCAACACACAAACAAAACAAAAAAATCAAGGAAACTAAATTTCAATTGACAGGAAACAATATGCTTCATACCTCATGTTTTGCAGAACTGCCCCGTTTAACTAATAGGCACTGTGTGTGGTCAACTTCCGGAAGGTGAGAGAAGATACACCTCACAAGCTCATGCATGGTGTGGCGAGCTATCCTTTGCAAGAGCTCTCCTTTGGTTGCAGCTTGATGAAACACTCGGTAGCAGGTGTTGACAATGGTCGAAACATGTTGATTACTCAAGACAACCGAAACTTTACTTCTCATGACGGCCAAAAGGACTTGAAGTATTTTCATTAGAACAACTTCTGAGGCAGGGTCAGTAACATCAAACCTGCAGCTAGTCACCGCATCAACTACCAAATGCATAGCGTCTTCAATATTGGCGGTGTTCAGATCAAGAACATCAAGAGTCAAAATGTGGTAGACAGATGACAAGGCAACACCATTGATCGGTGCACCAGTCTCATCAGATCGAATAACTTCGAGAAATGGTTGAAGATACAATGTCGGGTTGATAGACTGCCATTGATGGTGGTGCCATGAAAATATCTGCTTCCTCAAAATCTTAAGGGACTGGATTAAGGAGTGTTCTAGCTGATCATCACCAGACACAAAACGGCCACCCCACCTCATGTTCCTTCTCATCACAGCCAACACAGCACTTACCTCCGAATTTATCATGCAGGCTAAATCATTTTTACTTGAGGATGTAGCTTCACACTCTTCCTGTTCCTCTTCAATTGCGTTGATGTTAGACTGCAGCCTTAAACGACCCATTTTGGTACGAGGAAAAAGTCAACAGATAGAGCACTAGATGTGAATCAAAGCATAGTCCCCTTGTCTCGAAAGCACATTATGATTGTGGAGTTGCAGAGAACACATATGTGTGCCCTAAAACAGTGTTATCTAGAAAAAATTACCCAATGCTCATACAGACGTGACAATAAAGCAGGTAATAGAAATGAAAGAGGGCGAGACCACACCTGGCGAGAAATTGGGCAGCGGACACCGGGAGTTGAGTAGAACACTCCAATTGGGAAATGGTTGACTGGATACGAGGTGAAAGACCTCGGCAACGGCCGTATACCGGTTCGGAGTGGAGTTTTCAGGCTGGGAGAAGACGTCGCCGGGGCTGTGGTTTGAAGGAAGTCGGCAAAGCTGAAAGCAGTGAAGATGGACGGCTGCTCCCAATTGATGGGCTCTTTTCTGCAAGGTGGAAAGCAACTCGGGAACAATGGAGGCGACAACAGAACCGGAGCACGTGAGCGGAGGGAATTTGATTTCAGATCTCCGGGAAAGGGTTCCTCAGCTTTTATTTTTTTATTTGAGATTTTTGTTCGTTTCATTTTGAACTAGTTTTTGTATATTTGTTCTTAACTTATTACTATTATTATTGCTTCCTATACTATTTAAAACTATTGTATTATACGGAGCACAAATGTTCATGTCCCGAATTCCGGACAACAACTGCCGTCTGGACGGCGGTGTTTGGCCGCCTTTCCGGTGACATTTTTTTATAAAATTTTTATGACATGTTCTCCATCAAGCCTAGTTTATCCACACACAAAATCAGCCAAAAACTCAATCGGGAAGGTCGTCAAATGATTTTTGCAAGTTAACTGGTCCGGAATATGTATTTTTCGGACCTGTTAACTTGCAAAAATCATTTGACGACCTTCCCGAATGAATTTTTGGCTGAAAGTTTTTGTGAATAAACTAGACTTGATGGAGAATATGTCATAAAAATTTCATCGAAAAATTTCACCCGGAAGGCGGCCAAACACTGCCGTCCGGACGGCGGTTCCGGTCAGGAATTCCTGACAGGAAGAGTACTCTTATACGGAGTATATAATTAGTACACAATTACATATCCAATGAAAATTTATGCAACTGTTTTCATGGTAAAATCATGAAAAATCATGAATAACACTAACACTCGACCTCGTCAGACAAAGAAAAGTGAGGATTCACTTCTAAGAGATATCTAACAGGGAGAATTTGATTTTGTACCATATTTTTAAAATCATTAATGTATGCATCCTAGCAACCCAAAATTATGAAGGAGTGAGGTGCATAGTCAAATGATTTTATATTGAATTAGTTAGTGATTTTTAAAATAGAGGCAAATATCACTCAGGGTGCAAAGTCGAATTCTCTTTATCTAATATGATCAAACCACGAGTCTAAATAAGACAAACCATTATTATTGCACACCGCTTGTACAATCGTCAATGCATCTGTCTCGATGTCAACTTGATTCCAACTAGGGGTGGGCAAAAATAACGAAATATCGGTATACCGCACTTACCGTACCGAAAAATACCGGAAAATACCGAAATATTGGTATACCGTCATTTTCGGTACGGTATGATACCGTACCGATCTATTTCGGTACGGTAACGGTAAATGTTTTCAAATACCGCGGTATACCGGTATAATACCGTACCGACTCCCTACTCAACAATTACTTTTAATTCTAATACTTCCTCCGTTCTATAATTCTTGCAACATTGTGATTTTTACATTATTCACAGATCGTACTTTGACCATGATTTTCTACTAATATACATAATCAAATTATTACGTATAAAATGTTATTGAACTCTTATCAATGTGAATTTCCAAAATATCAACTTTTTATAATGTTTACTAATACATAATTAAATATAATTACAATCAAAGTTGTGCATTGGCAAACGTGAAAGTCAAACTGTTGCAAGAATTATAGAACGGAGGATAGTATATTGTAGAAATCCATTACAAATTTGAAGCCCAAAATTAATACTTTTTTTTTCGAGGGTTCAAAATTAATACTTAAGTTGGTTACAAATACAAAAATACAAAAATACAAAAATACAAAAATAAAGGCCCAATTTCTCAAACCCACTATAACCTTATAGGCTTCTACTACGCTAACCTTAATGACTAATGACTAATGTGCAATTGTCAAGAAACAAGTCCATCTTGTTCCAAGATCTTGCAAGTCGTGATGGTTGAGCCGCTAAGTAGCTGACAAGTGAAGAGAGATACACTTATGTGACAAGTGTATCTACATAGGGATTCCGCGAGTCGAGACACACAACTTTATCCGAAAGTCTTATTCAAATTTTAAAAAATTATAAAAATGACTAAATACACAATATCATATTAGAAATAAATGATTTTATATCCATGTTGTTTGAATAGTTTTATTTATTTTTGTTAGAGATCACTGTTGATTTAATTATATCTATATTGTTCAAGTTATTTTATGAGAATGTGTTACTTTTTAATATGCGGAATGTTGAACTGCTTAAATATACTAATAATAATAATTATTGTTCAATATTGAATTGACATCAATAGATTATTAATTGTATTTCGTAACATTTTAATAATAGATTTAACATGTCACTAGTAATAACGATTTAGTATATTTCATTAGTCTATGATAATTTTTTGTATTGGGAGACATGCACGGTAATTTACCGATACCGTACCGTTACCAAACCGAAACTTCGGTATACCGAAATGCGGTATACCGAAACTTCGGTAAGGTAAAGGTATGCAAATTTTGCATACCGAAAGTTTTGGTACGGCAAAGGTATGAGAAAAAATATAAGGTATACCGTACCGAACCACCCCTAATTCCAACCCACTTCACTTGCCCAAATGATCGCCTCTCTAATCCCTATCGCCTCAGCTTCCTCCGAAGACCACTCTGCATTCTTAGAGCCGCTAATAACTCCTAGAATCTACCGTTGAGAATCACGAGCAATACACCTCAAGCTCTTATTTTGCCTGCAATGTTTAGCGTGGCATCCATGTTTACCTTTACCCTCCACTACCAGGCTGTTGCCACCTCGCAGTCTTGCCTTACTGTGAGGCGCTTAAACCGTTTACCAACTTTGTAACATGTTGATAAACTGTGACATTGTAGTAAAAAGAAAGTTTAACTTTTCCGGATGAAGAGTTTATCCTCGAGTATCGTGTCTTAGAGGAATGGCGAAGGGTTTATTGATTTTAAGTCCAGTCACATGTTACCGCAAATTATTGGAAGATTTATAAATTAAAACATTTACTTGTTTTGAAAGAAAAACAAGTAATTTAAATTATGTGAATACTAATGATGGTTCGTTGACGCCACTAAAGCCGTTGTGTGCCTCAAAATAAATTTAAAATCTAGCACCAATACGTAATATAGTGAAGTAGAGTTTGTATCCACAGGGAAAGGAATACTTTTATTTTACGAAATTAGTAATAAAAAGGGGGACTTTTGGGATTGTTTGATTTTTAATGTAAGCAACAAGTTGAAGGACTTATATGAGTTTTAATTCAAAGATAAAAAAGGACTTGGTTTTGCTACTTTCCACTTGTTGATACGTTGTTGATCTCGATTATATCTTTTACTTATCCCCTCTCGAATACTTAATCGAGGAGTATCTTCAATTCATCGAGGGTAGTTATTAATAACAACCGTTCATTAACAAACCTTACTATTAATCAAAATAGAAGGCTAAAGGGTCAAATAGACCCTTGAACTGACTTAAAGTATTCAATTATGCCCTTATATACGAGGTTCTGCCCGGCCGGCGCCAATTGGGGCAGTTCCCGGTGGAATTTTTTGATGAAATTTTTTTAGCATCTTCTTCAATAAGTCTAGTTTACTCATACCAAATTTCAGCTAAAAATTCAACCGGGAACCGCCCCAATTAGCGATGGCCGGGCACAACCTCCTATATAAGGGGCTAATTGAACACTTTAAGTCAGTTCAAGGGCCTATTTAACCCTTTAGCCAATATAGAATAACGTCGAATACTGATTCAATAGTAGCATTTAATCTTTTTAACTCCTTGATGAAATCAATTGAGATTGATAGCCTCAACACAATGGTTTGGTTTAACCAACAATTTTTTTTTGAGAACAGATAACTTAATTATTAATAAAACTGAGGACTAGATACAAATTCGCCATAACAAAGGCTACACTGCAACGCTGCACCTGCTACTAGAAAGGAAAGTAAAAATAACTGAAGAGTTCTGAGAAAACACTACAACAATTAAGCCCCTAATGTAACAGTCAAAAATGTTACAATACCACTAAAAAGTGTTACAATATCACTAAAAAGTGTTACATTAGAGCAAGTGTAACACTTTTTTACCATTACATTTGCTCATGTTGCATTAGATTCTATTGTAACACTTTATAGACCCTAATGTAACATTTATACTTTTAGAAAGTGTTACATTAGATCTAAAAAGTGTTACATTAGAGAAATATGTAACACTTTTACAAACTGTTACATCATTAATGTTACGTTAGGTCTGAAAATGTAGTAGTGAAATAAAGAGAAATAAGTAGAACAATATCCAGTTTTTCCAGCCACTGGGAAGGATAAAGGCGGTTTGACCAGCCCCCGCCAAAGGTTCCTCTTGCCCATCACAAAAATCCCCGATCAGTGGCGGTGCTCTCCAAACAGCACCGCCACCTACAAGTTTTTTGAGTCCACATCATAAGCATCCAGATTTGGTTGAACACCCTCATCGCTAGCCAGTTCAATGAACTTGCGTTTCTTTGGTTCTTGGATAATAGCAAAACAATCCCCCCCCATCAACCTCTTCATCGCCTTCCGTCGGGTCTCCTTCCGGTTCCAAATCCCTGTTTTCTTCCTCAGTAACGATAACCTTAATATAATTCTTAACAGGAATATCCATAGTAAAATCCAACGCAAAGCAGTTCTGCCAGAATGCCCACGCTACACAAACTGGGAAATAGAGCAAATAGGTAGCACCCTTCACACAGAGCACCACAAAGAGGAATCGAGACTCTAAGTAGCAACACAACTGACCAAACTTTCGGTCAAAACACAGGCATACAATACCCGACAAAAACTTCAGCGATCAAAACATAAACTCGTTCAGAACGAACGGAGAAAAACCTCGGCAATTAAACGCCGGACCAAAGCCGGGAACAGAACGCCCCGTATTCCAAAACAAGCACCTGAAAGCAAGAAACGAGCAAAAATCGAAAAGAGAAGACCTGTTGCCAGAAGAGAACGCCAAAGACAGAGGAGACGCGACCCACCTTGCCGCAATAGAACGATCGATCTCAGATCGGCGTCACTCCAGGCCAGCCGTTAGGGTTCCTCCATGGTTTTTGTCATAACGGAGATAATATCTCTTAATCCCGGAATTCTTTATCCCACTTTTATTAGCTTAACCCTTATAGCTAACTAGTTTACTTTGAACTCTTGCCGATGACAAGAAGTTGCAGCGCAGTGCGTGGAAGAAACGATTATAGCGCGGTCCGGCGACGTCCCTCGGTGGTACAGTCCGGTGTCCTTCTCTCCTTCAGTGTCAAAGCTCAGTCCAGCGAACTCCGGCGGGCTCTTATCTCCTCCTCCTCCGGCGTAGACAGCTACAAAGGGTTCTGTCCTTTTCCCCCGCGTTTCAGTGCAGCGAGAAGACCACTATAGGATGTGGTTTGTTTTTGTTCGTTGGTTTAAGACAAGGGGTTCACCAACAAAATTAATCACTCTTAAGTCTATAACCATGATCGTGCATTAATAAACCGAAATTACTTACTTATGAAACCACCAACGGTTAACCATTAGTTCGCTGATCGTTTCTAATAATATTTATGTCGAAGCGTTAACTAATTGTCACTTAGCAACACCCCAACATTAATATAGAAATAAGATTAAGAAAAAAATTAATATCACAGAGACGAAGTTAGGAAAATAACTCACAACTTTAAAATTCAACAAGTTTCAAGAAAAAAACCAAAAAATGAAAGTTTAGCTCCTCATGTGGAGACTAAACATGCTAGAAAATATAAAGAAATAGTTATTCTAAAGTGGGCTTAAGAGTATATGTGAATTGGTAATCAAACGGGAAGGAAAATGAGTGTATTTATAGGTGTTTGGAGGTGGCAGGGCTATTTACCCGACCAGATTTTTTAGATACCCGATCGGGTTTTCTGAGTAATTGGCCGGAATCTTCATTAGTCACAACTCACATCATACCCGATCAGGTTTTTTATTTACCCGATCGAGTAAAAGATAAATCTTTGTCAAATCTTCGCCCTGCACGTGAAACTGCCTCCAAATCAGATTTGATCTTGGAGCCAAGACAATACCTGATTAGGTATATGCTTTACCCGACAGGGTAAATGATTATTCTCCCAAATTTTTACTTTATCTTATTTCCTTGCACTTCCCTTGACCTTTCCAAGGATTCTTTTGATGATCTTTACCTAGTTAAAGCTCAGAATAATTTTAATCTAAACAAATTACAAACAAAATAGAAAAAAATAAAGTACTACACCAAAACTGTGTAATTTCCCAAACAGCAACAAATAAAATTAGTTAAAATTACAAACATAAATACTAACAATTCTATACTATCAATGGCTCAAAAATAAACTAGACGAAAAATATAATATCAAGCGCTAGATGGATTGATCAAAGAAGGGCAATGGATTGAATTATAAAATATGGGTACATCCTTGGACCTAAATAATTAGGAGTCTTTATAACTAAAGGTTGGACTTGTAATTTCTTTTCTCATTGACAAAATTTAAGTTACTTTCATTAACATATCCTGTTTCTAGACATCATTAATGTGTTTAAAATAATTGGTCTAAATTATATTTTAATCCCATAGTAAAGATAGATATAACTTTCCAAGTCTTAGCTAACAAAATGGTCAACTTCTTTAATTAAATAGATTTATCATATTAAACAATTGAATTAATTCCTCATAGACAATAATTAAATTATATCCATTAATTTATCATAACTCTAGGCTTCATTTATGTGCTCAATATGTTTGGCTTAAACTGTTTACAATCTCATAGACAAGTTATAAATAATAATCTTCCAAAGTTTAATTAATGAAATGACTAAATCTATTAAGTAATCAAATTAATCATTTTCAAACAAATAGTCCGTAAAATTAGTTAAACTTCTAATTCTATGTCAAATAGAGTCAATTGTATATGTTCAATTATACGAAGTATATTCAGTATATTACAATTGAACTAATAATTCTCGCATATTATTGATCATCCATGCATTGGATGATTTGACTTGTAGTATTATTATTATATTGAAAGGAATAAGAACTGTACAAAACATTTCAAAATATATGTATTTTATCAGAACAGATTATACAAAGTATTTTAAAATACCAATTGAAAGTTGTACACATTATGTATGATTTCTAGAACCAATTGATAAAGATTTAAAAATATAGAATGAATTTCTATAAAATATTTCACATTTATTGTTGAGGTTTATTCCTTCAACCCTCAGGCCCAACACGTAAGCTCAAAGATTTCGAGTGGAGTAAGTATACGAATGTATGAATATCTAGGCTAACAACTACCAGATGGATCAGGAAACAGAGGAAATAACTGGCAATGTAAATAGGTATTATTAACTTCGTAATAACTCCCCTAAGTGCAATCTACTTTCTAAAAAAAGGCACATCGGCCGTTCGTCTTACAAGGCAGTTAGAATGCTGCGAGTAAGAATGCTAAAGCTAGAATGCTAAGAATAGAAAGTTGTCAACCCTTTACAATGAAATAAATGCTACTATTTATACCCGCCAATGGGCAGTTAGTCCTGATGACGTGGAGGATTGTTAGTGGCTGTGGTCCAACCACCAAATCTCCAGCATTAAATGCGCTTCCCGCCAGAATCTGGGTTCCCCGCCTAATTCCTGACCATGATCGTCTGGTAGAACTGAGGGCAACTCTCAGCAGGCGGTGGAAGGCTGGGGGTCGCTCGTCTGCGGCCCTTGATAGAGTGAAACGATCTTCTGGATTTGGGCCATCTATAGAGATGGGCCTCGGCTGACGACGTTCGTCGGGAATATGCTAATTGACCCTCGGCAGGGACCTTGTGCCGCTATCCGGGAAACCGACGTTCGTCCTATCTCTGGGCTAAGGTCACCCGTGGGCTAGGCGACGTACATCGGTTTGGGGGTGATTGGGCCGAACCCCTGTTGGGGCCATTTACCCAACACAAGTCCCCCACTTCTGATGTTCCAAGTGTGCGTGGGACATAAGGAAGTATGCTGAGCCCCCTGGGGGACGCCCCGTCTTCCGTATTCGCCTTCTGAACACCCCTTGGGCAAAGGACGTACCTGATCAAGGGCCACCCCGAGTTGGGCAACTGCGGGTAAATCGAGGTGGCGGCTGGCGGCGAAACGGTGCGACTCTCGATGAGAAGTCATCATTACGCGTACTGCTTCCCCAGGTTGGATTCCCGCCATGGTACGCTCCTCGCCACGTGTCGCTTCCCCATTCGTCCCCCTGGGGGTACCTCCGCTATAAATACCAGGAATTCCCCTTTGTCTAGGGTTTCCGTTTTCTGGCTCTTGCTCTCGAGTTCTCCTGCCGCTCCTCAGATTTTCATCGCAACTTGCCAAGGTCATCCTCAAGTTTTCTCCAAGGTAATTTTTTTTTCCTTCATCCCCGCCCTTCCTTCTAGCGATGACTTCAATGGAAATCTCCTCGAGTTCGAGTTCTGGTTCTTCGGGCTCCGGTTCAGTTTCTTCCTCCGATTCTGGCTCCCGCTCTTCCGGGGAGACCAGCGTTTCCGGCCACCCTGGTTCAGCGTCCACCGCAGGGACTATCCATGCCGATATTGAGCAAGGCGCAGACATTCCCGAAGGTGCCATTGAGGCAGTGCCTCTGAATGAACGTGCGGCCGGGTATGATTCCGCGGACGAGGCCCAATCTGGTTCTGACCTGGAGGTGCACGATTTGGGTATCCCCATGGACGTGCAGAGGCACATCTGCAAGATCAAGAGTGTTTTAGAGCATTTATTTCATTGTAAAGGGTATAAATAGTAGCATTTATTTCATTGTAAAGGGTATAAATAGTAGCATTTATTTCATTGTAAAGGGTTGATAACTTTCTATTCTTAGCATTCTAGCTTTAGCATTCTTACTCGCAGCATTCTAACTGCCTTGTAAGACGAACGGCCGATGTGCCTTTTTTTTAGCAAGTAGATTGCACTTAGGGGAGTTATTACGAAGTTAATAATACCTATTTACATTGCCTGCTATTTCCTCTATTTCCTGATCCATCTGGTAGTTGTTAGCCTAGATATTCATACATTCGTATACTTACTCCACTCGAAATCTTTGGGCTTACGTGTTGGGCCTGAGGGTTGAAGGAATAAACCTCAACACTGGCGCCGTCTGTGGGAATATGCTAATTGACCCTCGGCAGGGACCTTGTGCCGCTATCCGGGAAACCGACGTTCGTCCTATCTCTGGGCTAAGGTCACCCGTGGGCTAGGCGACGTACATCGGTTTGGGGGTGATTGGGCCGAACCCCTGTTGGGGCCATTTACCCAACATATATATATATATATATATATATATATATATATATATATATATATATATATATATATATATATATATATATAGAATGAATTTCTATAAAATATTTCATATATATATACACACACATATATGATCATATTATATATATATGCTCAGGTCCCTCTGGAGGGACGGGAGCAGCCGTCCGAACTTCACTGTTTGGGGCGGTTCCCGGTAGAATTTTTTGATGAAATGTTTTGAGCATGTTCCTCATCAAGTCTAGTATGTCCATACCAAATTTCAGCTCAAAATTCGACCGGGAGGGCAGTCAAATAAATTCTTGAAACTTACTGCACTTTATATATGCACAGAATGTGCAGTAAGCTTCAAGAATTTATTTGAATGCCTTCCCGGTCGAATTTTGAGCTGAAATTTGGTATGGACATACTAGACTTGATGAGGAACATGCTCAAAACATTTCAACGAAAAATTCCACCAGGAACCGCCCCAAACAGTGAAGTTCGGACGGCTGCTCCCATCCCTCCGGCTGGACCTAAGCAGTCCTCTATATATATATAATCTCTAAAATGGAATGATATACTTCTTTGTAGTTTATTTGAAAATGTAATTTTATCAATATGAGACTTGAAAGATGTGTTCGTTATCAATAAGAGATCTAGAAGATAAAAATATATCAATATGGAGTTTGAATGATTGAAAACTATCAATCTAAGACATAAAATTTCAAGAGTTTTATTTTAATATTCTCTTTTAAAAAATCTATTTTATCTTATAAAACTAAAAAACTTTTGAGAAGAAATAATCATAAAAAACTAGTAACAAAATTAATAAAAAAAAGTTAAATAGATAAAGAATCTAATAATAGAGTAATATTCCGGTCAGAACCTCCTGACCGGAACCGCTGTCAGGCTGCCGCGGTTTGAGTCGATTCCCGATGGAGCTTTTTAATGAAATTCTTTGAGTATGCTCGACATGAATTTAGATTTTAGATTACATACACAAAATTTCAGCTTAAAATTCAATCAATAAGTCAGTTAAAAAATTATTGAAAAACACTACGCCAAAATATGCATTTAAAATGCAGTGTTTTTCAATTTTTTATTTAACCGACCTCCCAAAATGATTTTGAACTGAAATTTTGTAGACATAATTTAAATTTCATGAAAAACATGGTCAAAAGATTCTATCAATAATCTTCACCGAGAACCGCTTTGAATCGTGGAGGCCGAACGGTGGAATTAAGGAGATGAACTTTTCTTGAGTATTATATTATAATAAAATGGGATGCAAACTCAAATTACCCCTTTATGATTAGAAAAAATACAAACATAATTTTTGTCACTTGAAAACACTATTTCTAACTTTATAAGACAAAAATTGAAAATCCCTTTTTTTTTTCAAACATACGCTTGTTTTTTTTTTGAAAGATTTTTTGTTTTGAAAAAAAATATATACTCCCTCCGGTTCTAAATAAACTTCACACTTTCCTTTTTGGGACGGTCCAAAATAAACTTCACACTTCCTTATTTCCTTATTTGGCAAAGAAATCTACATCAAAACAGTGCTAAACAGTGTCAAACAGTGTCTCAACAGTGCCAAACAGTGTCTCAACAGTGCCAAACAGTGTCTCAACAGTGTACTCTACAGTAAAGTCAATTTTATTTCCTTAATAACTGTGAAGTCAAACCCTGAAGTTTAAAAAGAACCGGAGGGAGTATATTTTTGAAAGATATCAAAATTTTTTTAAAGAGTGCTTTTTGCAATTTTGCCCTGATTTTTTCTTCCCACCACGCAGAAATTACTCGCTTGTCAACTATGTAGCACCGATACTGGTACGCGGAAACGCGGAAACGCGAAAACGGGTACAGGGATACGTCAAAACAAAGTAGGATAGGGATACGGGGCCATATTTATTAATATTAAAAGTTATGGGGGTGTATTTACAAATATTAAAAGTTATAGGGGTCTATTTATAAATATTAAAAATAGATTTTTTTTGAATATATATATATATATGTATATATAGAGAGAGAGAGAGAGTAGCGTTCCTGTCAGGGCCTCCAAAAACGGACCTCCGTACGGACCTCGGCATTTGAGCCCCTTCCCGGTGGAATTTCTTGATGAAATTTTTTGAGCATGTTCTTCATTAAGTCTAGTTTACCCATACCAAAATTTCAGCTAAAAATTTCATCGGGAAGGCAGTCAAACGATTTTTGGAAGTTAACTGCGCACTTTATATACGTATAAAATGTAGTTAACTCCCAAAAATAATTTGACTATCTTGCCAATGGAATTTTTTTGCTGAAATTTGGTATGGTTAAACTAGACTTGATGAAGAACATGCTCAAACAATTTCATCAAAAAATTCCACCGGGAAGGGGCCCAAACGCCGAGGTCCGTACGGAGGTCCGTTTTTGGAGGTCTTGACATGAACTTTCCTCTATATATATATATACACACACACACATCTAATATCCTATGATGTCTACCCATTCATTGCATTGAAGTATTTTCCTTTTTCAAGATATTTAGTAATAAATTCAGAATATTTCTCATATACACTAGTGTATCTCGAAATATAAATGTACTCAATAAGTCATTAATTTAAAATGAGAAATAAGTCTAACAACTACAATCTTGAAATTAAAAGTGCAAGTACCCAATTCGGAGTATGAGTTAATGACTTAATTCGAATATAGCCATATAGGCCCATTATTTGATTACGAAGTAAAATGTAGTTTTAGATTTTCATTTTTTTTAGAATTTTATTAAGTAAATTTTGGGATTTTTTTTTAAGTTGGTACGGGTATCCGTCAGGATACGAGTATCGGAAACTTTAAAAAAATTACAAAAAAAATGGAAAATTTTAAAAATTGCAGATACGTGTATCCTTGTCGTATAAGATAGGCCAATACGCAACCGTAAGTATCCGTGCTTCATATACATATAGCTCGCTTCAAAATACTTGGCTAAAGTTCCAATCCCCAATTCTCCCTCACGCATCACACGGTGGTGGCGCAGCCGTGTATCCAAACATCCCGGCTTTCTGCGCACACTCCCATTGCCGCGCCTTCTTAGAGTTGAAGACATCGCTTTGGTTGATGTGATTAATTGGGGTTTAAGAGACTATATGCTTCGATCGAGTTAAGTAAGGATACATTAAGGGTTAATCTCGATATGGGTGAAGAAATTGAAAAGGCGGTGATAGCATATCTGGAAAAGAAGGGTTTATCTGTATCCAGCACCAACTCCTCAGATAGTTCCCAAACTGACCCTCTTGCCAAACAGATTCTCTCTCTCCATCAATTTGAAAATGTTCCTGCACAGTACCATGATCAGTACAGCAAGCTTCGGTCTTGGGCAGATAGCTCTCTGGATTTGTACAAGCATGAGTTGCTTCGTGTTCTTTATCCTGTATTCATACACTGTTTCATGGATCTTGTGGCTAAAGGTCACATTCAAGAAGCCCGGGCATTTTTTAATAGCTTTCGAGAAGACCACGAGATGATTCACCTGCGTGATCTCCAGAAACTAGAAGCTGTCCTGTCACCATCACATTTACAGGAAATGGAGTTTGCTCATTCTTTAAGGCAAAGCAAAGTGAACATAAAAATGTGTCAGTATTCCTATGAACTTTTGCTGCGATACTTGCACAGGGCTCATGCCACTGTGATGCTAGGGATGATAAATGAGCATATAAACTTTGAAGTTTCCACTGGACAGCCTGGTTCGGTTTCCGATGATGCTGATGTTGTAACTCTTATTGGGAGCGGCTGGGAAACTGCAAGTTTGGTAAACCAGAAAGAAATCCACTGGGGGCTGCTTGAGGATTCTATAGAGGAGCGGTTGGAGAAGGCAGGAGGTTTGCTTTCTGAGTCAGAAAAGGTTGAAGATAACAAGATTCAATCAGTTGAAGGAGGGAGGCAGGATGCTTCACTGAAAAAGCTGAAAAAAGATAAGATAGGAGGTCCAATTGGGAAAGTTGCACACATAGAGGGTGCTGCTGCTTCGGCAACACCGCTTGTTAAGCCAGATTTACCTTTGCCAGCAATACATATGGAGGTAGAACACTCTATTCTTGAAGACTTGAGAAATCGTGTACAGCTAAGTAGCCTGGCATTGCCCTCTGTGAACATGTATACCTTTCTTAATACTCAAAATGGATTAAACTGTGCATCAATATCTAATGATGGATCACTGGTGGCTGGTGGCTTTTCGGATTCTTCACTGAAGTTGTGGGACATGGCAAAACTGGCACAACAATCTGAGAATTTTCCCATGCAGGGTATCGGTTCCCCGTCCAATGAGCAGGACCTTGGGGAAAATGGGCAGCGAGGATGCTATACATTAATCCATGGTCATTGTGGACCAGTTTATTCTGCCACCTTCAGTCCTTATGATGATTTTCTCTTATCGTCATCATCTGATTCAACCATTCGGCTGTGGAGCACAAAACTAAATGCAAATCTTGTTTGTTATAAAGGCCATAATTATCCTGTATGGGATGTTCAGTTTAGCCCTGTTGGGCATTACTTTGCTAGTGCTTCACATGATCGAACTGCAAGGATCTGGTCAATGGACAGAATACAGCCTCTGAGGATAATGGCTGGCCACTTGTCTGATGTTGATTGTGTTCAATGGCATGCAAATTGCAACTACATAGCTACTGGATCAAGTGACAAAACTGTTCGTTTGTGGGATGTCCAGAGTGGAGACTGTGTCAGAATTTTCATTGGTCACAGGAGTATGATATTGTCAATGGCAATGTCACCTGATGGTCGTTATATGGCATCAGGCGATGAAGATGGGAAAATCATGGTGTGGGATCTTGCTAGTGGCCGCTGTATAACACCTTTGGTTGGTCACACCTCTTGTGTGTGGACACTTGCTTTCAGCTGTGAAGGATCTCTTCTTGCATCTGGTTCTGCTGATTGCACTGTGAAATTGTGGGATGTAAGCACGAGTACCAAGTTACCAAAATCTGAAGAGAATAAATCTGGGAATACCAATAGGCTGCGATCATTGAAGACACTGCCTACCAAATCAACTCCATTATATGCTCTGCGTTTCTCCCAAAGAAACCTTCTGTTTGCTGCTGGTGCTTTTTACCCAAAAGCACATAAAACAACTTATTAACAATGGAAATTTTGCAGAGGCAGTGTGGCTTCTATTGTTTTGCCAGGGAACAAAGAAATTCAGGAAGCCAGGACATTGGAAGACTTTGAGCATGTATTTGTTTTTTATGTTTTTTCAGAAGGAAAATGTTTTCCTCTTTTCCCCGAGCCTTTCAAAATAGGAAAAACACTCTTGAAGCTGTGGTTTTTTATATAATTTTGTGTTAAATACTATTTATTTCAACACGCAGTCTCCTGTTTTGTTTTGTTTTATACCCAATCAGAGCTTTGTGAAAAACAAGACTTTTGCCCCATTTTATGGTGAACTAAAACCAGAACTCAGCCCAAAATCAGACCAGTCCAAGCCTCTAAGGTGGCTAATGCTATGAGAGGGTATTACAGTTGAGGGCTTGAGGCTATATTTGACCATTTATCTCAAAACTTGTGAAGAATTTGTTCATAACTAAAATAGTTGTGTTTTTTTCAAATGAATAATGATTAAAAAACTACTGACATATTTTCTACTAAAATTTATGACCATTGAACCCTGCAAAATTTTATGTACATTGTTCAAACACAGCTTCATAAAGCTTACAATAACATTCAAGCCTTAGTCTCACAACCTATTTGTCCTCTAGAGTTGGACACAAAATGGTTTTGAGCAAAACCATTACAAAAGTAACAAAATTATTCACTACTCACTGCAAGCACAATACACTGGTGGCTTAGCCCAATCAATCGATGCCAGTTTGGACTAGTAATACATTAATTAACTCATGTGAAATAATGTTTTCTTGTACAGAGCGGTTTGCAGAAATAGCGGGTGATGCAATATTCCATTTAAACAGGGAAACTTTGTTTCAAGGCTTTAATATATTCTTGAACTCCCGCTCAAGAATGCTTTCTTCAATCTCTTTGGTTGGCTTGTCCAGTTCACTTTTTTTTCCTTGTAGCCCTACTAAACATGTCCTTGATATTATGGGAGTTTGTCTCCAGTTTGGCCTTCTTATTGGCTTGTCGTCTTGTTTCAGTGGGTTTACCATCATTTCCATTCCTTCCCTGATGAGAGAGAGAGAGAAAGAGAGAGCAATGAACATGTATTCAACTCTCTTCAAAGTAGTACAAAGTATTTGTCATGCACGTTGTTTTAATAAAAACCATAGAAATAGAAGATAGACTATAGACAAGTACATCCTTTTCCACATTATAGTACTTCAAATTTTTTGATTAATTTTTCACCTGGTCAAAAAGATTTCCTATGGATGATGAAATGCTCTCAGCACCCAATGCTTTTGTTTCCTTGTTCAGGTCTATCCTGCAAATGCAATCAGATGACTGTAGACTGAACTTATTTCATGCCAATCCAACCAAAATAATGGTGGAAAATTTAGTAGGAAAGTAATTTTTCTTTTCATTGGGTCGGTTTTTCCATCCCAACAAGTTGAGTCAGTTAAGTGGAATATATAGTGTCATTTAATTGAAATGTAATACACAGTATACCTTAATTTACAGCAAAGGAGCTTTAACCAAGGTTCTTCCTTCAAGTATTCTCCAACAATTGAAACTGTATCAATCACTGAGCCCAAGAAATGACATGTTGAGAAGAAAAATCGTCAAGGATTATGGCGGGTGAGTAGAAAAAACTGTACCAATCACTAATCAACAACCAATATGTTACTGTATAAATATGTACAATACGATAGTATATTTGGTAGCAAGAGCCAGGAGCTGCCATCAAGCTGAACCGTACTTTATAACTAGCCAAGAGGTTTGATATAAGAAAAAGACTAGGAGAAATTCCTCGGATACTTGCTATGAACTCCAATTGCAGTTGCTCTATCCACAATTCAACACGTCTAAATTACATTGAGGAATGCCACAACACACAAAAAAACATTAATAACTTCACCTATGTATCTTTTGCCAAACATTAATAACTTCACCTATGTATCTTTTGCCAAACATTAATAACTTCACCTATGTATCTTTTGCCAAACATTAAATCCCATATAACGTCCATGATCAATAGCAAGAAAAGAATACTACCAGATTTGTCTCTAATTATATGAAAAAGGTGAAGTTGTTAACACTTACAGAGTATTAATCATCTTTTACACTTTTTTGTTGCCTCTAGATTTTTCAAGGTGAGGATTTTTCATTTCTTTTTATTTTTATTTTTATTATGTTTCTTTAGAACTCCTCGGTTAAAAAGGGATTCTATTATCCTTATCTGTAATCTTCTGTTCTCTGCTTCTTCTTCACCCAACTCTTTATGCAGTATATAAATCATGGAACTATATATCTATCACAGAACCCCTCTTGCACATGCAGAGAAAGGTGTTATAGAAGCATTAGGCTTGTGTATCAAGACCTCTCCAAACTTGCACTGTCAAACTACGAGTATATGCCTAATGCAGAACATGATACACTATGGAACCATTGTTCCCTCCGTCCCTAATAACTTTCTCATCTTTCCTCTTTCGATTGTCCCAAAAACTTTGTCACTTTCTCTTTTGATCAATTAATTTGTGATTCCTACTAGTATAATTTATCTCTCTTCTACACAAACCGCAACCACACAATTTTTACTTTATTATTCCACGTGCCAGTCGAACTTGGCAAAATTACAAGGGCCAGATTGAGTAGTACAGAATCCTTTTAGGATGTGTTTGGTGGAAGGTTTAGGAGGGCTATATATATATATAGAGAGAGAGAGAGAGAGAAATCATCTCATCAGGCCGGCCTGACGGGCTGCCCCGTCCGGCCGAGCCCGTTTGGGCACCTTCCCGGTGGAATTTTTTGATGAAATTTTTTGAGCATGTTCCTCATCAAGTCTAGTTTGTCCATACCAAATTTCAGCTCAAAATTCGATCGGGAAGGTCGTCAAATGATTTTTTCAAGTTAACTGGTCCGGAATATGTATTTTCCGGACCAGTTAACTTGCAAAAATCATTTGACGACCTTCCCGATCGAATTTTGAGCTGAAATTTGGTATGGACAAACTAGACTTGATGAGGAACATGCTCAAAAAATTTCATCAAAAAATTCCACCGGGAAGGTGCCCAAACGGGCTCGGCCGGACGGGGCAGCCCGTCAGGCCGGCCTGATGAGAAGAGCTCTATATATATACGAGTATATAAATCTTGTTTTGATATATAGAAGATTAACACTTCTAGCAAAACTAAAGAACTAACATGATAGGTGAACATATAACATCTTAATAACCACTTTTTCATTTTTAAAAATATTTTATTCATCAGAATGAAGTAAACCCTTTACAGTCTTATCCTCCCAAACCTGAAACCTTGCATTCAAACTGACCCTTAAGGAAAATTGAACCCATTGATATGTGATAGCGACAAAATAGGAGCAATAAAATCTACCATATGAGCCATACATGTATCTTTCTTATCCCTAGCAGCAAAGTTCTTATCCAAAGTCACCAAGGTCTTCCTTAGTTCTTCTACCTACAAATTGGTCAGAGTTAGAGCAGAGATATGAACTTGTGTTTATGCAAAAAGAACCTGTCAATGGTTCCCTACTACTGTTTTAAACAGACTTGGGTATCGAACTCTTGACATAAAAGTAAAAAGATATTGATACCAGTATACACTTCAGAAGAGGGTCTAGCTTACCTTAAAACACATCCATTTTAAAACCTTTTCGTTGTTAAGCCTATAAAACTTCATTGATCCCATTTCTGCTTGAAATAAGAAAAAAGAGAAGTTTAATTAGTACTAAGGAACATATTTCCGACTACAGCATGTATGGAATTGGATAGACCCTTGCAAAAGAATCATCCGAAGTCGGATGTCCCTAGATAATCTTCAGTTCTTCACACAATCCTTTTCCCTTGATCCATTCTTCTAAAATTATTGCCCATTTCCTTTATGAAAAGCAATATGTGGCTCATATTTTTTTCTATTTTCTAAATAAGTATCGTATCAGCCACACAATTCTGTGTTTCATAAACATTGTGTAAGGTCAAACTGGTGTCAATTTAAAGATGAAGGGAGTACCCTCTTCAGATTACCTTTAAAATCACAAACTACTTGCATCGATTTCTCAGCAATGGATGAAAGATACTGATACTCCGGATAATCACTGACATAAATAATTTCATCCAACTGCCTAAACATTCCCGGATCATCTTTATTTGCCTGCTGTAAGGACACACAAAATTAAATAAGCATATGCTTGCAGAAAACATGTGGAAAATAAAGAAATCAATATTGATTTTCTTAAGTAAATTTAAATAATCAATTGAAAGAACTATGGGAGTAGTTTACTAAGCCAGGTGTAGTTGTGATCAAAAGTTCAAAAGGGCAACATAAACTGATTCATACCTTCGTCATCCGTGCTTCTTCAAAAAGGGGCAACAAAACAAAGACAGGATCTATAGGAGTAGCAGTATACAGGCTCCCATCTAAATTTGAATGCGAATTGCATTTGCGTATGTTAACAAAATGTCTTGGAAATCAAGTTATTTCATACAAAATGAAATGGTTCCTTACCTTCACACACATAATCACCAAGGAACCAAGAGCCAAAAGATTGCTTGAACCAATGAACTTCTTGAAGAGTTCTGTTAACAAAGAGGTAGCATGTTGCATCTCCTGTTTGCAGAAGTTAGCATTTCAAAAGCCATGCATGGACTGAAATTAAAGTATAAAAGCTATGATGGCCTCTTACCCTCTTCATCTAGACTACTGAATATAAGATGTTATGGCTGATAGCTATCACAAAGATATGCTGTACTTACTAAGGGTTTAAGACAAATAATTATAGTTCACAATCTAATGGAAACTATAGGGGACAATCAATGGCATAAAAGATACTCCGTACAAAACAAAATTTTCTCCGAGGAAAGAGGTCACACAAAAGAAGTATGAGCCAAACCAGATTTAGGATGCCGAAGAGATAAAAGTTTCCCTGGATCATCCCCGACCTTAGAAGGACCTGCAAATTTTATGGTGGGTGTATGACTGTCAAAGCTGACGCTTAAACAAAACAAGATGCCAATAAAGCTACCTGGCGCAATAAGAATACGGGTTTCATCAACACCTTCCCACCAATCCATGTGACCTAATTCACAGAAACACGAAAACAGAAAGAACGGAGGTGATGACTGAACAAATACTAGAAATGCAAACACGTCTTTTAGGGCAGCGAACAAATTGAACAAATTCACAAGGACCGTTACGAAAGAATCTGGATTCAAATACGCCGATAGTAAAAATGTATTTGAGCTATAAAATGAATTCGGAAATGGAACCTTCCGTTTTCAGGTGTTTACCGTTCAGGCGGCTCATCCTCCGACCTGTACTCTCTTTAAGCAAAAATGGCGGGAGTGATACCCGGCTTAGGTTAAATACTCTAAGGGAGGTGTTTACTGCTAAAGTCACAGTTAGGTCAGTAAGACAGGTGAAGTAAACACGCACACTGCTTAAAAAGCCGCTTACTAACCGAAAGAGGTGCTTAAAGTGCCGCTTATTAAGCATAACACCCCCCATGTATTAATTAAGCGGCACTTTAAGCTTTTTCAGTTTCCGAATTTACCCCTTGCCCGTAACCTATTGTTATCCCTGCCCCACCTCGACCCCAACCCCACCTACCCCGACCCCACCCTACCCCGACCCCACCCTACCCTTACCCCACCTACCCTGACCCCACTCTACCTCGACCCCACCCTACCCTTACCCCACCCTACCCCACCCCGACCCACCCTACCTACCCTACCTAACCGACCCCCACCCTACCCTTACCCCACCTACCCCGACCCCACCCCACCCCTACCCTTACCCCACCTACCCTACCCCACCCTACCTACCCCACCCCTACCCTACCTAACCTTCCCCCACCCTACCTCGACCCCACCCTACCCCACCTACCTACCCCACCCTACCTACCCCACCCCTACCCTACCTAACCTCTACGGGCCTATGGGGGTAGGGGCCTATGGGGTCGGGGGTAGGGTAGGGTGGGGACAGGTTAGGGTGGGGTCGGGTAGATAGGGTGGGGTCAGGTAGGTAGGGTAGGGGTAGGGGGTAGGGGTAGGCGGTGGGTGGGGTCGGGGTAAGGTAGGGTGGGTAAGGGGTTAGGGGTATGGGTACACATATTATATTATATACTTGTGTTCATGATTTGTGTGTATATATATGTATAGGGTTATTTTGGACATTTTAATGTTAAGCGGTGTTTTAAACCGTTTGAAGTAAACACGGTCTTACAACATTGTTTATTTTATGCGCCGCTTATTAATACGGGTCTTAATAAGCACCGTTTAATAACCGGTGAAGTAAACATGTCCTAAACATTGCAACCAACCCCTTCTCTTTGCCCAAATTCCCTCATTTTGGGTTCATTCCGTTCGTTTTAAAATGAGCAAAATTGAAAATCCATGGATACTTTTGTGTGCACATAATGTGCACAGAGAGTTCAAATAAAAAGATGTGTTTCCATTCAAAGCATGAACGATTGCATTCTTTTTTTATGGTGTTGTTTTACTTTTTTGTTTCACTTTTGTGTAGTGACGAGACATTTCCATTTATTTAAGTAATTATCACCGCGTTTTTATCGAGTGCATTTTTTGTTGGTTTTGAACTATTAGATGTGAAAATAAATATACAAGATTTATTCTCTCTTTGCATATAAAGACATTTTTGTATTTGAACTTTTCCCTAATGTACACCTCTAATTATCTATTTACACAAGTCATTCGTTGAGAAAGTTGCCTTGTAGATAGATAACTAATAGAAATGTACATCATATATTTACAAAATATATGTACACCAAACATTACTCTTAAAATTAATGATAAATTGATTGCCAAATGAAAATTTGCATTAGAGTACTGTTTGATTTTGAGTGTTTTCATCTTTTTATTGAATATATTATCGGCAGTTAATGATATTTGATGTTCACAATTCGATGAAATTCAATTTTGGTTTAGATTGACAAAATTGTCATTACCGTTTATAAAAATATAAATGAATTAAAAGTTGCTCTAAATATGATTAGAGAAATTGTGTATTTCCATTTTGATTTTTTTAAAATAAAAGATGTATTTTTCAAATTTAATTGAACATATTCCTATCTCACACCTAACTAAATTAGATTTGAACAAGTCAAGTTAGATCACAACTCATAAAACATAAAATCTACATAGAATAAATATTAAATTACAATCTAATTCAAAAATACATACGAGGAGTACTTAGCACCCAAGAGGCTAAGAGTCCATTTAATATTCATGTTGTTTTTTTGTTAATCAGGCTTATCAATCAACTTTTTTGTTAATGTTTCATTTAGGTCGCTGAATTGTGTAATACTATATAAATTACTCTTCTAGATATATTGATTGAAATTAGTATAGAAAATTATTTTAACTATTTTTTTACTCTCTTCGTTCTTTATTATCTGTCTCGCATTCCTTTTTGGGACATTGTTTTTATTTGTCCTCATTTCCATTTAAGGAAAGTTTTTGTTAAAACACTCTCACTATTATTACTTTTACCTCACTTACTTTTTACAAACTACTTTTTATTTCCTACTTTATCATCACTTTACTCTACATAATACACTCTTTTTCTTACTTTATCATTTACCCTAGACATTTTATACTTACCATACTAATTTAATATTAAAACTCGTAGTCAAGGCTAGTGAGACAAATAATAAAGAAGGGAGGGAGTATATAATTTTATCTCTTTTCTAATAAATTACTCCACATTTTAAAATATACGGAGTAATTTTTTCATAAATCTACCTAATCAGCCGATTCACATATTTTGGCTATGTTTGGCGGGCATAAGTCCCTGACTTCTAGCTTTTGTATTGTTCAAAAAGTTCCCAAAAGCTTCAAGTTGTGTGTTTGGCATGACAATATTTAAGAGCTTTTCAAAAATTAAAAGATCTTTTTTGAGATGCTACCGGGAGTAGCATCTAAGAAAAGCTAGTGACTTTTAGTATTAATTAATCCTAACAGCTTGTATACCAAACCGAACTAAATCAAACAGTCAGCTTTTTATCAAACAGCTACCACCTTTTCTTTTTAAGATTCTTTCAGTCACTAAAAGCTAACAGCTATTAAAAAGCTCACAAAAGTATCTTTTCAGCTAGTTGTGCCAAACATGCCCTTTGTAGCATCACCAACTAAAGTTAGTAAACCTCTAATTGTTTAGTGACTTTAGTCCCTAATGGATACGGACTACTTTATTTTATTTTACGCATCGTCTTCTTCAAGATAAAGCTTGTCGGGTCAACCCTGAAACCAGACTATTCCAGCACTCAACCTGCGCTTTCTGGACTCGATCATCTTCTTCAGTCAATCTCCGTCGTCGTCTTCCATGTCTGCTCCTCTCCCCTATTTCCACGCCCTCACCTTCTGCGGGGTCCTATCCGAATCCAAGCGCATCGTCAATGCTCACTCCCGCCATTTTCTAGCCCTCTCCGTCTTCTTCCTCCTGCCCCTCTCTTTCTCCCTCATCGTCTACCCCACTCTCCACGACGCCCTCTATCATCCGGGCTCCATCTCCTTCTACACCAGCAAATTCCTCGTGTCCGACCCGACCCGGAAACACACCGATGGAGAAGCTCGGTTCTTTATCCTACCTCTGGTCTACGTCCTCTTTGTTTTCCTTACCCACCTGTTCGCAGTGTCCACGGTCTCCTACAGCACATTCCACGGCTTTTATGGTAGACCAGTGAAGCTAATTTCTTCTTTCAAGTCACTTTTGTACTCTTTCTTACCCATGATTTCGACCATCATAGTTTCAAAACTCATCCTTTGTTCGATTGTTTTGCTCTTTGGTCTTTTTGGGTTCTCTGTATTGAAAGGCCTTGAATTGCTAGGAGTTGGAGTTGATTATGACTCCAATTACTTCTACGCGGTGGCGATTCTCTACGCTGTAGTGGTTGGATATGTCTTGTTATCTCTTCATGTTAATTGGATACTTGCTCCAGTGGCTGCAGTGGTTGAATCCAGATGGGGGTACGGGCCATTAAGGAGAAGTTCAGATTTGGTGAAGGGAATGAGAGGGATAGCATTTTCAATATTGCTATTTTTCAACCTCCTTATCGTATTGCTGGTGGCCAGCTGCTCTACTTTCTTGCTCCAGGTGGGGGTAGCCGGTGGACGGTGGAGTTGGGCAGTTATTTTGCAGATGGTGATCAGTTCTGGCCTTGCTACTGTCCTTATGTTGCAGAGCATTGCTGCAATTGTGGTTCTGTTTATGTACTGCAAAGCATTGCATGGGGAGCTTCCCTTTGAGATTGCAGAGGAGTTTGCTGGTGACTATGTGAGTTTGCCTTTTGATGAGGAGAAGCTTCCCTATGTTGTTTATGTTGCATGAGGTGAGCATGCATTTCTTCCCATAATGTCAGCTTGTTTTATATGATGTGGGAATGTTTTTTCTATGTAATATGTTATGTCATTTGAAAAGGTACTCTAAAACATGTTGAGAACACGCAAGTAATACTATCTCCAGATAGAGTTGTGTATTAATAGAAAAGTTAAGGGTTGTGATAACTAATAAGGCTATATTGGAGTACACGTCTTCTGTACATCGTATGGGATTATTTTGTTGCTGTTTCTATTATAGAAAGCATGCTTTTGGTTGATCTATGATCTCCATCTTCCCCAATGATAGCTGATTACCCCAATCAATTTGTAATTTGTGTAGTAAGTAAATTGACACAAGTACTTTCTGCTTGTTTTTAAGTGATGTAACCCCTATATTCCAGTCTTTCTTAACTCGAAAAGACACTCCAGAGTCCAGAACTACTGTGTTCACAATTAGAAGATTTGTAGTCCTTTAGATTTCTCAACCTTCACTACTATGCATTCCCCATCCCTTGAAGTCTATCAATTTAATACTTTCATTCTCCGCCCACCACAATATCTTGTGCCCTGCAAGTACATGAGCGTTTAGTTTTGGTTTTTCACATTTGTTATAGTTGAATCAAGAAGCTCAGAAATGTATGATGAAGATACATATGTTCAGCTCTTCTATAGCTAGTGAACCTTCATAGGCAAAATTATCCTATGCAGCAGCAACAACAACAACATCCAAGCCTTAGTCCCAAAAGATATTGTACACCATTAATTTGTACAATATCTGTTAAGACCCGGAGTTCCATCCTAAAAGTTCAACCTGATAGGAGGAGTAATCCATGTGTGAATATAGTACTTTGTTTATCCAAACTTTTCCGGTGTGGGACATTTAACAATATTCTTTGCAGTCGCTGAGTAAATTTGTACACCATTAATTGGCCTTCCAGATCTTGGCTCTGTGTCATCCTCTCTCTCTCTTTTTTGTAGAGGCTTCTTGGTGGATCGACCTTTGTGTTTACCTTGAGTTGTGGCAGTCTGATATTCTGGTTCTTGACTCTAATTTTGTTGCTCACAAATATCAGTGCTGCATCTAGTTTATAAAGATAGATTTTTTTTTGTTGTTGTTGTGGCTCTCCGCCAGCTTGCATCCCATCTCTAATTCGCCAATCTGGTGTATAATCATACCTTCTATGCACTAAATGAATCCACAGCTAGTATCGATTAGGCTGTGAGTTGGTGTGTCAAATCTTTTTAAATTCTTCCGGAATAAGTCCCATTATATGGTTTTAGGGCCAACTCTTTTGCAATGTTCTTATACGGACGATATGTCTGCTTGATGTATAAGTAAATCGGGATAATTTCCTTAGTCCCGGAAGATTTCTTAGGCTAAAGTACTATTTCCTTCCTATTTCTTTTGTTTTTTTCTTGATATTATGTGATTAAAGTTCCTTCATAAAGCTCATTCTTTCAATGTTTAAGATGAAGTTCTCTTGGAATTTCTAAATGTATCTTCATTTATTATGTGACATGTAAATTCGGATGCTGTGTTGCTTAGGGAGTCTGCTGATATTCCATGTCAGCTAACCTCTTCTAGTTTTGCTCTTTCGTTTATTTTGTATCTTTTGATCAATATCGATGCTCGAATTTGCTTCTTCTTTATGTCGTACTATTATTGTGGGAGCCATCTTTGTATGTATAAACCGATCTCATTTGACAGCATGTGAAATAATTACTTTAATGGCAAAATGTGTAGATGTGAAAGATTACATCGTCTGGTTTGACTAATTTACATAAATTGCAGGGTAGTTTTTTTCGATATTTGGCATTGTACCATATAAAAATATTTATGTGAGGGGAGTGGTAAAATATTTAGATCTTTTTTAAAGAGTTGCAACAACTTTGTTTGTAGTTTAAAAATATTTACACACTTACATTGTATCTTAATTATACATGTGACCAAACATTGCATCTTAATTATACTTGTAAAGTTCATTAATTAGGTCCCCGCAAAATATTTTTTTTTTTGTTTTTCATCCCTGCAATATGTTCTAGGAAAAATGGAATCTAATAATCCAACTTTTTAGCGGTCTTCTTACGATAGTCTCACCTTTTCGTTATTCATGAATAATCCAACCTTTGCACCTCATCTTCATTCACTGGTCCCTGACCAGTTGATGACCTGCTATTCCAAGTTACTTTCTTATCTTTGCAAACCATTATACCATAAATCTCACCTATCACAAAGATAATATTTTGCAAAGATAAGAAAATAACTTGGAATAGCCGGTCATTAACGGATCAGGGACCAACGAATGAAGATGAGGTGTAAAGGTTGGATTATTTTTTAATAAAGAATAAGTGAGACTATTGTAAAAAGACTGTTAAAGGTTGGATTATTAGTTGTCATTTTCCCTATGTTCTATTTTGTTTTTAGTTCATATCTAATTCTAAAACTACTCTATTTACAAAAAAAAAACTACTTTCGATTACATAAATGTACTAGAACTTTTTAAATTTGTGCTTTCATAATTTTTTTTGTTGCTAATATGCGAGTTAAAATAATATAAAATTAAGTATTCACATTTTAAAAATGTAAATAAAAAATCTTCTAAAAGATAAAATTATATACTTTTTGAATAACACCACAAAGAATTAGAGGAAATCTATTAATCGGGGTTATTTTGATGTAAAAGGGAGGTTGTTATCATAAATGATGGACTAAAAAGAAAACCAACTTAAATTGAAGGGACGAAAAACAAAATAATAATTTCGCAAAGATGTAAAACAAAATGTATTTGCAAAGACTAAAAACATATTTAAATAAAAAAAGTTATACATGTAAAGTGATGGTTTGGAAAGCTTTAATGTGCCAAACTACCAAGCAAATTCTTAGAGGGTATACGGCAAGACTCAAAATAAATATTCCCTCTGTCCCTCAATTAAATTTCTAATTTAACTTTTATAGGATGCAGTTTGATCCTAAATATATAAAAATACATACTTATAAAATTTTATAATAAATTAACATTTTGAGGATAGTTATTGTGTGATAAAAGTAGCGTGAAATTTGAATAATTAATGGTCAAAATTTATCTTGGTAGCACAACTTTTTCCGGTCACTATCACTCTGGGAATTTCAAAAAGGGAAAATACTGCCAAGGATCAAAGAAAAGACGATAAAAACTACTCGGCTCAAGGTGCTTAGGACTCGATAAGGTTGTTGTTTCACCCATTTCAATGCCTTAGTAATTAAAGGCCAGTCGAACCTCGGTTTCGACCTCAGTTGTTACAGCTAGCATTCGGATTAAAGAAGTTTTGACATCTTGAATCATATGAAGGAGAGATAGTGAACGACTACTTCATTGAACTGATGGCTTCGTCACACTTCATTGGAGATGCTCTAAGAGAGGCGACCCGCCCTAATTTGGTGGACAACTTCTTGACGACTAAACTCTCCAAAATCTCTCTTGTACAACAAACTACTACCTCCGTCCTCCTTGTATCAAAATCTCTCTTGTTTCACCCATTTCAATGCCTTAGTAATTAAAGGCCAGTCGAACCTCGGTTTCGACCTCAGTTGTTACAGCTAGCATTCGGATTAAAGAAGTTTTGACATCTTGAATCATATGAAGGAGAGATAGTGAACGACTACTTCGTTTGGTGGACAACTTCTTGAAGAAACTACGGGAATATGGAACGGAGTCATGTAGAAGAAACTGTCTACCGTAGGTTCCTTTTCTATTCTAATTCTTTTTGAATTAATTAAATGACAGCAAAGTAATATAGTGCCCATTAGCATTATACGTTGGAGGACTCCTTTTACTTTCTTTCCATTTGTATTTGATGTGGATAGAAAGTATCCTATTTATTTGACATTTGGAAAAATTTAGCAAATGTGAAAAGAAGAGCATTGGAGATGCTCTAAGAGAGGCGACCCGCCCTCATTTGGTGGACAACTTCTTGACGACTAAACTCTCCAAAATCTCTCTTGTACAACAAACTACTACCTCCGTCCTCCTTGTATCAAAATCTCTCTTGTTTCACCCATTTCAATGCCTTAGTAATTAAAGGCCAGTCGAACCTCGGTTTCGACCTTAGTTGTTACCGCTAGCATTCGGATTAAAGAAGTTTTGACATCTTGAATCATATGAAGGAGAGATAGTGAACGACTACTTCATTGAACTGATGGCTTCGTCACACTTCATGAAAGTGAGGGACGACTTATTGATGGCACTACAAAAAAACACGGACGTAGTCACGGATTTAGTCACGGACTGCAGTGTAAAATTTCCGTGACTAAAAAGATTAGTCACGGTCATCCGCCGTGACTAAATCCATGTCTTAATTGGCGTGACTAAATGAAGTCACCGCCACATAACCGTGACTAAATTTAGTCACGGATTAGTCACGGTCAAGGACCGTGACTATTTTCATCCCGGGAACCCCACTCCGACGTGTTAGTCACGGCTTGTGACCGTGACTATAATTTTTTTTTTTAAAAAAATAATATTAGTCACGGCAGTGGGCCGTGACTAATTTTTAAAATTTTCAAATTTTTCAAAAGACCGCCCGCGGGTGTTATCTAAATTTTTAATAAGTCACGGTTGTCGACCGTGACTAAGTTTTTTAAAAAAAAAAAATAATGTTTTTTATTAAAAACCAAAAATAATTTCGAACTGTAGTCACGGATAAGGCCGTGACTACTATTTTTGTTTTTTAAAAAAAAAAAAAATCCATTTTTTTTGAAAGTTGTTTTTAAAAATTTCTTTTTAATACGTATTTTTACAAATTAAATTTAAAAATGTTATTCTCATTTTTATCCATGTTTTTATACTATTGAATTATTGAAAATATTATTCTAATTTTTTAAATTTAAAATTACATTTTAAAAAGTAAAGACATACAACAAACTTAATAAATATTGTGGCAAACTTTTAAATGTTTTGACAAACAACAAAGTACAAATGTATGATGATTACATGTCCCTTCGTGGGACTCCATTATGAAAAAAATTAGGATTTTCTTCTTCTTCTTCTTCTTCTTCTTCTTCTTCATCATCATCATCAACCAGAAACTCATCTGGGTTCACGGGAGGGTCTTCGGGGTCAGGTCGGGTTCCTCCTCGAGGTGCTCCTCGGTGTCCTCCTCGGGGTGCTCCTCGGGCTCCATGGCTCGGTGTGCCACTACCTCCTCCGGATGACCTCACAAAATCAAAGGACATAGATCCGAAATTCGGGGAGATCATAGGCATGCCACCATATCCGGAGTTGGGGAAAAATCCCATACCGCCCATGTGCGAAACTTGAGGAGTTTGCTCAGGGTGGAATACGTACGGGGGAGGAAAAGGCTGTTGCGGAGGCTGAAATCCGGCACGCATGTACCGTTCCATCTCCTCCAACCGGGCTTTTGTGGCCTCATCTGCTTTCCGCTGCTCCTCCCATCGCCGTTCATGCTCCTCCAGTTCACGCTGCATTGTAGCAATACGAGGATCTTCTCCCCGCCTTGACCGAGAAGAGGAAGCGCCGGTGCTTCGATCATACAAAATCCGTTGCCCCTCGGCCCCCAAGCACGGAACCCGGCCCTTGTAAACCCCGGCCGCCTCAATGGCCGCCTCATCATCCGCATCGGAATCGAGGTCGTCTTCCTGGGTCAAGCCTCGTGCCGCACGCTGCCTTTCAACGGATTCGTTGTACTTCGTCTGCATTTTCAAAAAATATTTTTGAAATGCTACATACTTAGATTTGATATGTTACTAAATAACAAAATACGATGCTACATACTTCGAAGTCAGCGAGGCGGGGTGGCAGATCGGCTTCAGATTCCTCGCCGTGCTTCGTCCAGCAATGCTTGACGAGCCGGAGAACACCAACCCTCTTCTTCTCAGGACCAGCCTAAATGGTTTGAAAAAGACTTGAGTAAATTTTGTATAATGAAGGATTGTGATGGTGTAAGGTTTTTTGAATAACACTTACAAGAGTTTCTTTATGGGCATTCTGAGATTTGCGGCCCCCGTGCCACTGCATCTCCAAGGCCTTCTCGGACATCCGGTTTTTCTTACCGGATTCACTTCTGGCCAAGAATTTCGGATCAGAAGACCAGTGGCGACAAAGGTTGGACCACACTTCATCCGAAACCCATTTAGGCTTTTTCGAACTTTTTCGCGCACGTTTAAAAGTGGCGCGAAGCCAAGTCGAAATCCTAGCATTGTAGGCTTTAAGAATATCGGCACCGTTTGCGTGAGTCCAACGATAGCGAGCCTTTATTAAAACAAATTGGATTAATTAATCAGTAGGTATATATTAGGCCAATACAATCAGGGAGGGAACATTCATTTATTTTTACCTTGAACAGGTTCCACCATAGTTCGCGAACCTTGGGGTCAACATCCGAGTACGTGGCCCAAGTGCCAAGAAAGTGTCCTCCGATTATGCTTTTGATGCCTTTGAACACTTGTTCGTCACTTAAAAAAATTAATAGTATTTATTTATATAAGATTTGGTTAGATTATTTAACATTATATAAAATTATTGAAAATAAGGTTTCTTCATTACTACTTACAAAAGAACTTCTGCAGGGGTCACCCAAACAGCTCCTTCGTTGTTGCGCTCCGCTTCGGACATGGGCGCATAGTTAGGGCGGGGAGCCGAGGTCGATTGTTCGTTGCTCATCTAAAATATATTAATTTATTTTGTTTTTTGTTAGAACGCTTATATTAGAAGATCAAATTTTTATGTAAGTATTGTCAATTGTCAATGTATATAACATATTTAACTGGGTATAAATTTAATATGAGGTTCCAATAATTGCTAATAAACAAATCTTATAATTATTAATGAGTTGACACAGTCGACCGAAGAATCAACCGGTTGGAGCTCATCAATGAGTTGACCTAGTCGATTCATTGATAAACTCCATCCTGACGATTCTTCAGGCTACGCCTTGAACCATGGATGGGCTACATCACATGTAGCGACATAATGTCAGTACATGCGTTTGGGAGAGTCCATCGATGACTCAAGCCGTAGCCAGAAGAATCCACAGATTGGAGCTTATCTAAGAATTGACTAGGTCAACTCATTAACAAGCTCCAACTGATCGATTCTTCGATCGACTGGGTCAACTCATTGATAAATTATAGGATGAGTTTATTAGAAATTATTGAACCACTCATATTAAACTTATACACAGTTTATTAAATTTATACACAATTATTGATCCATATTTTTTCATAATAAGTTCTTCTATAATTTGGTAATAAATTGCCCTTGGAGGTAACATGTTAAACTTTTTGCAAAGTTTACATGAGAGGAGATCATTTTTTTATGTTTTAGATATATCAGTTTATATGAGAGGCCATCTTTTTATCAGTTTATACACATTTACAATTGTAAGTAACATGTTAAACTTTTTGCAAAGTTTACATGAGAGGCCATCTTTTTTTTTGTTTTAGATACATGAGTTTTATACAATTTTTATAAACAGTTTTACAAAATTATAAAAACAGTATACTTTTTTTTCAAAAACAGTTTATACAAAAAGTTATTTATGTACTTTTTAAATAAAAAACAGTTTTTATAAAAACTGTTTTGTAGAAAAACAGTATACTTTGAGTATATACCTTTTTAATTAAATTACAAAAACAGATTATATAAAACAGTTTTTTGTCAAAACAGTTTTTAAGTAAACCTAATTTTCATTTAAAACAGTTTTTTGTCAAAACAGTTTTTAAGTAAACCAAATTTTTATATAAAACAGTTTTTATAAAAACAGTTTTTACAAAATCTGTTTTTATATAAAACAGTTTTTATAAAAACAGTTTTTATAAAAACTGTTTTGTATAAACTGTTTTATTTATTAAACAGTTTTTATAAAAACTGTTTTCTATAAACTGTTTTATTTATTAAACAGTTTTTATAAAAACTGTTTATTTAACACTTTTTTCTATTGAACAGTTTTTAACAAATATGTTAATTAATCAGTTTTTACACAAAAAACTGTTTTTTACAAAAATCTGTATAATAATTAGTTTTTAATATCCAGTTTTTGTCAAAACAGTTTTTTTTAAACTGCTTATATCCAGATTTAAAAAAACTTTTTTGTTCTTTTTTAAATAATTATAAAATCAGTTTTTACAAATTTGTTTTTACAAAAACAGTTTATTTAAAACAGATTATAAAACTGTAAACCAAAATCTGTTTTTACAAAAACAGTTTCTATAAAACTGTTTTTATAAAACTGCTTTTTAAAAAAAGCACTTTACCATTTTTGCTATGAAATCTGTTTTATAAAAATCAGTTTTTATACTTTTTATAAAAAAATCAATTTCGAAAAAATATGGTTTATCCAGTTTATTAAAAACAGTTTTTTATTAATGAACTGTTTCATACTTATAAAAAGTGTTTTCAATTAAAATCAGTTTTTTTAATGAACTGTTTCAATAATTACAAAAACAGTGTTTTCAATTATTACTTTTTGTACTTATAAAAAGTGCTTATAAAAAAACAGTATACTTTTTTATGTTTATTTTAAAATTTGTAAAATAATAATTAAACATGTTAAGCTTGTGAAAGCTTAACATGAGGGGGCAATTTTTTTAAATATTTCGAGTTAAAACATGAAAAGCATAAACATTGTATAACTATAGAGAGGCATGCATATCAAACACTAGACATATATATTTAACATTAAACTAATTCTATAAACATGCATAAGTTCGAAAAACAGTGTATTAAGTAGTTTAATCATGCATAAGAATATATTAAACATATAATAATCTAAATCATCTAAACATAATTATCATGCATACAAAACATATGAATCATGCATATTAAACATATAAAACGAAATTATCATGCAAAACTACAAATCATGCATATAATAAATCATACATACAACTTTTGAACATCTCAAAATGATATGAAACTAACAATCATGTACCTTATCATGCATTTGAGTATAGTATCATGCGTTTGAGTATAGTATCATGCGTTTTTGGAATTTTAATTAAATACGATAGTATTAGAAAAAAAGATGAAAAGAACACATAACCTTGATTGAGAAAAGAAGGGGGGGCGACGGAAGGTGGCGGACGACGGCGGCCGGCTGATTGTGGACGACGGCGGACGGCTAGGCGGCGGCTTAATCCGAACTGTAAGAGAAGGAAGAGAGAAGGAAGAGGTAGTATTGGGTTTGGGAAATATGGGGTGCGTAGGTTTTTAAAAAATTCGCTAAGGGGCTATTTTATATAATGTATTAGTCACGGTCATAGTCACGGTTTTGACCGTGACTAAACCCTTCGTAAATGCCGCTGCAGGCCTGACGGTCAGAGCCGCAGCTGACCGGAATAGTCACGGTCAGGACCGTGACTATGGCCGTGACTATTTTCAAAATTTGAAAATAGTCACGGCCATAGTCACGGACCTGACCGTGACTATTCCGGTCAGCTGTGGCTCTGACCGTCAGGCCTGCAGCGGCCTGACTTCGGCAGTTACGAAGGGTTTAGTCACGGCCCTGACCGTGACTATGACCGTGACTTTAATTTTCTTTACACTTTTGGATTTCCGAAGTATTTAAATTATTGGATTAATTTTCGAATTTATAATATGGAATATTGTGGAAATTTGTAGTGTGGAATGTGAAGTATTAAATAAACTGCTATCAATTTATCTGGTTTCAATCTGTATCTGAACCTCTATCTATTCACCTTCTTTGTGATATTGAGTGTTTCTGAAAGGTGTGTTTCTGGCATGACTTAAACACGTCCGTCAATTGGATCACTTAATTGGATGTTATAGTTGACCGTCTCAATTAATTTTTGAATTTTCGAATTTTTTGAATTTAAAATAAATATTTTTTGTTTTGAATTTTTAAAGTTTTGAAAACTTGTTGTTGTTGAATTAATATGGAGTAATTTTTAGTTCATAAATAATAATGAAGAAGAAAAAAAATCAAATATTGTTGGAATAATATAATGATGAAGAAAAGAGCACAAATATTAGATGTCAATAAAATTGAAATTACAACAGCACAATTACTCGCTGTCAGAATCGTTATTTTCTACATATATAGTGTCTTCTTCTGTATCTGAACCGTCTATCCATTCACCTTCTTCCTGATATTGAGCATTTTGTTGTGCTACATACATTTCCTCAATTTCGCGCTCAGATGGAATGGTTAGGTCCGGAAGGTGCGTTTCTGGCATGACTTCAACACGTCCGCCATTTGGATCACTTAATTGGACGTTATAGTTGACCGTCTCAACAATAGGCGGAGGTTGGAAAAATTGTTGCTGAAAAGCATCTAGATCAACGTCCTTGTGTTGAGTTTGTGATTTTATTTTGTTCGGACGGACAGGACATGCACACACCCAAGGATTCTGTGTCCGCCTTGTTGAAGGATATTCTGCATAATAAATCTGCGCTGCTTGTTGGGCGAGTATGAAAGGCTCATTTTTCGGGTACACACGAGAGAGGTTGACGTCAATCATATTATACTTCGGATTTTTGCGCACGCCACGTGTGGGGTCGACCCATGTGCAACGGAACAGAACACATGTGAATTTTTTCGCACCAGAAGGCATCTCAAGTTCCAGAATCTCCTGCAGGACACCAAAAAAATTGGTTTCCGAGTTATCATAATCGATGGTCGGGACACATAACCCGCTGTTCGTTGTTGGTCGGCCCTCTCCGTAATCGGCTGTGTGATATGTGTAACCGTTTATCACATATTCCCGCCACACTTTGGCACTGGCACCTGGGCCCCACGCTAATGATACTAACAAAGGGTCGACAATCCCACGACTATTGATCTGTAAATATAAACATAATAATAACATTAGGTAATATATATAATTAATGTGTGTATATATATACCTGATACTTGTACCAATTTACAAAATCAGAGTCCACCAACGCATCAATTTCATTCTCAGGAAAGGCTGATAAAGAAGCTCGGAATTCACTGTGAAGTCAAAAAAAAAACTATAAATTAACTACAAATTTAATTTATAAGTATTACAATTATAACTACAAATTTAACTTACTAATAAAACGGTGAGATTTCTGGACAATTCATGAGGATATAAGTATGCGCAATTTGCAATTCCCCACCCAGGATGTATTGTTGTGTCGCAGCACCTTTACCTCTGCCTGGGTAATTGAAGATGGAAACTACATTTTCATATAAATCCTCGCCAATGTCATCGTTCCGGGCAGGTCTTTTCCTTCTGGTGATGACGTCACGCTCGAAGTAAAAAGACGAGAACGTTGAGATTTCTTGTTGAAGATACGCTTGACAAATTGAAGCCTCAACGTGTGCCTTGTTGGTCACTTTCTTTTTCAGCTCTCCTAGAAATCTGCAATAATGCAATAATACACATGTTAACAGTTATTGTGAAATAAATATTTTTTTTTAAATGAAATTGTGACTAACCTTTCAAATCTGTACATCCACCGATAGAAGACGGGCCCAGCAGTCAAAGCCTCATACGGAAGATGTATTATGAGATGTTCCATTGTATCGAAAAACGATGGTGGCATTATTTTTTCCAGATTACACATCAGAATGGGAACAGACTCTTGTAGTCTCCGGAGGGATGCCGCATCCAAAATGCTGGAACATATCGATTGAAACAACAAACTGATTTCAGTAATGCAGGACCATACGTGTTCAGGGAGCATCTCTTTTAGTGCAATTGGTAGAAGTCTTTGCATTATTACATGAGCATCGTGAGTTTTCATGCTCGCCGTCGTGGTAAGTTTGTTCATGTCTACGCATCTAGACAAGTTGGAGCAGTAGCCATCTGGAAACTTCTGAGACGCAAGCCATTTTAATATTGCTGCCTTTTGTGGTTCTGTGACCTGGTAGACTGCTTTTGGAACTTCCTTGCCCTGATATTCTAGATCAACAGAAAGTTCGGGTCTATCACACCAAATAGTCATATCTTTCCTAGCTGCAAGACCGTCTTTAGTTTTGCCTTTCAAATCCATCACCGTGTTAAATATATTGTCAAAGACGTTCTTCTCAGTGTGCATGACATCTAAATTGTGACGGATGAGAAGGTCTTTCCAATAAGGCAACTCCCAGAATATGCTCCTCTTTGTCCACTTATGGGTATCACAATACCCATATGGCTCTTGGTTTGGCTCTTCCATAGCCGTAGGAAAACGTCGAACCCGGTTATAAATTTCTTCACCGGTCAATCTCGGGGGTGGGCTCTCTCGTACCGCTCTGCCTCTAATGAAAGACTTCTTGTCCTTTCGATATCGGTGCCTTTCCGGGAGAAACTTGCGGTGACAATCAAAGTAACTTCCTTTTTTGCTGTAACTGAGCCAGTTGGCACCTGATTTCTCCATGCATATCGGACATCCCATCAGACCGTGTGTGCTCCATCCCGAAAGCATGCCATAGGCAGGGAAGTCGCTAATGGTCCAAATGATGGCAGCTTTCATGATAAACATTTTATCTGATGAAACATCATAAGTTGGTGTCCCAACGGCCCACAGTTCTTTCATCTCCTCAATAAGGGGTTGAAGATAAATGTCTATCTTTCGCCCAGGATCCTTGGAACCCGGACAAATTAAAGACAAAAAGATGAAATGACTTTTCATGCACATGTCGGGAGGGAGATTGTAAGGAGTTAACATGACCGGCCAACATGAATAGTTCTTGCCAAACCTGCCAAAAGGAGCAAATCCATCTGAGCACAATCCCAGCCGCACATTTCGTGGCTCCATAGCAAACTGAGGATGACAGCGGTCAAAGTGTCTCCAGGCTTCACAGTCCGAAGGGTGAGCCATCATACCCTCGTTGGTTTCGTGCTCAACATGCCATGTCATGTGTTTCGCAGTAGCAGTCGAAGCGTACATCCTTTGCAGTCGAGGAGCTATTGGGAGGTAATACAGTTTAGACAGTGCAGACCTATGTCGTGGTTTCTTTTTACCTTGCCGAACAGGTTTGTATCTGTCTCCACCACAGAACTTGCAGAACTCAAGTGCCTCATCCTCCTTCCAGAACAACATACATCCTTCCGGGCACGCATCAATTTTAACACAAGGTAGCCCCAACTTAGACATTAACTGCTTCATGTGGTAATATGAATCGGGAAGATTATGATCTCGCGGTAGCATCCCTCCTACTGACTGCAAGACTCTATTCATGCAAGTTTCAGGGAGACTGTATTCGGCTTTTATGTTCATGAACTCAGTAACAGCGGATAGCTGAGAGTATCCCTCACAATCAGCATACAGAGGTTGGTCGGCAGCTTTTAGAACATCCTGAAATCTCTCAGCCAAACCTTCATCCACATAAGGTTGATAAAATGTCGGATTTTCATCCGCATCTGGTTGATACGAGGTTGAGGCTTCAGGGTGGTCGTTAGGTGGTTGTGGGGGGTTCAACTGAGACGGTACACCGTATGCATCATATACCATTTGTTGGTCCCACCTCATTTCAGCACGGTCTCCCCACGCACTCATCTCTGGAGGGACGTAACGAGACGAACCTACCGTTTGTGGTATAACAGATGGATCCAAAGGTTCGCCGTGAGAAGTCCAATTATAATAATTGGGAACAAAACCGACCGCGTACAAATCATACCCAACTTCGTGTGGGTCTTTAAATTTGAGATTTTTACACTTTGAACATGGACATCTTATTTTATCACCACTCATATAAGCCGGATGTTCAAGTGCAAATTCAATAAATTCCCCGACTCCCTCGAGAAAATTTGATTGCATTCCGTACAATACCGCATCTTTATCATACATCCAACTTCTATTTTGTTTATACATTATGCCTGAATATTATAATAAAAAATTATATGAAATGCAATGCACACAATTTTAAGTAATTTATTTCACTAAATATAATCAACTAATTTTCACTAAATTAAATGAAATGCACAGAATTCACAACAATAATGCACAAAATATACGTCGCCTTATGCACAATAATGCACATAATTTCACTAAATTAAACATACGTTTAATTAAATTTAACTAATTCATTTAGTTAAATTTAACTAAATTTAACTACTTAATTCCGTCCCCTTTTAGTGCATCACTACGTATAAACCTACGTTTAGCTAACTAATTTAACTTAATTAACACATCAATAGCTACGTTCAAACTTAACCTACGTTTAGCAAACGAATTTGAATTAAATTATTTTTGTAAACCTACGTTTAAACCTACAATAAATTATTAAGTTAATGACATTTAATCTTATTAGTAATACACAATTAACAATTCACTAAATTAAATAATATGACCAAATTCAACCCAATAATTTGAACATGTATATAAAGTCATTTGAATTAATTTAATAAGCAATACACAATTCACAATAACAATTCACAATTCACTTAATTAACACATTACTAACGTACGTTATTTGAACTAATTTCACTTAACATAAACATCATTACGTTTTAAACTACATTTAGCTAACTAATTTTAAATAAATTATTTTATAAACCTAAAAGTTTAACTAATTCTAATTTATGACATTACTACGCTTATAGTTAAAACATGTTGTTAATTAATTAACAACCTCACTAATTTAATAGTTTTAATAATTTAAATTGAACCAACTAAGTCTAAATAAAAATTATAATTCAAATAACATACCTTATCTGCATAAACAGGGAAAATGATAGAAGATAGACTACATCCTTCGATCTTTCAAACGGATACTGTATATCCTGGGAATGAATTGGTGTGGTTCTGCTGAATGAGCTGCTCCTGCATATATAAAAAATTTAGTCACGGACTTAGTCACGGATTTGTCCGTCACTAAGCAAAACCGTGTCCAATACGCGTCCAAAACGTGTTAATGACGTGTAAATGACGTGTTAATCAAAGTAGTCACGGAACTAGTCACGGACATGGCCGTGACTAAAGTTATCCGTACATAATCCCGTTGCGAATTAAGTTAAGGGAGTTGAAAAATTTAAATTTTAATCATAGTCACGGGTATAGTCACGGATGTGGCCGTGACTAAGTCGTCGGAATCAAATATACTTCGCCGGAAACGGAAACGGGCCTATCGGAGGACTTAAGTCACGGGCCAAGACCGTGACTAATTTTAGTCACGGCCATAGTCACGGTCCAGACCGTGACTATTTTTTTTTTGAATTTCCGTGACTAGTCCGTGACTAGACCGTGACTAAACTAGTCACGGACCAAATCCGTGACTAAAATCCGTGACTATAACGCTGTTTTTTTGTAGTGTGGAGAATGTTACTGTAGTCTGATCGATCACTTTCTAGGCTTCGAATATCGCTAGCTGGCGAACGCCCGAACCTAAGCCTCTAATTGGTAATCAGAGAAGACCCAATTATATGCAACCAACTAATACTTATGACCATATTTTATGTATTAATTTGATCACTCCACACTCACCGCTCACCTATAAGAGCATCTCCAATGCTCTTCTTTTGATGGAGTAGAATTTTGACACATCAAACAATTTTGAAAGCATGAATGAATTTTTATCTCCAATGCAGTCTTTTGTTAGCCTAGTTAAGTTGACGTGGAATCAATTCTTTCAACCCCGCTTTTCAATTTTCGAAAGGCTGTTTAACTTGCTGAGTCATTAAAATTGATCAACTCTTCCCTAATTCCTTGCCAAAAGTGAAGCGGGGAATATGGAACGGAGTCATGTAGAAGAAACTGTCTACCGTAGGTTCCTTTTCTATTCTAATTCTTTTTGAATTAAATGACAGCAAAGTAATATAGTGCCCATTAGCATTATACGTTGGAGGACTCCTTTTACTTTCTTTCCATTTGTATTTGATGTGGATAGAAAGTATCCTATTTATTTGACATTTGGAAAAATTTAGCAAATGTGAAAAGAAGAGCATTGGAGATGCTCTAAGAGAGGCGACCCGCCCTCATTTGGTGGACAACTTCTTGACGACTAAACTCTCCAAAATCTCTCTTGTACAACAAACTACTACCTCCGTCCTCCTAAGTTTGGGACAAAGGGGTGTGGTGTGATTTTTAATAAAAAAAGTAGAATTATGTGGTTGGTATTGAATTGATAAAGTGTGAATAAAGTAAGAATGAATTCTAACCACTCAAACATTACCTAATATGGTATGGGACAAACTTAATGGGACGGACGAAAAAGGTAAAACAAGACAAAGTTAGGGGACGGAGGGAGTATATTAATAAAAAGAAATTACCATTCTATATCCTATTATTTTTTATTGGTCATATTTTGCGGGGTAAAACTGTAAGAGATGAGAAACTCTTACCTAGTTTTTTTTTTTAAACTACAAGACTCTAATTATGGCAGAGAAAAAAGGTAACAAAATTATTGAAAAAATGCTAATGAAAGACAAAAATAAGTTTGTGACTGGTCATACACTTGTACATTCTAGTCAACTTAGAGAGTTTTATGTTGGATCAATCCTAAGCTTAAAATGCAACAACTATGTTTATACATTGATAGCTTCTCTCTAGTATTATAGAGAGAAGGAAGAACTAAAATTTAAAGAGAGAAAGAGCTTGATATTAATGATATTTGAACTCTTTACAACTTCCCTCAAGGGGGTATTCATATTAGTAATAAATGAGGCAGTTCATTAAATGCATTACACATATCGACTATTCTATGGGCGAGAGCCCTGTGGCCTAGCAAAAATTGACGTGTATCACTCTCTAACCGATCTCTGCCCAAGTGTTCTATGTGGGCCGAGATGACGATGACCGAGGTGCAAGGGTGTGCACCCCGGGATCTGGTGTTATCCTTGTCTCTAGATGATTTTTTGGGATCTCTGGCTAAGGTGATGACCCCCGAGGTGACTGTACGGACATGGAGCGTAACTCTTCATACTTGATCGGGTTTGTTTGAGAGGTCCCCAGTAATGTTATGGGCTTGGGTCGTTGTATATCCAAGAGTGTGTAGGTCGGGGAACTGAGCCCATATACTCTCATAATATTCATATCATTGAGTGTGTGTGCATTCATTGATTTAAATACTAAGTAATTTAATTGGACAGGGTAGCTTCTATGCTCGCTCCACACTTTTAAGAATACAACCAAACAAAGAAGATTAGGAAATGGGGAAGCAACTCTTTTAGGATGCCAGATCGGTCGAGAGGCTTGAGACCACCATGGACAAGACTGGTCACATTTTCTCAGACAAATCAGCAGAACACCTGCCATGAAGTATCTCTGAAAATTAGAGGAGGTTGTCCCCCATAAAGCCGATTGGAGGACCATTTACCACAAGATGATTGTGCTCTTCCCAATCGAACTTCCTCATTAGGATCTTAATCTGGCAAGGGCATGTCTTGTCTGTTGGCATGCATTACCTTTCAAATATGTACCGCTCACACAACACGCATCTGGATAAAACTGCATGAATCTACATCTAGATAAGACAATTGTACATACAAATTTGCTCTTTGGAAGAACTAGAAATATGGTATCCATGTATACTTCAAATCTACCACAATTTTTTATAATGCAAACTATTACTCTTATCTCTATATCTCTAACTGTGGGAGGCGTAAGGTGGGTGGTGTGCTACAAACAAGAGAGATGTCATGAGTTCAATTCTAGGCAAAGATTTGAACTAGAACCTTATACATTTATCTCAATTAACATCTTCTAGATAACTGGGTGACCGATCCTAGAGGCCCTTAGGGGTGGAGTGTTATCCTTTTTTGTCTCTCTAATTGCTCTCTAGTTCAATCATTTATCTTGAAGTTTAATCTTTATTCTTCCCTAAAAAGGAAACATCCTAATTTGGACTAAAATAGAATTGAACGGTTCATGAATAGCTCGCAAACGGCATAACTCATCTACACCCCTATATAATGTTTCCTAACATGTCAATAGAGTTACTTGAGCCTATGATTGACATAGGTTGGTTACCCATCAAGTTCATGTCTGCTATGTAGCTTAGAATGTTTTTAATTAGACAAATCAAACATAATAGACAATAATAGACTAGACCAACCTTAATCATGTTATAATAGACCTAAAATACTCAATAACCACACATCTACATAACTTAAACACTTTAAAGAATTTAATCTAGAACATGAAAAAATTTATTGTGCATTTTAATCTATTATAGTACTCCGTATTTTACTCCCTTCATCCCATTTATATTGTCCCGTTTTACCTTTTCGGGAAGTCTCACTTAAATTGTCTCATATCATATTTGGCAAAGTTTGTGTTGCTCTAAATCATTCTTACTTTATTCTTACTTTATCAATTAATATATATCAACCACACAAATCCACTTTTCGTAATAATTGTGTCACCCTCCTCCGGGACAATATAAATGGGACGGAGGTAGTATCAACATTCTGGACTCAAATAAGTTTAACCATATGACCTCCTAGGGATGGACCGGGCCCGTCAGACTGGACCGGTACCTGACCCGGACCGCTACTGTGCGGTACCGGCCCAACCCGGCAGGCCAGGACCGGGCCTTGGGCCCGTACCAGGGGTTTTTTGGGGCAGGCTACGGACCGGCCCGGGCCCAATTGTTTTTTTTTTGAATGGATTGGGCTAGGCAGGTGGGGGCCGGGTGGTTTGGGGGGTTGGGAGGGGGGATAGGAATAAATAAGAAAAACCAAAATTTAAAAAAAAAAATGACTCGACCCGGGGCCGGAACCAACCCGGGCCGGTACCGGGCCTTTATTTCCCAAACCCGGTCCTGTCCAAATCCCGGCCCTTCACGGGCCCGACCCAATCCCGGCCCAGCCCTATGACCTCCTCATTGGGGTTGTCACAATTTACACATCCAATCAAGCTGAACTCGCACGCATGTCAGTATTGCATAGCTTAATAGTGTTGCAAGGCAAATTTGTCAACGAGTGCTATTGAATGCATTTACCAAGTCTTTTTTTTTTTTTTGAAAACATTTACCAAGTCTTTTATGTTTGTAATTGTGATCGTATTTTGATGTTGTTTGGTTTAGTTTTTATTAACCAACAAGATTTATAAAAGGGATAAAGACCAACTAGGTTTTTAGCGAATCTCGGATTAGACACTAACGTTTTAAGTAGACCAAATAAACACAAAATTATACTTTTTGGGTCCATTTTGACCACCCTTTAACGCTAACCCTTCCCCGTCGTTAACTCCCCGTCCGATTCAAACTGGGAACAATGGAGGTCGATCGTCCTGCCTAAAGATTACCTCCGGGTCACCGCCTCACTATCGCACTGCCTCACTGTCGCACCGCCTCGCTGTCGAAACCACCGTTGCGTCAAAGCCCCCATTACCCATCACAGGCTTCACCATCACAGAATCGCGACATCACCGAGTGAGCTACCGTCGTTCGATCTGGAGCATCTCGCCGGCAGCTAAGGGTGGGCGACAGTGCGGTTGTAAGCTGCGACAATAGGTGATGGGACAGCGTTAGGCTGGTGACGAGGGTGAGAGGGGGTTGTGGCTACTGGCTAGGGCTCAGGTTGGGCCGTTGGGGTTGGTTTGGGAGGTTGGGGATGGATGGTCGGAGCTCGGGCTAGGGAGGTGTGGATCGGGATTTGGGGAGGTGGCAAGTAGGGGTGGACTCGGGCCGGGCGGCCCGGCCCGGTCACTGTTTGAACCGGACCGAACCGGTGGCCCGGCCCAGGGGCGGTTTGGGTCGACCCGACCCAGTGGGGTTCGGTTCCGGGCTCGGGCCCTCACTTTGGTGAACCGGCCCGGCCGGTCTGGGCCCGGTTTGGGCCGAATATATTATTTTTTTTTTGAATTTTTTTAAGTTTTTGGGTTGGGCTGGGAATTTTGGGTTTTTTGGGGTGGTTTGGGGGTGAGGGGGGTGGGTTGGGGGTTAAATAGGAGAAGCCAAAAAAAATTACAAATCAGGTGGCCCCGCCCGGCCCGGCCAGGCCCGGAACCGGTGGCTACCGGTTCGGGCTCGGGCCCAACAAAACAGAACCGAGGCCCAGCCGGGCCCAGGCCCAAACCGGGCCCGAACCCACCCCTAGTGGCAAGGGCAAGACATGGGCTGGGGCAGGGTGTTGGACTAGGGTGGGGTAGGGGCTAGTGTGGGGATAGCTAGCTTGCAAGGGACTTTTGGAATGGAGAGTTAACAGCCGGTAGGGCTGGACTCGGGCCCGGTTCGGGCCTCGGGCCCGGCCGGGCCTCGGGCCAGAAAACTGGGGCCCGAGCCCGTACCGCCGGTGGCCGGTTCCGGTTCCGGGCCAAACCGGGTCGGGCCGGGCCAAACCGGTCCTTTTTTTTCGTTCTCCTATTTAACCCCCTCAACCCCAAACCACCCCAAATCACCTCAAATGGCCCAAAATACCTAATCCAACCCAAAACTTAAAAAAAAATTGAAAAAAAAAAAATTAAAATTAAAATCCGACCCGGCCGGTTCGCCTAAAGCAGGGCCCGAGCCCGGACCGCCCATCACCCAGGCCGGTCCAAACTGAACCGCTGGACCCACCGGGCCCCGGGCCGGGCCGGGCCAAACAGTAACCGGGCCAGTTCCGAGTCGGGTCGCCCGGCCCGAGTCCACCCCTAACAAGTAACGGCCAGGAAGGATCAAAATGGACCCAAAAACTATAATTTTGTGTTTACTTAGTCTACTTAAAACGTAAGGGTCTAATCCGAGATTCGCTAAAAAACTTATTTGGTCTTCATCCCCTTATAAAACCATAATGTTGTCACTTGTCAAGCATGGCAATATGGTATGTCGATTTTTTTTTACAATAGATAATACTACGTACAAGTTTATTTGACTTTTTCTTGTAGTGTGCTTTTAAACATATTTACCTTTTAATTTAAAAAAAAAGTCAACAGAGTTAATTATAGAACATATTAATTTTTCTTTGTCTTGGGTTCATATTAGAAAAAAACATAGTATGACACATCTATCTATAGTTAATACATTTGAGAGATACAATTATAGAAAGTTTTTGCCATGTGTCATCTTCTAAATAATCATTTATTATAATATGCTAGATTCTCTTTCTAATTTAGTATATATTAATGGTTACGGTTTGTTGCTTTAGGAGTTAAGTGAGATTAGAACTCTAATTACTATTTTTTTTTAAAAACTCTAATTACTACGTAGTAGTAGAATTCTCAAGTAGGTATCACTTCATGGGACTCCAATAAAAAAACTCTCCATTTTTTAAATTGATATTACTTTTTCATTTGTAATTAAATTTTTATAAAAAATATATCAAATTCGTGAATTTTTATTATCTTTCATATGACACTAATCTATCTATCTATAGATAATACATTTGAAAGATACAATTATGGAAAGTTTTGTCATGTGTCACCTTCAATTCTAAGCAAACATTAATTATTATATTCTTTTTGCTCTTTCTAATTTAATACCTTAATTATTCTTCCGATACATTATTAGTACGAATGTTTTCTTTTGGACTGAAATTTGCTGGTCTGGTCTGGTCTGTTTAAGTCTGATCTGGTCTGGTCTGGTCTAGTCTGAACTGGTCTGGTTTGGTCTGGTAAACGTCTGGTCTCTGTGTATTTTATAACTACGGAAGTCTGGTCTGGTCTGGTCTGTTTAAGTCTGGTCTGGTCTGGTCTGTTTAAGTCTGGTCTGGTCTGGTCTGTTTAAGTCTGGTCTGGTCTGGTCTGGGACTGAAAACAGTCCAAAAGAAAACATCCGTAGGATTCGACTTAGATTAGAACTTACATGTTGCCATTAGTTTAGGACTAATCTACCGGTTGGAATCTTAGGTAACGCAATTATTTAAAAAAACTTCCTAAAACTTTGCAATTCAAATAATAACATCCCATGTTTATTTTAAACTAAAGTAACTTTTTTATGGATATTCTGATGATTACAAAAATTACATTAAATTTCATAACTTTTTATTAGCTTTCATATGACACCCATTTTGCACATATAAAAAGTATCTATTAATATGTGCGGTTCATATTCTTGCATATATATATATATATATATATATATATATATATATATATATATATATATATATATATATATATTATATATATATATATATATATATATATAATATAATAGAATTGATTTTTTTATATTTTTATACATGCAACATTTGTGTCATATGAAAAAAATAAAAAGTTTGGAATTTTGATATAGATTTTGTAACAATCGGAGTATAAAAAAGTTGTCGAAAATTTAAAAAAAGGGATGTTATTTTAAAGTGATCAATTAGTTTTTAAGTTTATGTATCCAATATTGGTATAAAAAGTTATCAATTTGATATATTTGTTGTAACAGAAGGAGTACAAATAAACATGTTATAGCATTTATAAGACAGGTGTTTTAAGGTGTTATTTTTTTTAATATATTTAACACTGGTCTCATATGAAAGATAAAAAAAAAGTTGTGAATTTTGATACATTTTTTGTAACAATTGGAGTACAAATAAAAAATGTATACCACATTATAACAAATATGTGATTTTATTTTGGCGGAGCCCTGATGAGTTATAATTCAACATGACAAAATTTTGATAATTTATAATTTTGATCTCATTTGGTAACACAGAAATTGGCTTAATCGACTTATTCTACTGAAATTTATGATATTATTTTAAAGTGATCAATTAGTTTTTAAGTTTATGTATCCAATATTGGTATCATTAAAAGATAATAAAAAGTTATTAATTTGATATATTTGTTGTAATAGAAGGAGTACAAATAAACATGTTATAGCATTTATAAGACAGGTGTTTTAAGGTGTTATTTTTTTAAATATATATAACACCGGTCTCATATGAAAGATAAAAAAAGTTGTGAATTTTGATACATTTTTGTAACAATTGGAGTACAAATAAAAAATGTATACCACATTATAACAAATATGTGATTTTATTTTGGTGGAGCCCTGATGAGTTATAATTCAACACGACAAAATTTTGATAATTTATAATTTTGATCTCATTTGGTAACACAGAAATTGGCTTAATCGACTTATTCTACTGAAATTTATGAAATTCTGGCTGAAATGACTGGATAAACTGATTCTGTTGACTTATGAAAATTTATATTTAAAATATTGTTTACTGATAAATTAAATATTTTTTTAATAATAGCTAAAATAATCTTCCACAATAACTTCAGCCAATATAGACAGAAAAATAACTTACCTTACATTGTCTTATTACTACCTCCGTCCCACTAATATTGAGACGGAAGGGGGGACACGATTATTAAGATAAGTGAGTTTATGTGATTGATATTAATTGATAAAGTAAGAATATTGATAAAGTAAGAATTATTCAGAGGCACACAAAATTTACCAAATTTGGTATGAGACAATTTTAGTGCGATTTTCCGAAAATGTAAAATGGGACAATATTAGCAGGCCGGAAAGAGTATTACATAATTCAGCGCGCGAAATCAAAAATCTCATGTTTGGTAAAAAAGTTGGTTGATAAGTCGAAAATAGAGTTATCAAACGGGCTCTGTAAATTTAAAATATTTAAAACAATATTTTGAGTAATTCTTTGTAGTACATACTCCGTATATGATGTGATATATTATGAGTAATAAAGAGCTATTATAAATTATCTTTAGGTACACGTAATCCAAATGTAAAACAAGTATGATAGTATAACAGTTTTTTTTCAAAAAAATTAATTTTCTTTCCCATAATTTTAAACAAACAATTAAGAATTAAGGAAATTTTGTCGTATTCGATTAAATTTCAACAAAGTTCTATACATTATTTATGTAAAATTTTCTCAATATCCAGACAGGCTCATAGGTGAGGTTATGTTTGGCACTTTGAAATGTAGGTGGAAGGTAATGTTCGAAATGTGTGAACCATTGGCGGATCCAGGAAATAAAAGTATTGGGGGCAATCTATAAATGAAGTACATGGAGAAAAAAAATATCATGGCCGTTGGTTGGCGGAATAAGTTGGCGTGTTGCAAAAACTCTTTGGTAATTTAGTTGTTTAACCGTAACAATTAGTAAATAAATGTCATATATCATAACGTTAACCTAAAACTCTTTTATTTATAGCGTTTCCATTTCATCAGTTTCGTCTAAAAGCGCTATGGCCGAATAGTTACTTATCAAACGACATTTTCACTTATTGAAAACGTCAAAAGGGGTCAAAGTGTCAAACCATCATTTTTGGGATGAAACGCCATTTTCCAAACACCCCATATATAATTATAATATAATAGCAAAAAGAATTAATAAATAGAACTTCGAAATTAATTAAATAAAGTATATTACAATATAAAAAACTTATAACTTTTTTTGTGCCAGGGAACCTTTAAAATTACAGACTTTCTATAAATTTCATCCTTTAACTAGGATGATATTACAAATTTTTCATCTTTTTGTAGGATTCGAAGGAAGTTCATCCAGATTAACTTCTTGAGGAATTGAAGTAGCATATTGAAAAGTACATTTAAAACATTTGCACTTGAGCTTTCCGGTGTTGAGGAGGGTGTTTTATTCAAAAACAAATCATATATAAAATCTAATAAAAAGTGTAATAAATATTTCGATAACTAATTACTATTCCACTATTTAATCTTTAAATATTTTCGTTCAAAACAAAAATCTTTAAATATTTTAAACCAAATGTAGCTATGTAAAAAGGGAAAAATTAATAAAAATACTCCAAACTTTGAAGGAGTGTGAGTTAAACACCCCAAACTTGCATATGTAATTTAAATACCTTAAACTATAAATTAAAAGTTATTTTTACACCATTGTCATGTATTATTTCATTCACAAATGTGAATTTATGGGTTAATTGCTTAATTTAAAATATAAAATTAAAAGTGTTGCAATTATATAGATTGGGGGTAACATTATCTATATTCTAATGGATGTTTAGAATGTTAATTGTGTCTTCATGAATTTTAAAATATTTAAATTATGCAATTAACATCATAAATTTACATTTTTGAAAGAAATAATATTTGACTATGGTGCTAAAATAACTTTGTATATATATAAAGTTTGGGTATTTAAATTACATATGCAAGTTTGAGGTATTCATCTCACACCTCTTCAAAGTTTGAGGTAGTTTATTTATTTTTCTCATGTAAAAAATACATTTTGTATTTTACACGGTTAACAATGGATTTAAGCTGTTACAATTTGAACTCCCCTAATTTAATAACATAACCGGGAAAACATTTTAATGATTTTTCTTTGACATTTGGGATTATATTATTTGAGCTAATTGGACATTTTAATTTGTTTTTTTATTGGGAGTAATTATGTTGGCTACAATATTTTCTAATGGATCATAGGAGATTATTAGACCTTTAATGGGAGCAGCTGCCCCCCCCCCCCCCCCCCCAATGCTGGTTGTACATCCACCCTGGGTGTGAACTAGAAAATATTGTCTAGAGCTGAGATATATTATTTAATTCAATATAATAATTACAAGCACTAAACGGAAATGAAAGTGGAATATAACTAAACAAAAAAAATTAAGCACTCCCAAATAATTTCAATAGAATTGTTTTAAAGAAAATCTAATAACTTCCAAGTCATTCCTAAAATGAAAAAAAATAGCAAAACATCATAAAATGAAAGTGGGAAAAAATAAAATATACAACAAGGCTGCACATATAAGAATTTGCTAAATATAAATTTGTGTTAATGCTATCTCAAATTTATGTTCACCTTTCTAATTAAGGATATTTCCAATTGGAATCAATTTTTTTTATCTCATTTATGAAAGTAAAGGTTATTTTTACTTCAGTGTATATATTACTACCTCTGTCCCAATTCGATGGTACCAATTCTTATTCACATGGTCAACACAAATCACTCTTAATCTCTTACTTTATATATCAATTTTTGTATATCAAATTTGATTCAGATGTTTGCGACTTTGTAAAGCTTTTAATGTGGTTTCTGAATATGTAATCTTCTAAAAATAATTTGGGTGTGGACAAGGATCTGTTTGCTTTATCGTTAGTCAAACATCACAAACCGCAATGGTATCATCAAATTTGGACGGATGGAGTTAGGGGTGGGCAAAAATACCGAAAAATCGGTATACCGCACTTATCGTACCGAAAAATACCGGAAAATACCGAAATATTGGTGTTGGGATATTGGGTCCAGGCCCAATATCCCTAGGCCCAAATCCGGGAAGAAGCAGCAAGCCCAAAGAACTCCCGAACGGCATTCGGGATAAAACTTATACTTGGAACATTCCGGGAAACAATTATGCCAAGGTATCAAGGCCCAAATATCGATCGGCGTTCGGGATACTTCAGGTAGAAATTATCTCCTATGGCGGGATCCCACACACCGAACACCTTGACCGAACGGGCAATCAGCAAGTGGAGGCCGCATTTAATGCTGGATCATGGCGGCAGCAAGTGGGGGCATGGGTGCTTACATGGCAGAGGTGATAGCCTACCAGATTCGACCACGTGTCCACCTTACCCATCCCCATTTTAGTATAAATATCCATGTTTAGATCATTGTAAAGGGTTAGCATTTTAATACTCAGAGCTTAGCAATAGATTTACATCTCCCATCCTTGTAATCTCATATTCATTACCGTTCGGGTAATTTCAGTGTAATTGCTTAATTACAGAATATAAATAAGTTCTTGAGTTGGATATTATTTCACTATTTTATATTTTACACACATTTCAACCCTACCCAATATCCCCACAATATCCAAGGCTTGTGTTGGGCTTCCGGATCTTCGGGAATAAACTTCAACATTGGCGCCGTCTGTGGGAAACGAAACTAAAAGTTCAAGGAAAACAGCTGATCTAAGCACCCTTTTTTGAAATGGCTAGGCTTCATACCGCTACACCGAGTTCTGCATCCAGAGGACAAGGAGGCCATAGATCCTCTGAGGGGTGGTCCAGGCAAGGACACGCCAGTGGCAGTGCCACCCGGGAGTTCGAGCAAATCATCCCCCGGGATGTAAGGATAAACCCTCAGTTGATGAGGGATATGGCGGAGGCCATGCAACGCATGGCGGACGAACAGGAGCAGGGCTACACGGATGAAACTCATGAGCCACCATCCCCGTTGCGTCCCATACCATCTTTCGACGAAGAGGAGGACATTGAGACCACGATGGCCTCAGTTCATTCCGAGGAACACCGCAGGAACCACTGGAGGGCCCATACCCCCAGACGGGGAGCACCAATCAGTCGAACCCCGTCCGCCCCTCGAAACGGATATAGGGAACCTACCCCCATGGTAGATCCCGTTGGACAACACTTTCAGTATATCCAGAGGGATGGGGAACGATTCATCCGGAGGAGGGCTAACACAGCTGCTCCCCCCCAAAACAGAATACCAGAATATGTCGATGCTAGGATGCCACATACTCCCCGAACGGCCCAAGACGACGAAATGGCCGAAATGAGGAGGCAGATGACTGAGCTCAGAGAGCAGGTCAACCGGGCGCCCCAACAAACCCCGCCAGCACGGGTTGGGATCACCTCTCCCTTTACTAGGGAAATCATGAATGCCGAAATCCTGAAGGACTGCCGTCCCTCGACCGGCTTAGCATACGATGGGGTGGGAGATCCCCACGTACACCTGAGGAGTTACCAGGGTGGCCTCATGCTATTGGGGGCCACCGACGCGGCAATATGCAGGCTGTTCTTCAGTACCCTTCGGGGACCAGCCCAGGAATGGTTCGGAACATTACAACCCGGGTCGATCGGGAGCTTTGCGGAGCTATCCACCTTGTTCTTGGCTCAGTTCGCCTCCAGCACAACCCCGAAATTACATTTCGGGTATCTAACCAGTGTGAGGCAAGGGCCTAAAGAATCAATCTCCGGATTCCTCACTAGGTGGAGGACCGAAACCCTGAAGGTGACCGGCATGACAGATGAGACTGCCATCCTTCTTTTCACCGATGCCCTTCAGACGGGAGATTTATACAGGGAGCTGAAGAGAAATCCGGGGACTAGCTACCCAGACATCCTGGAAAGGGCCAGGAACTATGCGGCCCTGGAAGAAGAGATCAGGATAAGGGACCGAACGGCCCCGCAACCTCCCACTTCAAGACTGGCAGAACGTCTGGGACCCACACCAGCGACTGCAGCACCTCATCGAAGGACTACACGCTTCACCCCCCTGGTCATGTCTATAGCCGGTGTTTTCCACTTGGAACACAACGCTATTCCTCCCCCTACTGACACAAGGCCCGTGATGGGACCTACCCCAAGCTCCTACTGCAGATACCACCAGCGCAATGGGCACCTCACGAAGGATTGCCACGCCCTACATGTGGCAATTGAGGACCTGATCCAAAAGGGCTACCTGAGGAAGTATGTCAGCACCAACCTGAACGGCCCTTCCCCCAACCAGCGCCCTCCCCGATCCAATAGCTGGAAGCGGGATGCCCAGCGGGATGCAGAGCCCAGTAATGATTCATACCTTCCCCCTATAGAAGAGGCTGAGGGGTCTGGGAATCCGGGAAAAAAGCCACGGTTGGAGGTAAAAGTCATCTTTGGTGGAGGGGAGACCGGTGATACGGCCGCCGAACGTAAGAAATTTGAGCGCAGCCTCTATGTCGCCACTATAGCTGCACCTCCCACAAAGAAGGGCCGCTTGGAGCCAATTACGTTCGGGGTGGCTGATCTACCCAACTCACCAAGTCCGCACAGGGACGAGTTAGTGGTGAGCATGTGTATAGACAACGCCTTGATCCACCGAGTTCTGGTGGACACGGGAAGCAGTGTGAACGTGCTGTATTTACGCACGTTGGAGAAGATGAAGCTGAAGAAGGACCAGCTGACCAAGCTGAAGACACCGCTGGCTAGCTTCACCGGCAATGTAATAGAGGCAGAAGGCACCATCCAGCTTCTGGTAGAAATTGGCGATGAAATCCACCGAGCGGCAGTCCGGATGACATTTGTGGTGGTGGATATTGCATGTGCCCACAACGCCATATTGGGCCGTCCGGGGCTAGAAGATTTGGAGGCAATTGCCTCTGTTCGACACTCATGCATCAAATTCCCAACTGACACTGGTGTAGGAGTGGCTCGAACAGATCCTGCCATAGCCCGAACGTGCTACCGGGAAGCTTTGAAACAAATGACCACCCGGGGACAGCGGGTAAACAGCATTGAGGTACAGACCCGGCGTACGGAGTTCGAGGGACGCCCCGAGCCAGCCACCCTCTTAGAATACATCGAGCTTGATTCCCCTCCCGATCGTAAAATTGCGATCGGGGTGGACCTTGAAGGGGGAATCAGGGAGGGGGTGATCGCTGTCCTGAAGAGATTCCAGGTCCTATTTGCCCGAGGACCCGAAGACATGCCGGGAATTGATCCGGCCCTCATCTGCCACAAGTTGGCCGTTCGGCCTGATGCCAGGCCAGTCCAACAGAAGAAGAGATATCAGGCGGCCGAACGGCGGGAATTCACAAAGCAGGAGGTAGCCACCTTACTGAGAATCAGGCACATTAGACCAGTCATCCATGTCGAATGGTTGGCTAATGTGGTCCTTGCTCCAAAAGGAGCTACTTGGAGAATGTGTGTGGACTACTCTGATCTGAACAAAGCCTGCCCCATGGACCCCTATCCTGTCCCACGAATAGACCTGCTGGTGGACGAAACGGCAGGATGTGAACTGCTGAGCTTTATGGATGCCTTCCGGGGTTATCACCAAGTCTTCATGCACCCAGATGATGCAGAAAAAACTGCGTTCGTCACCTCGGACGGCGTGTTCTGCTATATCGTCATGTCGTTCGGGTTGAAGAATGCAATGGCCACTTTTCAAAGAATGATCGGCATACTCTTCAAAGAGGTACTAGGGGTAACCATGGAGGCATACGTAGATGACATCCTAATCAAGAGCAGGAAGAAGGAGGATCATGTCCGGGATATGGAAAGGGTCTTCGAGATCATGCAGAAGGCCAACATGAGACTGAATCCAAAAAAGTGCGCCTTCGCAGTCAAGGGGGGCAAATTTTTGGGTTATATGATGAGCGAGCGGGGGATTGAGCCTAATCCTGAGAAAGTAAAGGCAATCATGGACATGGAAGCACCGCGGAACTTGAAAGAAGTTCAGAAGTTGACCGGAAGGTTAGCGGCTTTGAGCCGATTTATGGCTAAACTGGCCGATCGCGCCATTCCATTTTTCCAAATAATGAAAAAGGCCAACCCGTTCGAATGGACAACAGAATGTCAGGCAGCTTTTGAAGAATTCAAATTGTACCTGTCTTCCCCCCTGGTCTTAACTAAAGCAGACCCAGGGGAACATCTCTATATGTATCTGGCTGTGGCTGATCTGGCGGTCAGCTCTGTTTTATTAAAGGAAGATGAGGGCGTTCAGCGCCCTATATACTTTGTGAGCAAAGCCCTGAACGGGCCAGAAACCAGGTACACCCTACTGGAAAAAACCATTTTAGCATTGATTACTACCATCAAGCGACTGGCACCCTATTTCCAGGCCCACCCAGTCACCATCTACACCACCCAGCCTGTAACACCGTCCCCAAATGTATTTACTTTTAAAGGGAATAATGTATTGAACTCATGGAATGGTTAACGAGTATTCGAAGTTGTGAATTTTTATTAATGTTTTTGCGTGAATAGTAAATTCGCACGTGGGGCCCGCACCGGGAGCGGGGGCCGCCCGATATTTCCGGGACCACATATTTTATTCATCTTGGTCTAGATAATATTTATATGGTGGTGGATATCTCATTTGAGCCATGGGAAGGTCCAGAGTTGACCGATTTGTCAAAAGAGGCCCAAATACCGGTATTGGCAATTTAACCGATGAAAGCCCGAAATTGAATCTCGGGGACTTATAAATTAAAGTTGGGAGATGAATATTCATTATAGGGGTCATAATGATGGAGAACACATAATATATTTTATTTGACCCGATAAAATAAAATATATCTAAAACAGTCCGAAAAATACAACTTTCGGGACCAATTGTACACTCCTGGACAAAAAGGGTTGACCTCCCACATGGGTGGGGGCCAACCCACGAATTTGGCAGCCAAAGGGGGCTGATTTGTGTCACACTTGAGCTGTGAGACAAGAGGGAGGTGGGAGGAAGCTATCAAGGTACCATGAGGGGGTCCATTTACACATTATTTTGAGAGAAATGCCAAATAGACTATCCCCTCACTCACCCTCTCCCATTATTTCGGCCAAAGAGACCCAAGAGAGAAGGATAGCTCTTGCAACCTCATCCTCCATAGCCAAGAACTGAACTCAAGCAAGGAAGCTCCAAGGAGGAAGATTAAAGGGAGAAAAAGGCTAGGAAAAGTGAGAAAGATTAAGGTAATGACCTTGTATTAACTGTTCCTTTATTTTTCCCCTAACCTATGAGATACATATCTTATGGAGAACCCTTGAGGTTGTTCTACATGCCAATAGTGTGGAATAATGGGTTGGGGAGTAGGTCTAAGTCCAAGAACGGACTTAGAAGCCAAACCGACCGGTTCACCGGAAAATAACCTTTTAAGGGTTATGTGTATTGATTAAGGTTTTATGATGTTAAAACCTTGTTAGGAACTTGATTTAGAGTATCTTTGAGCTTCGCCGGAGTTTCGCCGGAGTTGGTCAAAGTTGGCCGGAGTTGGTCAAAGTTCACCGGAATCGGTCAAAGTTCAACCGCGGAGCGTAGAACACGCTTAAGCTCACTTAAGGTGAGGATGACCGACTATATTGCTTATAATTATTGGGTTAATTTCATAAGATTACCTAAATGAATTATATGTGTTTGGCATGATGTATTTATAATAATAAAATGCCTAAATGAGATTGTTATTGTTTATAAGCAAAAATGCATAATATACAAATTTATGAATAAATTGTGTATGATTATGTGTTATGAATACAATGGTATAATAGTTGTGCAAACTATAAACTAAATTGTGATAAATATACTTTTACCTCATGTAAGGGAGTCATGGAAGGTTAAAAGTGATATTTTGATATTAGAGCCAAGATATACTTGAATGTGGAATTTAATTGAGATATTCAAGTTATTATGAACTTAAGTTACATTTGGAGTAGGCCTTAAGGGTTACTCAAAATGGATGGAACCTAGACTAAGAAGTGGTTTAGGGATTAGTTGACGTGACTATGAGCCGAGCTCTAGCACGTGGTAGCATGACTATGAGCCGAGCTCTAGCAAACGTAGGGTGACTATGAGCCGAGCTCTAGCACAAATTAGTATGACTATGAGCCGAGCTCTAGCAACGTAGGGTGACTATGAGCCGAGCTCTAGCACAAATTAGTATGACTATGAGCCGAGCTCTAGCAAACGTAGGGTGACTATGAGCCGAGCTCTAGCACAAATTAGCATGACTATGAGCCGAGCTCTAGCATGAAAGAACATGAGTTAAGTACAAATGAATAACATCTTGGATTGAGGGTCTTGGAAATTGAAACTTTGATTATACTTAGTATAGTTGTCATTGTACTTGTCAAATGCTTCCAAGTACTGACCTCCCCTTCATGGGGGAGGCCACCTCACAGTTTCAGGTAGGGAGTAGAGCTTGCTACTACCGCTCGTTGTTTCGAGGAATTCAAGGAGGAAGGCGTGGTTCGTGCTTCTTCTGTTTCTGTTTTGAAAACAATTTAAATAATGCTCATGGATATTATTTCGAATATTTATTTGGGGGCTTGTATGCCCGTGGTTGCCACGTGTGGCTTGAATAATTGTAATCATGTTTCCGCTGCTTTGAATGAATATTTTACATTATGTTTGTTTATGGATGTACTATGCGTGAATGATATCCCAGACGCCTTGTATAGTATGAATGTGTTGGACTGTGGTTGACTATTCGTACTGTACGGCGGATTGTTGACGTGTCCGGACAGGTCCGGGGCGTGACAATTTAATTGGTATCAGAGCCTTAGTCCGTAAACTTCATAATGAAGCTTCAAAACCTCTTTTGAAAACGAATTTGAAAACCATGAGCATAAAAAGTTTTGTACTTGTAGAACTTTTGGTACTTGAGTTGCAAAGTCTCTAATTGTTAAGATGGTACCCTTAACAATTGGTATGACGGTGATTTGAGCCAAAAGATGTCTTTAAGTACCTATCCGTCATTTGACATTGACACGAGTGTAATGACTCACTCTAATTCCTTTCAGAAATGGAGCCAGTCGGAAGGATCACTAGGAGGAACCCGACGGGCCGTGTACCGGGTGGGTCCGAACGCGGTAGCCGGGGGTCCTCTAGGGGATCAAGAGGAAGGGGCCGTGGAGGCCAACGTCAAACCGTGAGCGATGGCCACGTCGACACGGAGAATGAGACCTATTGGTCTTATGAGGACTCAACCTACCGGCCGGAAACTGAGCCGGTTGAGACCCCTTATGAAGGGGATGATGATGATGTGAGCGACGAGGAGGAAAGTGGCTCCTTGGCTCGGATTGAAGCGCTTCTCCAACAATATCATCGGGAGCGCGAGGAAAGGAGAGAACGCCGAAGGCGCCGTGCGGGGCAACCTTCGGGTGGGGCTCCAAGAGAAAGGAGCTATTGTGATTCAAGAACCCATGTGGAGGCGCATGGAAGTCGAGGTGATGGGGGTCCAACCATAAGGATCTCCAAATACATCAAAGAGGCGAGGGACTTGGGGTGCAAACCGTTCGATGGGACGGGGGACATCTCGGTGGCCGCGCAATGGATCAAGAGGCTGAACGAGGCAGCCCTTGACATGCAGCTCACCCCCGATTTCAAACTGAGAATCGCGGTGAGGTTACTTGAAGGGTTGGCATCCAAGTGGTGGGATGGAACCAAAGGCAAGTATGGTGGGAATGTTACTTGGGAGGATTTTCGGCAAGAATTCTTTGCCCAATACTACTCCGACTTTGAAGTAAATGCAAAGGTGAGGGAATATACTCTCCTAACCCAAGGGGGTAACATGACGGTGAAAGAACTCGAGCACAAGTTCAGGGACCTTGCCGACCACATACCGGAGTATGCTTGTGATGAAAACCGAATGGTGAATCACTTTTGGGAGGCCTTGGACCTGGAGATACGTGATAGGGCGACTCAATTGCCCAACATGACTTTCAGCCAAGTGGTTGCCCAAGGGTTGAAAGGAGAGAAGCAATGGGAAGAGAGAAAGAAGAGAGACGCCGAAGAGGCGAAGAAGAGAAAGTGGGAAGGCCATGGCCCCCAAGGTTCTAACAAAAAGGGGAACCATGGGGGAGGTGGATCATTCAGAATGCCGGCACCGCCATCCAAGGGAAACCCGGCTTTCAGCGGGCACAACTCGGGCTCACAAGCCTCAACGACGCCCAGGTGCAGGAATTGTAACAGGAGCCACGCCGGTAAGTGTCGTGATCCACCACGGTGTTTCCAATGCGGGAGTACAGGGCATATTAAACCAAATTGCCCTCAACTTGGTGGGAACCGAGGGGCGGGATCAAGCGGCGCCACTACGACGAGTAGGAGCCGAACTGGGGCACCCCATGCTAGTGCGGGGCAAGGGGGAGCAAGCACAAGCAACGCGCCGTCTGTAAATCAAGGGAGGACTCAAGCTAGAGTCTATGCGATGACCGAGGCTGACGCTCGGGCTAATCCCGACTCCGTTGCAGGTAACCCTTTGTGACGATTGGTAAATTACATGTATTGAGTGCTAAAAGTGATAGCGGGTCTGTACGGGCTGGCCGGGGCCGATACCGGCCAGTTTCCGAGCAAAAAGTTGCAAAAATGAACTGCCCAGGGGTAAACCGGCGCCGGTCGAGGCTAAAACCGGCGCCGGTTCTAATTAAAAAGCTTTGTTTTGAGGTTGCCGTGGGTCAACCGGCGCCGGTTTTGGCCCATAACCGGCGCCGGCCAAGGGTCGGGGAGACTTGGCTTATAAAAATTTTCTTTTTCCGGAGGACGCCGTAGCAAAACCGGCGCCGGTTTTGGCCATAACCGGCGCCGGTCTAGGGGAAAAGGGGGTCGGAAAAATCACCGTGCTCGTAACCGGGGCCGGTTTTGAAGGAAAAATAAGTTTTCGAAGATGCCGAGGGTAAACCGGCGCCGGTTTTGGCCATAACCGGCGCCGGTCCAGTTCAATTTACGTGTATCCGGTCACCCCGAAGGCAAACCGGCGCCGGTCTTGCCTAGAACCGGCGCCGGTCCAGTGTATTTTCACCCGAAAGTGTTTGTTAAGCTCCGTTTCGATCTGGTACGTTGAGTGGTGTGTCTTACATGACTTGTATATGTAGGAACATTAAAGATCAATGGTAGGAACGCAAGAATTCTCATTGATACCGGGGCACAACGCTCATTCGTGAGTGAAGCGTTTGCCGAAAGTTTGGACATGCCGTTGATAGTAATGACGCAACCCTTGTTGGTCTCTACACCGTTGGGAGACGATGTAGAGAGGAAACATTACTACCCTTCGTGTGAGGTAGAGGTGGCGGGTCAACCTTTGACTTGTGACTTCGTACCTCTAAGTATGTTAGAATTCGATGCAATTCTAGGGATGGATTGGCTCGAGAAACATCATGCTCGAGTGGATTGTTATGCCAAGGTTTTGGAACTCGAGGGTGCCAAGGGAAACACCCTGCGTTTCGAGGGAGATCGGGGAGGATCTCATAGTTGTATAATATCCGTGATGAGGGCACGGAAGATGATGAAGAAGGGATGCCTCGCATACCTTGCATACGTGGTGGATGAAGCAAAGAAGGAGGTTGACATCAACGATGTACGTGTCGTGTGCAAATATCCGGATGTCTTTCCCAAAGACTTGCCGGGGCTTCCACCCGACAGAGAGATCGAATTCGTGATTGAAGTGGAGCCGGGAACCAAACCCATTTCGATTCCTCCTTATCGAATGGCACCGGCCGAGCTTCAAGAGTTGAAGGTTCAACTTCAAGAGCTATTGGACAACGGGTTCATTAGACCCAGTCATTCACCGTGGGGAGCACCCGTACTCTTCGTAAAGAAGAAAGATGGTACACTAAGAATGTGTATAGACTACCGACAGTTGAACAAGGTCACAATCAAGAACAGGTACCCTTTACCGAGGATTGATGACTTGTTTGATCAACTTCGAGGGGCAACAGTATTCTCGAAGATTGATTTAAGGTCGGGATATCATCAGTTGAAGATAAAGGAGAGTGACATACCTAAGAGTGCATTTCGCACTAGATATGGCCACTACGAGTTTTTGGTGATGTCATTTGGTCTAACCAACGCACCGGCGGCATTCATGGACATGATGAACCGGGTGTTCAGTGAATACTTAGATCAATTTGTGATAGTATTCATTGACGACATTTTGATATACTCCAAGAGTGAAGAGGAGCATGAAGATCATTTGAGTCTTGTACTTGAACGGCTAAGGGAAAAAACAACTCTTTGCCAAGTTCTCTAAATGCGAGTTTTGGCTCAAAGAGATTGGGTTTCTCGGGCATGTCGTGTCAAGTTCGGGCATTTCGGTGGATAAAGCCAAGATAGAAGCCATTATGAATTGGGAGAGACCCAAAAATGTGAAAGAGATACGTAGTTTCCTTGGCTTAGCGGGATACTATCGTAAGTTTGTTGAAAAATTTTCCGTATTGGCGTCTCCATTAACAAAGCTCACGAAGAAAGGGGCCAAGTTCATATGGGACGACAATTGTGAGAAAGACTTTCTTGAACTAAAGAAACGGCTTACAGAAGCACCGGTTCTCGCTCTACCCACACAGGGGATAGGGTATGACATATATAGTGATGCTAGCATCCAAGGGCTTGGGTGTGTACTCATGCAGAATGGTCGGGTGATTGCCTATGCTTCTAGGCAATTGAAGAAACACGAGGCGAACTACCCTACCCATGATCTGGAGTTGGGGGCGGTAGTGTTTGCACTAAAGATTTGGAGACATTATCTCTATGGAGAGACATGTCACATTTTCACCGATCATAAGAGCCTCAAGTATGTATTCACTCAGAAAGAGTTGAATATGAGGCAAAGGAGATGGATGGAGTTGATCAAGGACTATGACTTGATCATCGACTATCATCCCGGAAAGGCCAATGTAGTGGCCGATGCACTGAGCAGGAAGGGTACGTCGGGGACATTACTCACATGTCTACGAACTTTGAGGGCGCAAGTGGAGGTGTCCACGAGTGGGGTCCTCATTGCTAGATTCGAGGTTAGACCTACGTTACTGGGTGAGATCAGTAGATGTCAGGCCATTGATGAGGAATGTCAGAAGATCCGGGAAAGGATCCTTGAAGGGCCCGTGGAGAACTTTCGAGTACGTGATGACGGTCTTTTACTGTTTAAGGACCGGGTATGCATACCAAAGAGTGAGGAGCTCCAAAAGTCTATACTAGAGGAGGCTCATTCTTCGGCATATGCTATGCATCCAGGAGGTACTAAAATGTACCGAGACTTGAAGGAAAGTTACTGGTGGTCGGGTATGAAGAGAGATATCGCAGAGTACGTGAGCCGATGCCTTACTTGCCAGCAAGTTAAGGCGGAGCACCAGCACCCGGCAGGGCTTTTGCAGCCACTGACCATTCCGGAATGGAAGTGGGAACATGTGACCATGGACTTCGTGGTGGGGCTACCACGAACAGTGAACAACTACGATGCAGTATGGGTAGTGGTCGATAGGCTCACCAAGAGTGCACACTTTTTGCCTATCAACATTACTTATCCTCTTGAAAGATTGGCAAAGCTATACACGGAGGAGATTGTGAGACTACATGGAGTCCCGATATCCATTGTCTCGGATAGGGATCCACGATTCACATCTCGGTTTTGGCCCAAGTTTCAAGCATCTTTGGGTACTAAACTGAAGTTTAGCACAGCTTTTCATCCACAGACGGATGGACAATCTGAGAGGGTGATACAGATATTGGAGGACATGCTTAGGGCATGTGCTCTGGAGTTCCAAGGAAGTTGGGACAAACATTTGGCTCTAGTCGAGTTTGCCTATAACAACAGTTATCAGGCAAGTATTGGCATGCCTCCATACGAGGCATTGTATGGGAGGAAATGCAGAACACCGTTGTGTTGGGACGAGGTTGGCGAGGCCAAGCTCGAAGGGATTGAACTTGTTGAAATCACCAAGGCTAAGGTGAAGGTCATTCAGGATAGACTCAGGGCTGCCCAAGATCGGCAGAAGAGTTATGCCGACAAACGACGCAGGCCATTGGAGTTCGAGGTCGGTGATAAGGTCTTCCTAAGGATTTCTCCTTGGAAGGGTATCATCCGATTTATATCGAGGGGAAAGCTTAACCCCCGATACATTGGTCCATTTGAAATCCTTGAAAGGATAGGGGCCGTAGCATACCGTCTCAAGTTGACGCCAGAACTTGAGAAGATACATGACGTGTTTCATGTATCGATGCTCAAGAAATACGTGAGAGATCCGTCTCATATTCTTGAGAAACCACCGGTGGAGATACGTGAAGATCTACAATATGCGGTGGAACCGGTAAGGATTATGGGTCAACAGGTGAAGAAACTGAGGAACAAAGAGATTCCTATGGTAAAGGTTCTTTGGAGGAGTGATCGAGTCGAAGAAGAAACCTGGGAGACTGAGGTCTCAATGAGGGAGCAATACCCGTTTCTTTTCGATTAGACACGTGGATTTCGGGGACGAAATCCCAAATAAGGGGGGGTGAACTTGTAACACCGTCCCCAAATGTATTTACTTTTAAAGGGAATAATGTATTGAACTCATGGAATGGTTAACGAGTATTCGAAGTTGTGAATTTTTATTAATGTTTTTGCGTGAATAGTAAATTCGCACGTGGGGCCCGCACCGGGAGCGGGGGCCGCCCGATATTTCCGGGACCACATATTTTATTCATCTTGGTCTAGATAATATTTATATGGTGGTGGATATCTCATTTGAGCCATGGGAAGGTCCAGAGTTGACCGATTTGTCAAAAGAGGCCCAAATACCGGTATTGGCAATTTAACCGATGAAAGCCCGAAATTGAATCTCGGGGACTTATAAATTAAAGTTGGGAGATGAATATTCATTATAGGGGTCATAATGATGGAGAACACATAATATATTTTATTTGACCCGATAAAATAAAATATATCTAAAACAGTCCGAAAAATACAACTTTCGGGACCAATTGTACACTCCTGGACAAAAAGGGTTGACCTCCCACATGGGTGGGGGCCAACCCACGAATTTGGCAGCCAAAGGGGGCTGATTTGTGTCACACTTGAGCTGTGAGACAAGAGGGGGGTGGGAGGAAGCTATCAAGGTACCATGAGGGGGTCCATTTACACATTATTTTGAGAGAAATGCCAAATAGACTATCCCCTCACTCACCCTCTCCCATTATTTCGGCCAAAGAGACCCAAGAGAGAAGGATAGCTCTTGCAACCTCATCCTCCATAGCCAAGAACTGAACTCAAGCAAGGAAGCTCCAAGGAGGAAGATTAAAGGGAGAAAAAGGCTAGGAAAAGTGAGAAAGATTAAGGTAATGACCTTGTATTAACTGTTCCTTTATTTTTCCCCTAACCTATGAGATACATATCTTATGGAGAACCCTTGAGGTTGTTCTACATGCCAATAGTGTGGAATAATGGGTTGGGGAGTAGGTCTAAGTCCAAGAACGGACTTAGAAGCCAAACCGACCGGTTCACCGGAAAATAACCTTTTAAGGGTTATGTGTATTGATTAAGGTTTTATGATGTTAAAACCTTGTTAGGAACTTGATTTAGAGTATCTTTGAGCTTCGCCGGAGTTTTGCCGGAGTTGGTCAAAGTTGGCCGGAGTTGGTCAAAGTTCACCGGAATCGGTCAAAGTTCAACCGCGGAGCGTAGAACACGCTTAAGCTCACTTAAGGTGAGGATGACCGACTATATTGCTTATAATTATTGGGTTAATTTCATAAGATTACCTAAATGAATTATATGTGTTTGGCATGATGTATTTATAATAATAAAATGCCTAAATGAGATTGTTATTGTTTATAAGCAAAAATGCATAATATACAAATTTATGAATAAATTGTGTATGATTATGTGTTATGAATACAATGGTATAATAGTTGTGCAAACTATAAACTAAATTGTGATAAATATACTTTTACCTCATGTAAGGGAGTCATGGAAGGTTAAAAGTGATATTTTGATATTAGAGCCAAGATATACTTGAATGTGGAATTTAATTGAGATATTCAAGTTATTATGAACTTAAGTTACATTTGGAGTAGGCCTTAAGGGTTACTCAAAATGGATGGAACCTAGACTAAGAAGTGGTTTAGAGATTAGTTGACGTGACTATGAGCCGAGCTCTAGCACGTGGTAGCATGACTATGAGCCGAGCTCTAGCAAACGTAGGGTGACTATGAGCCGAGCTCTAGCACAAATTAGTATGACTATGAGCCGAGCTCTAGCAACGTAGGGTGACTATGAGCCGAGCTCTAGCACAAATTAGTATGACTATGAGCCGAGCTCTAGCAAACGTAGGGTGACTATGAGCCGAGCTCTAGCACAAATTAGCATGACTATGAGCCGAGCTCTAGCATGAAAGAACATGAGTTAAGTACAAATGAATAACATCTTGGATTGAGGGTCTTGGAAATTGAAACTTTGATTATACTTAGTATAGTTGTCATTGTACTTGTCAAATGCTTCCAAGTACTGACCTCCCCTTCATGGGGGAGGCCACCTCACAGTTTCAGGTAGGGAGTAGAGCTTGCTACTACCGCTCGTTGTTTCGAGGAATTCAAGGAGGAAGGCGTGGTTCGTGCTTCTTCTGTTTCTGTTTTGAAAACAATTTAAATAATGCTCATGGATATTATTTCGAATATTTATTTGGGGGCTTGTATGCCCGTGGTTGCCACGTGTGGCTTGAATAATTGTAATCATGTTTCCGCTGCTTTGAATGAATATTTTACATTATGTTTGTTTATGGATGTACTATGCGTGAATGATATCCCAGACGCCTTGTATAGTATGAATGTGTTGGACTGTGGTTGACTATTCGTACTGTACGGCGGATTGTTGACGTGTCCGGACAGGTCCGGGGCGTGACACAGCCCCTGGCCACCATACTGAGAAATCCTATGGCAAGTGGGCGTATCACCAAGTGGTCCCTCCTGATCGGGCAGTATGAAATAAACTTCAAGCCTCGCCCCACGATCAAGGGACAGGCTTTGGCTGACTTCATTGCCGAATGCACTGCCAGATCAACTGAAGAAGGAGCGAACGGAGGAGTACAGGACCATTGGTGGGAAATGTATGTGGATGGAGCGTCCAGTAGCAAAGGCTGTGGTGGGGGTGCTGTGATCACATGCCCCGAGGGGTTCAAGGCATACTACTCCGTACAGTTTGACTTCAAGGTAACCAACAATGAGGCCGAGTATGAGGCCCTTATTGCTGGTTTAAAGTATGCCAAGGCCCTGGGGGCCAGCAGATTAAAGGTCCGCTCGGATAGTCAGCTGGTGGTAAGCCAGATTAATGGATCTGCCGAGGTTAGGGAAGAACGGCTAAAAGCCTACAAGGAACTGGTTGAGGAAGAAATCGGCAGGTTCGAACAGGTGGTGATTGACCAGATTCCCAGAATCGAAAACAGTGAGGCAGACATCCTATCCAAACTGGAATGCGCCGTTCGGGATGATCATGCCCCGGGCATCCCTGCACACATCCAGAGGTTCGCACAGAAAGAAATACTGACCACACCGGCAACAATGGTTGTGCGGGTAGATGCCGTGTCCTATGCCGTTCCAAGCTGGGTCACTGACTTGACAAATTACCTGAAGGATGGGACTTTGCCGAACGATAAAAATGACGTGTACAACCTCACTTGTATACAGCGAAGGGCCCCAATGTTCGAACTAGTGGACGGACAGCTATACAAAAAGACGTTCGGGGGGCCATATCTGAAATGCCTTCCACCCGATCAGGCAGCCGCTGTGATGGAAGAAATTCACGAAGGTATCTGCTCCAGCCATCAGGGGCCAAAAACCCTGGCTAGGAAAATTATCCTGCAGGGTTACTATTGGCCGACTATTCAGCAGGACTGTTTTGGGCACACAAAGAAGTGCAAAATATGTCAGCTCTACGCACCAGTACCTGGGCGGCCTGCGACCTTTTACACTCCAATGACCATATCATTACCATTCGCTAGATGGGGGATCGACTTGCTAGGGCCCCTAACTAATGCGACCGGAGGAAGGAAGTACATCATAGTAGGAATTGATTACTTCACCAAATGGGTGGAAGCCGAACCCCTGACCAGTATCACGGATTTTCAATGTCAACGTTTTGTTTGGCAAAATATTATATGCAGATTCGGGCTGCCCGAGCAGGTCATCACGGATAATGGACGACAGTTTGTGAGCAAGAACTTCGAGGAATTCCTCACTAGATGGGGAATCAAGCATTCAAGGGCTTCCGTAGCATATCCGCAGGCGAACGGGCAGGTAGAGAACATGAACAGAACCATCATGGATGGTATAAAAAAGAAGCTCGAAGATTACGCATCAACCTGGCCCGAACAGTTAAACTACGTCTTGTGGACATACAGGACAACTCCCCGAACAGCAACCGGAGAGACACCGTTCGCCCTCGCTTATGGATTTCAGGCTAAGGTCCCAACTGAGGTCTTGGTGCCCACTCACAGAACCATCCACTATGATCCTGAGCAGAATGAGGACAATCTGCGTGCTGAACTCCACTTCATAGAAGAAAGAAGGGATCTCTCAGCCTTACGAATGGAGGAATATCACCGGGCGACTAAGAGGTATGTGGATAAGCAGGCTAAAATCCGTTCGATCGAAGTCGGAGACCTTGTCCTGAGGAATAGAGAAAAAAGCAAACCGCTAGAGGGCGGGAAGATGTCAAAGAATTGGGAAGGACCATACCGGGTCTGGAAAAAATACCGGACGGGAACCTTTTCACTACAGGATACCGAAGGCCGTCCGGCAGGGATATGGAACGCTACGCACTTGCGGAAATTTTATCAATAAAAAACGGCTGTTGCCACCTCTGCAAAAAAAAAAAAAAAAAAAAAAAAGGAGAACAATGCTTCCAAAGAGGCCAGAGTTAAGAGGAATATTGCGAGCCGAACGGTATCAAATGCCGAACGGCATCACCACAAACTCGGCCAAAAGTCTCACCTTGATCTATAGATGTCATTTATCTCGATCCATGGGGAGCCATCATCTCAGCACAAAAAAAAAAAAAAAAAAAAAAAAAAATGTGCAGGATACCAAGCCCGGACTCGGCTTGGGAGATGTTGTAAAAGATCTTGAGTAGGACGAACCGGGCGGCATCCGAAGTCATAGGGTGACCGAGCGGGGGATCGGGACTCTGGTCTTAAAATCTTGCCTTGGGCATACAGCTCGCCTGAACTTTATGGTGGTGGAACCCGAGTTGTATCCTGGAGGCGAGTCTCCATTTTGGCAGAGAATAAGGGGGAGACCCGAGTTGGGAGCCTTATTCTCAACGGTCCAGGATGGACATCTCAACCTCATGATATGGATGACCCCGGACGGTAAAACCGACGGTATGCATCGAAATTATGGGCTTGGAAGATGGCAGACACTACACGAATTGTGAAACTGTCTTGCAGCAAGAGGTGATTGCCTTGCGAATAAGGAATACCGCGGATGATAACCCGAACAGGTTACTCTAGCCTTCAGGGAACAACCAGTCGACGGTAATAAAACCGGACGGCATGCATCTGAAACATGGTGCTCGGGGACGCAGCAGGCGTTGAACATTATGTCTTGCGAGTTCAGGAAACAAAGAACAACAGACGGAAATAAATCGAACAGCTTGCACCTCAACTTTGGTGTTAGGGAAGGGCCGAACAGCTTACATCTCAATCATGATGCTGAGTTGAATAAAAAAAAAAAAAAAAAAAAAAAAAAGTGAGTGTTCGGGAAGCAAGTCATTCGGAAACGGATCAATCTTTATTCTTCGGCACTACTGGCCGGGAATTATACATGGGGAGAAGAAAGGGGGATTACAACAGAGATAACTAAGCTACGGGAGGATCTTTATTCGGCACAGCATCCGAGTTGGAGTTTGGGGGATTGGCTGAATCTTTAGCCTTTTGCCTCTTCTCCATCACACGTTGATAAGCACGGCAGAATAACGGATCAAAACCTTCCTCCTTGGGGTCGAAGGGTTCGTCAAAAGACTCCTTGATCACCTCCAGGTTCCGGTCGACCAGCATATCCTGGCACTTAACAAGGGTGTCTCTCGCCAGAGCATTAGCGAATGCAGTCCCGGACGGGGTCTCATCCAGGAGCTGGAGGCCATCACGAAGAGGATCCTTACTCTTCTTCAAGAACTCCCCAAGATGCTTTCCAAGGAACTCCCGGGCAGTCTCCTCCAGAGCTACGTTCAAACCTTTACCCCGTTGGAAATCAATCACTGCCTGCTGAGTGATTCTAGAAATATCGGCCTGAACGGGTGCTGCTGGCCGTCCGCCCTCTTTAGGCTGGGTCTTTTTGAACTTGACACCAGCAGCTTCGGCAGCAGCAATCTTGTCCTTCAGCGCCCGGATCTCCCGATCGCGACGCTGGAGCCTCTGTTCCAGTTCGGCCAATTCAGCCCTGGCCTTGTCACCCTTGTTGGCTCGATCTTGGAGATCTGCAGCCATTTTCCTAGCAGCAGCCAAAAGGGTTTGGCTCTCGTCCAGCTCCTGATGAAGAAGGGTCATCTCCCGTTCAGCTGCTAGGAAGGCCCGGTGATAGTATGTACCGGCCTGTGGAAAAAGAAACAGCAGTAAGAACAGGTCCAAGAAAAAAAAAAAAAAAAAAAAAAAAAAAGTTATAAGAAGAAAGAACTGAACAGTCAAGGGCATACCTTAAGGGACTCAGCATGGCCTGCTTCGACCAGATCAGACCAATGGGTCAAGTTGGTGAAGCCCTCGCCAGCTTTTAAAGAAGTGCTGCACCACATGGAGGATGCAGTCTGCCCGAACAGCGTCCGGCATTCGGCTCGGGGACCCATGGCGGAAAACTCCACCGTCAACCGATCGGGGATCGGGAGACTATCTGAAGCAACGCCTCCCCTGTTGCCCAGCTTCCTTGAAGGGGAGGGGACCATGGGCATCCTTTCCACAGAAGGATCCGTCAGGTCAATGACCTGATCGATCGGGACCAAGGCGCCGCTGCTTTCGATTCTCGGCCGCTTGTTTACTGGCCCAGATTCCCGGCCAGCCAAAGAACCTGACTGAATAGCCTTCTCCTTTCCCTTGCTAACTATGGCGGTGGAGGAAGGAGTAGGAGCAGGACGCTTTATGGAGACGGGGGGAATCACACCTACAGGAAAGAACAAAGAAAAATGAACAAGATATTGAAAAATATACCGAACGAGCAAAGTAATGGAAGAATCATACCGATGCCAGCAGCTAGCATCTTAGCGGGAGTCAAGAAAGACCGTAGGTTCTTGGAACCGGCCAGACGGAGCCTTTCGTACTGGCAGAGAATAGATGCATCCACCCTGGGGGAGGCATCCTGAACGGGGTAAGTGTTCCACCGATCAGGAAAAGGAAGCGGCGACCCCACGTGTACGAACACAAATCTTTCCTCCCATTTTTCCGGAGGGGTGGGGTTATCGGTGAAGAGCGAACGGCCAGGACGGGCTACAAGCCGCAGGTACCCGGTGGTCCAATAGGGCTGAACGCCATAGCAGTGCAAAAAGAGATCGGCGCTAGGGGCAATCCCCAACTCATGGCACCAAACAATGAACCCATTCAGGATCCTGTAGGTGCTAGGCACGAACTGTGCCGGCAGTACTGACACCCGGCGGAGGAACTCCACAACGAACGGGTGCAAAGGGAACCGCAGACCAGCAATCAGGGCGTCCATATGCACCAACACACATCCCGGACGGTGTCGCATGGGATGTTTGATGAACCCCGCATTAAACTGACGGGGTGGAGGTAGTAATTGGCGCAGCGTCTGTTCGGCATCTGCTGGAAGGCGTTGATACTGTTTCCTGATGCAGTGGAAGTTCAGACTATAGCGAGGGGGGCGTTCAGGCATACCCCTTTCGTAAACGACAAGGTCATCCCCCGACTGACATCCATCATCAGGGAGGGGCTGTTCGGGATGAAGCGAGGAAGAAGACCCGTTAGAACCCGACGATCGGGTAGATGTACCTTGATCTTTGGGGTGAGCTTTTCCCCTCGAATGGCGAATCAAAGTGGGTACCATCTCTTCGGAATCTGACGAACCAGAAAAGGCAGACATAAAATAACAGAGAAGATTCTAGAGAGAGAAAGCTTGAAGGAATTCAGAAGCAGCAGAAAAAACTGAAACAAAATAGCTACATCCTTATATAAGGAAATGCTACCGACAAGAATCCAAATGAATAACTGACAAGTGTCAAGACGGTTGGGAGAAGTTAAAGCATCCTTTGGGATAAGAGAACACCCGAAGTTTGATATGGTTAGCTTACATGGAAAAATCTGGCAGATGCAACGAAGAGGGTAACACTACATCCCGAATGCTGAAGACAATTACCAAAAAATTGACGAGGAAAGTACAGGAGTTTATACTCCATAATGAACTATGGAGTTCATTATGAATGATATCGAATAAACAGGTCGATCAATATTAAAATCCTAAATTCTGGACTTAGCGAAGGGGTGACGCAAACCGGCAAATCTGATCGCTATAAACTATGGAGTCGAAACAGGAAGAAAGCAACAGGAAATGTATTACAAAGGCAAATTGATGGGTGAGAAAACAAGTATGGAGTACAGGAAAAGAAATTACAAAGACAGAAGTTGCAAAACAAGTTGTGTATTCATCGGCTCTACTGGCCGGAAGGTACAAAAAATACTAATTTAAAGAAAAAGGGGTACAGATGGAGGTCTAATCTATTTGTTCGGGATGATCCTCACCCTCTTCATCATCGTCTTCGTCAGCTTCTTCGTCAACAACCTGCACGACCTCCATCCCCAGGGCTCGCCGGCATTTTTTCATTTGTGCCATCAGGGCGTTCAGATGACCCGGATGGAGGTCAGAGGGCAAGTCAGAGGGCTGCACCGAACGGCCCATCTGTTTTTCTAGGAGGGGGAGGAGAGGCTGGAGCATGTGTTGACAGCCTGAGTTGTAGACTCCCCGGGCAAGATTATCGGCCCACTCCTTGGTGATAGGGTGCTGATCAAGCACCCTGATCCCCTCCTTCTGGCGCTCTTCTCCGGCCAGTTTTTCCAGATGCCTCCCGAAGACAGCGGGGAGCTGTTCGGTGGCGTACTTCTCCTTCAGAGCCAGAAACTCCTCCGAAGTCTTGAAGGAATCCCGAACGGCGGAAAGATCAACTGTCATTTCGGCCGGTCCGTCCGGGATCTGAGGAGGAGCTTCAGAAAACTTGACCTGAGCGGCCTCAGCTGCCGCGATTTTGGCTTGGAGAGAGCCCACCCTGACACGAAGCTCCCCGGCCTCAGCTTCTAGCTTCTTCCGCTCCTCGGCAAATGCTCGCCGTTCAGCTTCCACTGCCTGCTCAGCTGTTTCCTTGGCCATCAGCAGGCTTTGTTCCTTTGCCTGCCTGGCCTCTCTGAGTTTCAGGCTGTATATTCCCGCCTAATGATCAGAAAGTAAAATATAAGCACATGATAAGTTATCAAGCAAAGAAAAGGAAAGAGTGAATTATGAGCATAAGATAATGAGCTACCTTCAGGACAGTCAGAGCAATACACTCCTCGGCCTCCTCCACCGGTATCGGGGGAAGATTGTGGCCATTGAGAAATCCTGACGTGGACCAGATCTGGCTCGCCGGACAGCCACCCCGCTCCAACATCTCGTGAGCAGGATCGTAGAGGGAGATCCGCTCGAACTGACTAGCCAAGTCAGCCTGATGGGCAGCCACCTCCTCAGCAGAAAAATGGTGGGACTGCTGGTCGGAAAAAAGCTGATCCATCAGCGTGTCAGCATGAGTTTGCTGATCAGGAGCAACCTGCTGCACAGGTTCTACATCCCGAACAGGTTCAGGCTGTTCGGGGAGGAGGGGGGCGGGTTGGGAGGATGTCCCCTGATCGGCCTTCCTCAACCTCTTTCTCTTTGTCTTCCTCTGCTGCTTAGGAGGAGAGGTTGGTGGCTCGTCATCAAATCCAACAGTGAAAAGCCTGCTGTCATCCATGGCCGGTTGTTCGGGGTTATCTCCTTCGGACTCTGATTCGCCTTGCTGAGGGGCTGGCAAAACAAACAAAAGCGCAAAATTAGTACCGAGCGGTTCGCACGTGGATTTAAAGTACTATCACACGGGAAGGACCGCCCGGACCATGGTACTTGGTTTTCAGTCAAGAAACTTAGGAATACGGGCAGTACCTATCCCGGCTTTAATAAGCCGTTCGGGAGTCAGATATGGCATAATCTGGAAGCAACCACCCGCCTCCACAGCAATGATATCCTGGCTAAGGTCTTCAGAGATGAACGGTTCGGGGGACTTTGGCGGAAAGGCATTCCACTTTCTCGGGATTAGGCCGTTTGGGACAGATACAAAAAAGAACCGATCTTTCCATTCCTTGATGGAGGAGGGAGCCTTGGAGAACAAAATATGACCTGATCGGGAACTCGCGACAAGATAACCCTGGGCTTGTTGTGGGATGACCGAGAAAAAGTAATGAAACAGATCTAAGGAAGGGGTCACCTTAGCTTCCACGCAACGACAAATAAAACCAGCCATTGCCCGGTAGGAGTTCGGCATTATTTGGGCTGGCACTATATTGTAATAATTTAAGAGGGAAACGAAGAAGGGGTGAAGGGGGAACCTAAGGCCAGCCTTAAGGGAATCAAAATGGACCACGACCATCCCTGGGAAGTGGCGCATTGGGTGGAGCCCCGATTGGAGGCGGAAGTTCACCGAATCAGGAAGTAACATCTGGATTTGGGCCCGGTTCTGGGCCGTGAGCTTTTGGCGCCTAAGCCTAATCAGGGCTAGGTCAAGCTTATGACAGGGAACGCCGCTTGGAGGACCGGCTTTCATAACTTCCAATTCATCTCCCGATTTGGTGCCATCAGGGTAAACGTCGGAGGAGGAAGAGGAATCATCACCGTTAACTTCCGCCGGAATAGGGACAACTTGCAGCACATCGTTGAGGTTTTCCTCTGGGATTGCAGTGCCGGAAGTAGAGGGTTCAGATGAACGAAGGGGTGCCATTCTCACCGAACGAGGGAACTAAACAGTAGAAGGGAGTTCGAAGGATACCTGAACAGAAGCAGCGGGAGAAGCTCTAGAGAGAAGGCAGAGTACTAAGCCGGAGATATCAAATTTCGAAACCCAGAATCAAAACCAAAAGAGCCCATTTATACTCTGTCACGCCGATTCAGCTGCCAATCAGAAGAGGACACGTTTTTTGTAATGATGACAGAGACACGTGTCGCACAGAGAATCCTTCTCAAGTAATCATGACGTTTATCGGAGAAGCGAAACGGCAGTTGCAAATAACCGTCAGAACATGCCTCGGGAACCAGCGGAAGTCCATCCGATACTCACCCGAACAGCATTCGGGCAATAATCTTCTACTTCCTTATGCGCTCACTACCGTTCGAGACATAGGAAGTGGGGGACTAGTGTTGGGATATTGGGTCCAGGCCCAATATCCCTAGGCCCAAATCCGGGAAGAAGCAGCAAGCCCAAAGAACTCCCGAACGGCATTCGGGATAAAACTTATACTTGGAACATTCCGGGAAACAATTATGCCAAGGTATCAAGGCCCAAATATCGATCGGCGTTCGGGATACTTCAGGTAGAAATTATCTCCTATGGCGGGATCCCACACACCGAACACCTTGACCGAACGGGCAATCAGCAAGTGGAGGCCGCATTTAATGCTGGATCATGGCGGCAGCAAGTGGGGGCATGGGTGCTTACATGGCAGAGGTGATAGCCTACCAGATTCGACCACGTGTCCACCTTACCCATCCCCATTTTAGTATAAATATCCATGTTTAGATCATTGTAAAGGGTTAGCATTTTAATACTCAGAGCTTAGCAATAGATTTACATCTCCCATCCTTGTAATCTCATATTCATCTACCGTTCGGGTAATTTCAGTGTAATTGCTTAATTACAGAATATAAATAAGTTCTTGAGTTGGATATTATTTCACTATTTTATATTTTACACACATTTCAACCCTACCCAATATCCCCACAATATCCAAGGCTTGTGTTGGGCTTTCGGATCTTCGGGAATAAACTTCAACAATTGGTATACCGTCATTTTCGGTACGGTATCATACCGTACCGATCTATTTCGGTACGGTAATGGTAAATGTTTTCAAATACCGCGGTATACCGGTATAATACCGTACCGACTGTCTACTCAACAATTACTTTTAATTCTAATATATTGTAAAAATCCATTACAATTTCGAAGTCAAAATTAATACTTAAGTTGGTTACAAATACAAAAATAAAGGTCCAATTTCAAAAACCCACTATAACCTTATAAGCTTCTACTACGCTAACCTTAATGACTAATGAGTAATGTACAAATGTCAAGAAACAAGTCCATCTTGTTCCAAGAGTTTGCAAGTCGTGATGGCTGGGCCGCTAAGTAGCTGACGAGTGAAGAGAGATACACTTATGAGATACACTTATGTATCTACATAGGGATTCCGCGAGTCGAGACACACAACTTTGTCCGAAAGTCTTATTCAATTTTTAAAAAATTATAAAAATGACTAAATACACAATATCATATTAGGAATAAATGATTTTATATCCATGTTGTTTTAATAGTTTTATTTATTCTTGTTAGAGATCACTATTGATTTAATTATATCCATATTGTTCAAGTTATTTTAGGAGAATGTGTTACTTTTTAATATGTGGCATGTTGAACTGCTTAAATATACTAATAATAATTATTGTTTAGTATTGAATTGACATCAATATATTATTAATTGTACTTCGTAACACTTTAATAATAGATTTAATATGTCGCTAGTAATAACGATTTAGTATATTTCGTTAGTCTATGATAATTTTTTGTATTGAGAGACATGCACGGTAATTTACCGATACCGTACCGTTACCGAACCGAAACTTCGGTATACCGAAATGCGGTATACCGAAACTTCGGTAAGGTAAAGGTATGCAAATTTTGCATACCGAAAGTTTTGGTACGGCAAAGGTATGAGAAAAAATATAAGGTATACCGTACCGAACCACCCCTAGATGGAGTAATATAGTTTTGATATATTTTGGTTGAGAGTTTCAGCTCTCAGAAAAGTTTTATTACTTACCTACAGAGTATATAACAATCATATCGTGAGACTTAAAATGTTATTCAAGAGCTAGATAAATAAGGTAGACTGTATATAAAAGTTATGGAGTAATTCTTTTACTCGTGGATGTAACTTTAATATGGTACTATTTGGTCATGAAAATTGATATCATTTTTCAGTTGAATTTGGGGCATTTGTATTTTTATTTTTCATTGCATAATATGATATGTTTATGTTTCGATTATGGCTACTTCTTGATGTGATGAGAATCTTTTTATAGGTTTTATTCATCTGACCTTTTAGGCAAAAATTGTCTAGAAGTCTAAATCATGCAACTTTTCTTTGTGCAATAACACTTATTTTACTTAATAAAATCATATATAGCTTCAATATAATAACTAAATCTAATGGAAAATAAATTGTATGCTGTCAATCACAATATGCACCCTAGCTATTGTCTCCTTCATTAAAATCAGAATGTCACAAAAAATATATTCTAAACTCTTTTCTTAAAGAAAGAGATCAAAAGACTAAATTGAATATTTCTAAAACTTAGAAGGACTAATATCTTAAGAAAAATTGATAGCACCCATTTTTAGATAAAGAAATTACAAAAATGTGTAGATAGTTTACAAAAAATAGTAAGTCGCCAATGAAATTTAATGGATAAAAATAGGCACTAAGCATTTTTTTTTTGTTTAAGTAAATATATATTAATTTCAATTCGATGCAACTGTGTGTTACTAGGTTTAGACCGCAAACATGTTTAGATAATTAGTTAAAAAATAAGTCATACTCAATAAATTAGAACATGCATTTTAAACCAATGTTATAATCGATTAAATAAGTGATTTCCCATTAATAAAACTAAACAACAAAATCATTTTATCCCGTGCACGGCACGGGTAAAGATACTAGTGAGTGTATATATCATGATAGCATATGCTATGTGAAGAGTAGTTGCGCTTGCACAAAATCCTTGAACCCAAAGAAACCTAAATATCAAGGACAACATAAATATCAAAACAAATGAAATGGGAGAAGAATTTCAACGAATTGGCCGACAGAATGAGCAGTGCAGCCAAACGGCAAATCCCACAACACCACCACCAGAAGTTTTACTTGGGTGCAATATCCTTAACGGCACAGATCTGCTCCTCACCCATGGAAGACATGACGGTCACAATAAGGTCCTTCCCTTCAGCAAATCCATCCTTGATCTACAATGCACACAAAACAATAAAGGTTAATCAAGGTTGAATAACAGCACAATTTTGACGATAAACCAATACTGGCATCAGTACAAAAAAACATTAAGTGTGAATTGCTTGATTAAATTTAGGAATATAACATAAGGGTAACTCTCTAAATAGGAGTAAAACATGAGTGCTTTTCCAAACGAGGAGTGCTTCTAATTTTCCCTAAATAGGAAAATATTGCTAAAGCATGTCGGTAAGGTTTCAGAATTGCATATATTATTACTGATCAGGATAAAAGTATAATACTCATATTGATGGAAAACACATAATCCGTAGGTTTTACTCCTACTTAGGGCATGTTGTGTATAAATAATGCATATCAGAGTGCTATCTAATATAACTTCAGAGCTTCAAACAAACAAACATTGTACGTTAACAAAATGACATCTTTATGACACCTCATTGAAAGAATACAATAGCGTCATGTGTCTTTTATGGGCTTCATGGAGCAGAATCCATTATAATCATTGAAATATACTCCGTATAACAAAATAAACTGTGGGTACCACCAGTGACCCAGTGTATGCTTACCTGTGCCAGCAGATTATCATCAGTTGGAAGTTTGAGGTCATCCTTGGTCTCACCATTTTCCATGAGCAGACTCACCTGCAACATTAAAAAAAATGAATAAGTTCATTTTACAAAGAAGAGACTACTAAAGTAAAAGTAGATCAGAGACATACAAATCCATCCTCTGAGATATCAATAAGCTGGTAATCTGTACGGGTAACATGAGGCACCTGCATTAAAGGAATAAGATTAAATTACACGTGATTACGTGAATAGAATAGAAACGTTAAAAGTTACTAAAGTCATAGTGGAACACGATTAGTGGTTGGGACACTTCTTTCAAGGGAAGAAGTGTTCAGTCATCAGCACAATATAATACCCCACAGAATGCAATGAACATAAAGTCTAGAATACTAGACATAAGTAAGAACCTTATTAGCTAAAATATAGGAGTATAACATAAACATATTGTAGACAGTTAAATTTAAGTCACTAATTTCAGTGAATCCAGCATTATAAAAAGAGAAAATTAGAGAATATAATTTACATCACAGTTATGTGAAGAAGGAACAATGTCTTCAAGTTTCTTAGAAGTGAATATATCAATCGCAACAAAGTGGCACTTAGCATGACCATGCTTGCCAGTCTTGGATGTTGAGACTTCCACAACCTACAGCAGTACATAAATTAGGTCATTATACAAAGCATGAAATTTTATAAAGAATGTCCATGTCACTACTTTGAATGATATAACATTATAATAACGAAAAAAGTGGACTAAGTTTGACTTGTCAATGAAGCAGTGATCTAGACCATCATGTAGAGAAACAAGTTAACTAAATAATAGGAGTTGGTTTACAGTTACGTAGACACAAAATTATATGAGATTTAACCTCAAAAAAATGATAATAAGGCTTTTACAGTTTTTTCTTATTCGATAAAACTTCATTTTACTTCAAAAGAGGGGTACAGCCCACATCAGATTAATTTGGAATAAGATAAGATGGAAAAGTACCAAATCACAGAATTCAAATCAACTCAGTTTCACAGCAGAAAAGTTTGAAATACACACTACCCTGTTCACACGTCTTTTTAGATATAATTGACACGGTTGATTGATCAGACTTGTGTTTTTCAAACATATCTGTAGGTTTACCTAAATTTATCGTATATAACTTGGAACTAGCTGTTATTGGCAGTTCTTTGCAAATTAAAGGGAAAGATAGCTTCAATCGATTATAGTGGATTCTAGTTGGGCATAAAAGAAATCGAAAAGGGCTATTTTTAAGACAGATGAAGTGAAACAGAAAACCAACATGAAGCAAAACCAATCAAACCCAATACCATAGAGTAAGAATAAACACATTTATTTAGCATGTAGCACAAAAACGCACAAAAGAACAACGGCAAACATAACCAATCAGATCCAGTGTTAATTAACATAACCAATTGCATAACGTAGTTACAAGAAGGATATGCACAGGCGCATGAAAATTGATATAAAAAGAGAACCTTGCAAGGGCGGTTTTTAATGAGCAGGTATCCGTTCTTACGGACAGTACCGGCTTGCTGGGGGAAGGTCTTGGATGCTCCGGCGTCGGCCTTGTTCTCGAACTGGTGCTCCTCGTCCGACATCCTTCCCGATTACTAAAAGCCGACGACTTGTGCAGAGAAGCCGATAGATAAGGGGAAGGCGATGCAGAGTCGGAGCTCGCGTTTGTTAGTGGTAGAAGAGAAGACTGGAGAAGAGGCCAATTTATGATAGGGTTTGATAGAAGAGAAGACCGAAGACTGAACCTTGGCCGTCAGATATGTGATAGCATCTAGGGTTAGATGCTCGTTCTGGTAAGGTTGGGAAAGACTGCAGTGAATCCTTGACTGGATTCTATGACGCAACAGTTTTTTTTACCAAAAATAAATAAAACGTTTCTTGAAAGTAAAAAACTTAAAAATAAAATCTTCCAAAAAAAGAGAGTTTTTTCCCGGAATAATGCTAATTAAATAATTAATTCCCGAAATACTGCCGGGTTAAGAATAATTCCCAAAATACTGCTGGGTTAACCACGGTTAAGAAAAGCCGCCACTCCAAGTGGCGGCTCTTGTACTGCATCACAAAAGCCGCCACTTGGAGTGGCGGCTCTTCTATTCCCTCACAATAGCCGCCACTCGGACTGGCGGCTCATTTAGTCAGAAATTTATACCTCACCTTCAATCGACGAACGAAGCCGCTGCAACCAACGACGAACGAAACCTCTGCAACCAACGACCTCCCTGTGCGACTCGTCCAAACGCGGCTCGAATCAACGGGAAAAGAGGCGCTGTGTTCCGGAATCGTTTGTGCTCCCTTCAACCGTCAACAACAGTTTGAATCGAGGTATTTCATCTTCTTTGCTAAACCTAGGTTCTTTCCTTAATTTTAGCTTGAAATTGTTCGAAATTGGTGTTGTATTTCTCGAAATTTCAGTTTTTTTCTGGTTTATTAACACTGGTAACATTGATTGAGACACAAAATATACTTCTTTTGTTCCAATTTTTCTTGAAGTACATTGGGTGCATGATTGCTTTCGGATAACCTTTAAAAAATTTGTGGATGTCAATTTGTTGCTTCAATGGGAATCAGACTGGTATTCAGGCGTAGACAATCCGAAGAAGATCGGGCGTAGACTTATCAGGATATTAAGACCTTATAATATTTGAATAAAAACATAGGAGTATAAAATGTTAATAGGATTTTAAAAAAACCACATGGATTTTTAGCTATTTATAGCTAAAAAACAATTCTAGAAAGGGAATTGTAGCTAACTGTAAGGTTAGTTAAACTTTACAGTTAGGTTGACAACCTGCATCTTATTATAGCTTTATAACAGTTTATAGCTGAAGTATATAATTAACAGTATATAAAAGTTAGCTGAAGTTAGCAATTCAGTTTAGTTTATAATATTATAAAGTAGTTATTAGTAGCAGTTATGATAAACGGTATAAAAATGTTATAAATGAAGTTTTAAATTACTGTATGTTACTTACTTTATGTTCACTGTTCATACTTCATAGCTAATATACATGTATGTTACTGTATAGACAACTGTATGTTAGCAGTTACTTATGAAGTAACTGTATTAAGTTTTAAATTATTGTATGTTACTTACTTACTTTATGTTCACTGTATGTTCCATGTTCATACTTTTTTTGGAATGATTTTTTTCGTAGAATATGTCTCCAAACTTCCCCATTGTTTGTCATTGGGGAGGAAATATTATCGATGAGTCAAACGAAATTCATTATGAAGGGGGTAGTCGAAAGATAATTGTTGTTTCCCGTGGGGTGGATGTGGCTGAATTAATGAATAAAATTTATACCGCCACATCCATCAATCGTATGAACAAGTTGATTTTGAAGGTTAAATATCCCATTCATGGTGGATCATACATGTTGATGCCTCTTGCTGACGAGGAAGCCGTTATGGGAATGTGGACTTTAATCGCGAATGTTGATATGCATACCATGGAGATATATGTAGAAGAAGCAACTGTGGTGCCCATACAACCTGACAACGCGTCATTATCTTGCCCATCCACAAGTGTTCCAGTTGTGATGAATATGGTTACACAGGAGAATGGAAGATACGTGAACAATGATGCAACGTTTCTGGATTCACAGTTCACTGACGACGATGCAGATGAAAATGTGAACCATGACACACTAACAGATTCAGATGAAGATGGTAGTGATCTCGTAAGTGGCAATGCTCCATCCAGCCACTACACTAAAGTTTATGAGCTCCCTGCGGGATTTGATGAATCATGGAAGGGTTCTACAACTTCTAGCCGCTTCTCTGCAGATGGTGAATTCGAGGTTGGGCAAGAGTTTGATGATAAGAAACAACTGATCAACATGGTTAGAGCGTACTCTGTAAAGAGGAACCAATTTTTCTCAGTTGTAGAGTCTGACAAACACAAATGGGTGGCAGAGTGTAAGAGGAGAAAAGAATGTGGCTGCACTTGGCGGATCAGGGCTACTAAGAAACATGAGAAGCTAGAGATGTTCAAAGTTGTTCGTTATGCAGGTCCTCATATACCTACTTGTCTAGGTAACGTCGATAACACTGACCATGCTGGTATCACAGCTCAGTTCATAGCCCGTGAAATTATTGATCTTCTTCGTACCGATCCATCACTAAAAGTCCGCACTATTAGTCAACTTATGAAGGAAAGGTACGGCTATATACCTTCGTACAAGCGAAGTTGGTTGGCTAAACAAAAAGCTATCGGTGAAATATTTGGAGATTGGGAGGCGTCGTATTCTGAATTGCCTCATTTCATGTTGGCATTACAACATTCCAATCCAGGGACAGTCGTGCATTGGTACCCACCTCTTTCAGGTACCAATGAGTTATTAATATCATTATTAAATCATATTAAATTTCATTTTAAATTTGTCCTCCTAATTTTCTCCATCTTTCAGGTACCACTGATGTTCAGCAGTTTCAAAGAGTTTTTTGGGCATTTAAGCCATCCATTAAGGGCTTTAAACATTGTCGTCCCTTACTGACCATCGATGGAACACACTTATATGGGAAGTATAAAGGTACATTGTTGGTGGCAATGGGTAGTGATGCTAATAATCAACTGTTCCCTTTGGCGTTTGCTATCTGTGAATCGGAGAATGGAGAGAGTTGGCCGTGGTTTATGGCGTGCATACGTCATTTTATCACACGCAGAGAATTGTGTGTTATTTCAGATCGACATGCTGGAATTATGAAGGCATTTAATGAGGTAGGTGGTGGATGGGAGGAGCCAGATGCAAGACATAGGCTTTGCATACGGCATGTCGCTTCTAATCTGCATACTCAATTTAAAGACATTCACTTGAAGAATCTGTTCATTTGGACAGCAAGTCAACGTCAAAAGAAGAAATTTGATGGTGGATTTAACAAGATAGGCGAAATGCAGGCACAAGCACGAGAATATCTAGCGAACATTGGTTTGGAGAAGTGGTCTTTACACCACGACGGGGGGTACAGGTATGGCACCACAACAACGAACATGGCTGAAGTTTTCAATAGTGTCATGAAGAGTGCACGATACCTGCCTGTAACCGCCTTAGTTGAGTTATCATTTTATCGTGTGAATGCCTATTTTGTGGAAAGAAGAGAAACTAGTAAGAGAAGATTAGCAGAAGGGCATCGCTACTGCCAGCAAGTGACCGAACTGATAGAGAAAAATACGGAAAAGGCAAAGCATCACAAGGTCACAATATTTGACATAGGCCATGGTTTATACCAAGTGGAGACGGGTCGTGGTGGTCGCACCGTGGGGAAGGGTGGCAGAAAACAAACGGTGAATTTGCACCGTCGCCATTGCACATGTCAGAAGCTGAATATCTATAAGATTCCTTGCTCACATATATTAGCGGTATGCAGACACCGTAGTTTATCCTATGATGCTTTTGTTGATAAATTTTTTTCTTCATCGGAGTATGCGGCTTCCTATAAAAAAGTATTTAAGCCCATACCAGATATAGCATATCGACCTACTTACACTGGACCACGAGTTGTGCATGACCCGTCGATGATTCGCGCTAAAGGTCGTCCGAAGGCTAAACGATTGAGAAATGAAATGGATGAAGGCCCTAAAGGTACTGTGAGATGCGGTAAATGCAAGCAAACAGGGCATAACAAGACGACATGTGCTAGAAGATCAGAGGGACACGTAGGGAGTTCCACTGGGTAATGTTGTTGTTTTCTCCGCAAATGCATTAGCAATATTAAAAAATAAATAATTTTAATTTAATAATAAAATAAAATAACTAATACACTTATTACTTTTACAGCGCCGATGCAGGTGTCAGTGGATCCCGGACCGATTGATCCTTCAGTCCTGACATTGCAGGCCACGCACCGGAGCGAGGATGTGTGGCATGGCCTGGATGTTCAGGTAGATAGGTGTCGTGAGCACCTACGCAGTATATTCCACACGGGGGTTGACGATAGGATTCTACATTACGTTCGATTAGCTGGGTTTTATGGTGTTCACAGATTAGTTTCGACTCTGCATATAGATAGAGCATTACTTACCGCTCTACTTGAGCGTTGGAGGCAGGAGACTCACACGTTCCATTTACCGGTGGGTGAGGTCACGATCACATTAGGAGATGTGGCTGTATTGGCAGGTCTACCGATCGAGGGTCGGGCAGTTACTGGGACTGCATGTAGACTGTGGGTTGATTTGGTACACAGATTGTTGGGAGTACGGCCACACCCTGGGACAGATATTCGGGGGTCCGCCTTGAGGATGGCTTGGTTGAGAGAGCATTTTGTTGGTTTACCTGCTGATGCTGATGACGATGTTGTGCAGCAGTACGCGAGAGCCTACATTCTGATGCTTATGGGAGCTTCCACGTTTGCGGACAAGAGCGGGAATGAGGTGCAGGTCTTGTATTTACCCATTCTAGAGTCTTTTGATGTAGCTGCAGTTTATAGCTGGGGTAGTGCGACTTTAGCATACCTATATCGGCAGTTATGTCGAGGTTGCCATCGTGATGGTGGAGAGATGGGTGGGTTTTTATTGCTCATACAGCTATGGTCATGGGAGCACATTCATATCGGCAGACCTGTCATACTGCGATATCATGGGGTAGATGGTGGTCCTCTTGATGATGATATGGATCAGCACGCTGTACTTGGGCCACATCATGTTCGTGGCGAGGATCCTTTGGGTCGTAGGTATGTTTATGATTTTTTTTGTATGACGTACGTGAATCCCTTTTATATTCTTATACATTACAATGTGTCAGATGGCTATTTGCTCATGTCACGCGCACGTCATCCGCTGCTGGATTAGGATACTACCGAGATGCTTTAGATCGCTTGTGTGATGATCAGGTATATCATTTATATCATTAAATGTAAGTACTTTGTTTTATGTTTTTATAACCCATGGTCTAACATAATTTTATATTAAAGATGACGTGGATGCCGTACACTGATGAGATTCTAGGGCGGTTGCCTCCTGTAGCCCGAGAGCACACTGAGATATGGCGAGCACGTGTGCCCTTGATATGTTTTGATGTAGTGGAGCATCACTTTCCTGATCGCGTACTACGCCAGTTCGGGTTGCAGCAGGTTACTCCCGGGCCTTGTGATACATCTGTGGATTTGCACAAGATTGATAGACGGGGGAAGCACACTGAAGATTGGGGGATGCGCCATATTCAGTATATCACTATGTGGGATGAGAGAGCGGCGTATATAGTGGACGGGATCCCATCATTAGTCCCCACAGCTTCTGTAGACTACATGAGATGGTATTACACCATCACACGGGTGTTTATCTCTCCCAGTTTTCGTTTACCCACTGATCATTACCAGCCTAGCTCAGTCGCTCTTCATATGACGGTAAACAATATAGTCAATGAAATATCTTTATTTATTTATTTATTTATTTATTTATTTATTCATTTGTTTTTCACTAATAACCATGTTTGCATTACAGACACGGGCTTTACGTAGCATCCATGACAGAGCGACTGCTATACTTGATGAGGCGGTAGATGTACAGGGATACCATGACGCCTGTTCAGGCATTGTTTCACTGTGCGCTGATGTATTGGGTCGAGTGGATTATGGATATATGGCCACCTCTCAGCATTCCACCGCATCTACATCCGCAGCAGGGTCTTCTCAGGCAGTCCGACGTGATAGAGTTGTTCTTCAGCCTCGTAACCAGCGCAGGCGTCCCCGAGCACAGCTACATGAACTTCATGATGATGATGATCACGTTGACTTATGATCTTTGTATTTAAATTATTGTGTGAAAGTTGTAGCATGCACTGGCAGATCGAATCATTTTGTGAAACACCAGATTTATTATAACTTTTATGGTTTATACTCAATTTTGTGGTGCATTGATTTGGTTTGTGAAAGTTTCATAATATGTAGTTTCATTGATTTGTTTAGTGTCTTGGATGTATGTTGTCATGTAGTTTCATTAAATCATATGTTTGGTTGTTTTTTTGAGTGGAATGGACTGTGAGTCTGTGATGATATGTTTGGTTGTTTTTTTGAGTGGAATGGACTGTGAGTCTGTGATGAGCAGATTATTTGGTAATTACAGGTTAACTTGTGTAAATAATTGTGCAGCAGGTTCGTTAACACAAAAGCCGCCACTTAAAGTGGCGGCTTTCATACATAAGTAGAAGAGCCGCCACTCCAAGTGGCGGCTTTTGTGAAGCAGTACAAGAACCGCCACTTGGAGTGGCGGCTTTTCTTAACCGTGGTTAACCCCAGCAGTATTTTGGGAATTATTCTTAACCCGGCAGTATTTCGGGAATTAATTATTTAATTAGCATTATTCCGGGAAAAAACTCAAAAAAAGAAAGTAAAAACTAAAATTTTGACAAAAAAAAAAAGAAAGCAAAAAATAAAATAAAAACAATATCGTTGGAGGCTCAGGCCCGGGACCAGGCCCAAATACCCCCAGGCCCCAGAGGACCCAATTGCATACGGTTTCAATCACATCCAGGGGCGGAGCTAGACCACTAGGCCGCACTGGGCCGATACAAAGAATATTTTTTGAAAATTTTTTACACCAAATTTTTAACACTAAAAATACAGACATTTTTAAAATTTGGGCTGGGTCAGGGCCAGGGATGGCCCTCCCCTAGCTCCGCCCATGATCGCAGCCTAGTGAGTTCAGGAACACCGCTTGACTACCTTGCCCAAGTAGCGTCGCTCGGCGCAACTCATCCATTGAGCTTCTTCACGTGGTTCAACAATCATTCAAGGCAGAGCTCCTCCAAGCAGTTGGCGGGAATTTTGGAATTGATGGGAAGTACATTTAATGCATTAGTATTGTGATTATTCTAAAAACTTTAATAGAATTTGATTCACATTTGTCTTATATTTACTTGCTAGTACTTCTATGAAAGCTCAAATGATTGTGTTAGGTTTTTGGATCCTCAACATCTCAACAAATATATTGTGAATTAACTACACATTTATGACTAAAATAAAGATTATTTCAAAAATACGCCTAATGAATACAGTATTAATAAAATCATAGTAACATATGTTCAATTTTTAAACATAAAGTGTCATGATACTACATTGTAATAACTATGATGGATAGTGTACCCGAGGGTAGCTTATCCGAGGGGTTATTCGAGGAATAACCTAGAGAGAAGTCAGAGCAAACAAGTAAGACAGAGAGTCAAATGTATTAAATGAACTCAGCGTGCTTTACAAGGAGAACAAGGGCTGCTATTTATAGCAGCCATAAATGCTAGGGGAGTACACGTGTCAAACATATGGCGGCTGAGGGTCACCTCAATCGGGGTGGCACCAACATTTGCATGTGCACCGCATTAAATGCGATGGTTGGACGTGACGCCGCATTGAATGCGGTGGTTGCTTGTCTCGAGAGGAAGCTTCGTGTAGACCCTTCGGCCTGGATCATATGGCCGAAGGCTACCCATGTGTCGAAGGCTTGGTGTAAGCCGAGGGCACTTAGCAGCCGAAGGCTACTGTTTTCTGTCGTTTTCAACCAACAGCTTTGTATGCTTAAAATTAGTGGTTTCCTAGAGTTTGGAACCTTCGGCCAAGGAGGCTGAAGGCACCTTTATGCGTATGATGGGTTTCTCCATGCTTGGGCCGCCATGTTTGGGCTTTGTATGCTCATTGGGCATTGGGCTTGATGGGCCTGTGTAAGAGAAGTAGGAGTTTGTGGGTCGGGGGTCCCCATACCATATTACCATATACTCCATCAGAAGTCCCCCACTATGAGGCATGATTACAAGTCTGGAAAACCTTATTCGAGACCTGAGGAACGAGCTGTCACACCATGACGAGATAGACTTGACAAGTTGGTTGAACTCTAAGGCAGGGGGCATGTCGTCCTATGTTAGATAGGTTCTAAAGAGCTGCAATATGGTACCCTTACAACTATTTCATTTTTAGTTTGTTACTTTCTTTTACATTTTGCCACTTTCATGACGAGTCAATTCCGTGATGAATCACTTTCGTGACGAGTCACTTCTGCGACGAGTCACCTCCGTGACGAGTCACTTCCGTGACGAGTCACTTTCATGAGGAGTCACTTCGGTAACGAACAGATGGTACTTCTTTTAAGTCGACGTCTCGTTTACTTTCCTGTATTCACAACGTCGTTAGGATCGGTCGTTGGCCTTAAGCCAACGACCCTCTAATAATTAAGTTAGTGATCGTTTATTGATAAATGAAAACAATAGATTAAGAATATGTATACCAATCTAGATAAATTATTATCATTATAACATGTCTACCGTAAGATGATATGCCCCCCGTCTGACGATGCGTCGGGTACGGGGAGCCAAGCAAAGCGTCATGTTGGAAGGTTACAATATCAATCTATACGCTTTTTGCAAGATATTTCTCACTTTCTGATTTGACCCTTTCCTAAAGATTGATTAGCCGCCTTGTGCTGACTCAATCATCGGAAGCCCGTTGGCCCAAATCCAACGGTCAACTTTGACAGTTTGTGACGAATGCAGGGATATCTTGAAGTGTAAGTTCAGACAGCTAAAGAAGCGACTTACAAAGGTTACAAGACGTCAATCAGGCTCACATCAGCCCAACGTTTTACTCAAACATCATAATGGGAAGGGTTAGAATGCCCATGAGAATATCATGGATCACAGTCCTAACAGGGCCCATACAATAGGTTTTGGCCAAAACCTACCCACGTATATGACGACGCACGTGCAACCAAAATATATATGACAACACACATGCAACCAAAACATATATGACAACACACGTGCAACAAAAACTACAGAACTACACAACAGAAGCACATGCTCCAACATAAGGAGACAATACAAACGACATCACACACAAAACACAAACGTAATGCTATCTAAAGTTATTGCAGGATATGGACCAAGTTCACTCAACCCAACTCGCCATCTTCAATGACAGGCAATGTTCTCTTTGCCGGTTGAAGTGTCGACATCAGGAAAATGACGAGTTGACAGAAGCGTCTTATCTGAAGATTGACGGGTCGACGAAAACGTCTTGCCAGACGAGTGACATGTTGATAGAAGAGTCTCCTCAGACAAATGATGAGTTGACGGAAGCATCTCATCATACGAGTGACGGATTGACGACATGTCTCGTTAGACATATGACAGGTCGAGAGTCTCAATAATCAAGGATGACAAGTATACGTTCTTTCAATATTTCGAAAAGTTGTTGCTTAACGAGGTGACATGTGCATCCGTACGCCTCAACTTCTCGAAAGGGGGCAATTGCTGGACCCAGATCATTCCGCAACTGAAGAGGCCCATGAGAGCTAGGGTAAAACACATACACGGGCTAACATTTAAGTCCAACCCAAATGATATGCGAATAAAGAAGTCTAGGGCGGCATGCAGGCTTCCAGAATCACGCACCCAAGGAAAGTAGTGCGAATCATGATTGACTAAGGCTGCATATTAGGAGAGTTAATATACCGCAAGCAAAACTTAGGCTGTGTTCGGCACGTTCAATAAGCTCAAAAAGGGCTAGTTTTTTCTAAAATCAGCTAATTTTTATTAATCTAACCTTGTTTGGTTGCGGGGCTGAACAACTGAACAAGGCTTCAACTGAAAAAAGTGGGCTGAGATGGAACGTTGATGAGGGTAGCGTTTAGAAACGGTCTGTTATTTCTAGACTTCATATTCCCTTTATATCCCTGGTTATTGTACGGACGTTGGCACACACATACTTCGTATATATCTCTTTCCAAATACAACTAGATTCTCACCCGTGCGATGCACGGAACAAAATTTAGTCAAACAATATCATATTATTCATTTATAATAATTATACCATAAAAATTTCATTGAGTTATATTTTGTAAATGATTGAAAACAGAATAGAGTTGGCATACTTTAAATAAGTTAATTAAGAGGAGTTAGTGTTTACATTATTCTCAAAATAGGAAAAATCATACTTCATCTATCAATAAAAAGTAACTGCGACAATTAAGGGACAGAGAGAGGAAACATTATAATGAGCGAGCAAACTACAACTTTTGAAAGACTCCTTTTATAAAACAACATTAGTAATTTGTTTATCACTCTTATCACTTCCAATATAAAATTCATCATGAGAAGAGAATAGATTTAATATACTTAAAAAAAATTAATTAGGAAGAGGTGGAATTAATGTTTACATTGCTCTTGTAATAGAAAAAATTATAAATATAATAATGAGCGAGCAAATTACACTTTTTGAAACTTTTTTTGTAAACAACATTTGTAATTTGTTCATTATTCTCATCACCAAACAATATTTTCAAACATTTACTATTTCTACCTCTTGACACTGCAATGTAAAATTGACCATGCCTAAAGTTAGGGGTGGCCCGGTTCTGGTCTGACTGACCCGGGAACAGGACTGCACCGCCGCTGTGCAGGACTGGACCTGCCCAGAGAACCGGTTCCGGGCGTAGGGCCAGCCTGGGGTTTTTTGGGAGCGGTTCCGGGATTGGGGAAATAGAGCCTGACCCGGCCGGTCCGAGTCCGGTCCCGGCTTTTTTATTTTTATTTTTGTTTTTTTGGGTTTGGGCCTATGGTAGGTGGGCTGAGTTGGGTGTTTTGGCGGGGTTTGGGGGTGGGGTGTGGAATAAATAAGAAAAGCTTAAGAAAATTAAAAGAACCGGCCCGGTACTGGTAGATTCCTGGGCCGGTGCCGGGCTTCACCCCTGAAAAACCAAGCCCGCCCATCCTGGAATGGGACTGGGCCCGGTCCATCCCTACGACCCTACCTAAAGTCAGGCTATAGCAAAGTCCAACATGTGATAAAATCTAGACTTCTATAATGAGTTAATATTTTCATGCAGGATGAACTTATTCTAATTTCAAAATTTCCCACCGCATGATATAAAAAAAAAACTCCCACCGTAATATTCCCAAACACCTCAAATAAGTTACATTCTTTCGCTACTTTAGTGAAACCCAAAATCATCAATGTAATTTGCACTTTGTTTAATTACCTAAAAGATGATAAAATGCTCATTTTAGCCCACTATATGATCGAGATACTTCAAAATTTGTTGATATATGCTTATGAAATGATATAATGATATCCTCTTATGTTTTAAAAAACACGGACAGGAGTAAGGAGAGTGTAACCTTTAACCTCAAGTACTTATTATTTATATATCAATTCACCTCATAAAAAACTTTCACCTCATTTAATTTCCCACCTTTAGCCACCTGCTATTGTTTATACCTAAATGTTTAAACAATATATTAAAAACAACTTTTTTACTTCAACAAAATCTAGTGATAGCAAAAACAAATACTACGTACAACAAACAATCTTATAATAGAGCAAAGCCATCATTCAAACAAATGCTAAGAAATATTATAAACTGCTATAGTGCTATATGACTATATCTACATGTTTTACATACACATTGAAAAGATCTCTTTTACTTTAACAAAGGCGAGTGATAGCTGAAAATAAATTATAGAACCACCATAACCTCTATACCCCAAGATTTCACCAATTAGACAAACAAATACGGAGTACTAATTTTTCAATATGAAACCAACAGTGTCAAAGAAATTTGTTGAAGAAGCTGCTACTTCATTCTGGACCAACTCCATTGTGGCATCAAACTGGTCCACAACACTAATAAAATAGGTTACCAAGAGTATTCGTTCTGGATTGCATATTTACTTGAATCGATCCAAACAAAATTTATCTGAAAAAACTTTAAAATTAATTTTTTTTGAGTAAAAATCAAAACTGGATGTGTGAAATAATATGTCCAAAACATAATATATTTGGAAAACCTCTAAGTTACATTTCACATCGTCAAACCTGTAATCTCGCTGAAACAATTAAAAGCATTAACTGAGCTCTTCGTGGACATTATTACAAATATATAGGTATCAAACATATCAGCACTGAGTATATATATACTAAAAAAACCTACAGTTATGCCTAGTACGAAGTATATTCTAGCCGTACCTTGACACCAAAATTGGGGGGGGGGGGGGGGAAACTTTATCAAGCCGCAAAACCAGTCCTCCACTCGCCTCGCTGGCTGCCTGGACTCACCTTGCCGGTTTCCCCTTTGCGGCTCCGCCGCAATAAGTTTGGCGTCATCACTCCACTGGCCACCGTCACTGAGAAGGAAAGCTCCAAGTCCGCCGTCCCCATCCGCAAGATCGGAAAATTTGTTACAGAGGCACTTGGTCGGCTGGTCGCGAGCAGTCTCAATCGGGCACTGTTGTCACCACCGTCTATGGTCCTTCCTGATGTCCCCTGATGCTCTGCCCCTCCCAGCCAAATCGATGACATCCTCTTAAGCTGTGGCTGTGTGGGTATACGCAGTATAGTTTTGATTTTTTCTGTATGGAAAACCAAGTGATCGGTCAACAGGGGTGACTCTGAGATATGACAACTCTCTGACAAATTGTTGGTCATGGTAATACTCCATGCTAAATCATCTTGGGCATTGTTTCAGACCGCCAAATAGAAGACCCGAGCCGGTGTTAACCCCAGCCCAATACATCACTTTTTGGCCCATTGTTATCCATGATGGTGACATTTTTGGGCGGGAAATTCACCAAAATTTCCACCTCTTTTTATATAGAGATAGATTCTTCTCCCTGTTTCCTTCCCCATTGGCTTACTGATGGACGAAAGGTAGGAATTTTCTGGCAGCAATCGGCCATAGGTTTTTAATTTCCCATCAATTTTATTTTTTCATGCTTCTTTTGCTCCATGCTTCTGCATCAACTACAAGTAATTCTTACATTATCTTCTTAAAATTTTCAATTTGGTAGTAGCCTTTTACACGCATACATATATAAATATATGTATTGAATTTTTAATAAAGGCTGAAATTATAAAAAATCATTATAATGAATACGGAGTATATCTTATTTTATCAATAAATAATAAGAAGTATGTCCTTTCATGTCATTTCATACTAGTATAGTACCCTTGCATACGCACGGGAAGAAACAGACGATGCATATATTTTTACTCATGATTTAATTAAATATTAAAATAAAAAAAAACATTTTAGATTTCTACATTTTCGATGAAGAGTATATTAGGGAAAATTAACAGACACCACTCATTAAAATTTGCTACTTATTAATTTTCATGATTACAATAAATATTAAAATTAATACTACTCTAAAAAAGTGATCACAATAAGTTAGTGACATGAAGCGAATACAATAAATATTAAAATTAATGATATTACTTAAATAAAGATTTGCTACTCATTCGTTAAAATTAGTGCTAATATATGAAAGAAAAAATTATCTTGCTAAATTGTTAAATGGTTTATCTTATACGTAAAAGAACTAAGTATGTATATGAGACATAATTCGCCCACTCAATTGTTAGCCAACTGGCTTATTTTATATGTTGTACTTAAAAACACTACATATATGAGAAAATCCTCCGCTCAATTGTAAGTAAGTTTATCTTCTAATACCTAAAAGCACAACATATGAGAAAGAAAATTCTTTCGCTCAATTATTAGCAAACTTATCTTCTTATATCTAAATGCACTACTTATGAGAGAAGAAATTCTCCCGCTCAACTTGTAGCCGTATTATCTTCTTATATATCTAAAATCACTGCATATCGGAGAGAAAACTTCCGCTCAATTGTTAGTCAGATGATCATACTAATTTAAAAAGAAATACATATGAGAGATAAAGTTATTCCGCTCAATTGTTAGGAATGTTATCTTCTTATTTTCATATACTTAAACACGGTACATATAAGAGAGGAAATTATCTTGTTCAATTGTGAGCCGACTTATCTTATATGGATATTTAAAAGAATTACGTTTGAGAAAAAAAAGTTATCCCGGTCAATTGGTAGTAAACTTATTTCTAATCTTCTAATACCTCAAAGCACTACAAGTCTACATATGAGAAAGAAAATTATCCCGCTCAATTCTTAGCAAGCTTATGTGGTAATACCTGGAAGCACTACACATGAGGAAAAAAAATTCTCATGCTCAATTGTTAGAAACTTTATCTTCTTTAACCTAAAATCACTACACATGAGAGAAAAAATAACGATCAATTGTTAGCCGGCTTATCTTGTAACTAAAAACACTAAATATGAGAGACAAAATTCATCCGCTCAATTGTTAGCATACTTGCCTTATAATAAAAATAACTACATATGAGAGAGAAAGTTTTATCGCTCAATTGTTAGCAAACTTATTTTCTCATACCTAAAAGCACTACATGTGAGAGAAAAACTACCCTGCTCAATTTCCCTGCTCAACTGTTTGCAAGTTTATATTCTAGTATCTAGGAGCACTACATATGAAAGAGAGAAATTCTTTCACTCAATTATTAGCAAGATTATCTTCGTATATTTAAAAGGATAAAACCACTACATATGAGAGATGAAATTCTCTCACTCAATTATTAGTCAACTTATCTTATATCTTATACTTAAAAGAACTACATATGAGAGAGAAAGTTCTCCCGTTCAATTGTACTTCATAATAATAATAGGGAAATTGCTCTAAATAGGAGTAAACAACTCTGGGAATTCCAAAATAGGACCACTATGTTATTCTTTCCGAAACAAGAGTTGTTGCTGTTATGATTGAAAACTACTGTCATTAATTATAATAAATACCGCCATGTTGAATGCATAGTACTACAACTATTTGGCAGTCATGTCTAAAAGATAACAGTAAATAATGTCATCTTAGTCCTATTTCGGGAAGAAAAATATAACAGTCCTATTTTGGAATTTCAGACTCTGTATAGTCCTATTTTGGGAAATCACTCATAATAATACTTAAAAATACTACATATGAGAGAGAGAATTATGCCGCTCAATTGTCAGCCAACTTCTGTAATACCTAAAAGTAATACATATGAGAGATAAAATTGTTAGCAAGTTTATCTTCTATTCCTACATGTGAGAGAGAAAATTCTTCCGCTCATAAGTGGATCTCTCTCGTTTGTTTGTACAAAATTGAAAGTTTCCAATAGTAATCAAATTCAAGTATATTTATAGTTTTGAATGACATACATGTTACTATCAGATATTATTTCAACATGTTGATTTGTTATTGTTGAGGTTTATTCCCGAAGATCCGAAAGCCCAACACAAGCCTTGGATATTGTAGGGATATTGGGTAGGGTTGAAATATGTGCAAAATATAAAATAGTGAAATAATATCCAACTCAAGAACTTATTTATATTCTGTAATTAAGCAATTACACTGAAATTACCCGAACGGTAGATGAATATGAGATTACAAGGATGGGAGATGTAAATCTATTGCTAAGCTCTGAGTATTAAAATGCTAACCCTTTACAATGATCTAAACATGGATATTTATACTAAAATGGGGATGGGTAAGGTGGACACGTGGTCGAATCTGGTAGGCTATCACCTCTGCCATGTAAGCACCCATGCCCCCACTTGCTGCCGCCATGATCCAGCCTTCAATGCGGCCTCCACTTGCTGATTGCCCGTTCGGTCAAGGTGTTCGGTGTGTGGGACCCCGCCATAGGTGATAATTTCTACCTGAAGTATCCCGAACGCCGATCGATATTTGGGCCTTGATACCTTGGCATAATCGTTACCCAGAATGTTCCAAGTATAAGTTTTATCCCGAATGCCGTTCGGGAGTTCTTTGGGCTTGCTGCTTCTTCCCGGATTTGGGCCTAGGGATGTTGGGCCTGGACCCAATATCCCAACACTAGTCCCCCACTTCCTATGTCTCGAACGGTAGTGAGCGCATAAGGAAGTAGAAGATTATTGCCCGAATGCTGTTCGGGTGAGTATCGGATGGACTTCCGCCGGTTCCCGAGGTATGTTCTGACGGTTATTTGCAACTGCCGTTTCGCTTCTCCGATAAACGTCATGATTACTTGAGAAGGATTCTCTGTGCGACACGTGTCTCTGTCATCATTACAAAAAACGTGTCCTCTTCTGATTGGCAGCTGAATCGGCGTGACAGAGTATAAATGGGCTCTTTTGGTTTTGATTCTGGGTTTCGAAATTTGATATCTCCGGCTTAGTACTCTGCCTTCTCTCTAGAGCTTCTCCCGCTGCTTCTGTTCAGGTATCCTTCGAACTCCCTTCTACTGTTTAGTTCCCTCGTTCGGTGAGAATGGCACCCCTTCGTTCATCTGAACCCTCTACTTCCGGCACTGCAATCCCAGAGGAAAACCTCAACGATGTGCTGCAAGTTGTCCCTATTCCGGCGGAAGTTAACGGTGATGATTCCTCTTCCTCCTCCGACGTTTACCCTGATGGCACCAAATCGGGAGATGAATTGGAAGTTATGAAAGCCGGTCCTCCAAGCGGCGTTCCCTGTCATAAGCTTGACCTAGCCCTGATTAGGCTTAGGCGCCAAAAGCTCACGGCCCAGAACCGGGCCCAAATCCAGATGTTACTTCCTGATTCGGTGAACTTCCGCCTCCAATCGGGGCTCCACCCAATGCGCCACTTCCCAGGGATGGTCGTGGTCCATTTTGATTCCCTTAAGGCTGGCCTTAGGTTCCCCCTTCACCCCTTCTTCGTTTCCCTCTTAAATTATTACAATATAGTGCCAGCCCAAATAATGCCGAACTCCTACCGGGCAATGGCTGGTTTTATTTGTCGTTGCGTGGAAGCTAAGGTGACCCCTTCCTTAGATCTGTTTCATTACTTTTTCTCGGTCATCCCACAACAAGCCCAGGGTTATCTTGTCGCGAGTTCCCGATCAGGTCATATTTTGTTCTCCAAGGCTCCCTCCTCCATCAAGGAATGGAAAGATCGGTTCTTTTTTGTATCTGTCCCAAACGGCCTAATCCCGAGAAAGTGGAATGCCTTTCCGCCAAAGTCCCCCGAACCGTTCATCTCTGAAGATCTTAGCCAGGATATCATTGCTGTGGAGGCGGGTGGTTGCTTCTAGATTATGCCATATCTGACTCCCGAACGACTTATTAAAGCCGGGATAGGTACTGCCCGTATTCCTGGGTTTCTTGACTGAAAACCAAGTACCATGGTCCGGGCGGTCCTTCCCGTGTGATAGTACTTTAAATCCACGTGCGAACCGCTCGGTACTAATTTTGCGCTTTTGTTTGTTTTGCCAGCCCCTCAGCAAGGCGAATCAGAGTCCGAAGGAGATAACCCCGAACAACCGGCCATGGATGACAGCAGGCTTTTCACTGTTGGATTTGATGACGAGCCACCAACCTCTCCTCCTAAGCAGCAGAGGAAGACAAAGAGAAAGAGGTTGAGGAAGGCCGATCAGGGGACATCCTCCCAACCCGCCCCCCTCCTCCCCGAGCAGCCTGAACCTGTTTGGGATGTAGAACCTGTGCAGCAGGTTGCTCCTGATCAGCAAACTCATGCTGACACGCTGATGGATCAGCTTTTTTCTGACCAGCAGTCCCACCATTTTTCTGCTGAGGAGGTGGCTGCCCATCAGGCTGACTTGGCTAGTCAGTTCGAGCGGATCTCCCTCTACGATCCTGCTCATGAGATGTTGGAGCGGGGTGGCTGTCCGGCGAGCCAGATCTGGTCCACGTCAGGATTTCTCAATGGCCACAATCTTCCCCCGATACCGGTGGAGGAGGCCGAGGAGTGTATTGCTCTGACTGTCCTGAAGGTAGCTCATTATCTTATGCTCATAATTCACTCTTTCCTTTTCTTTGCTTGATAACTTATCATGTGCTTATATTTTACTTTCTGATCATTAGGCGGGAATATACAGCCTGAAACTCAGAGAGGCCAGGCAGGCAAAGGAACAAAGCCTGCTGATGGCCAAGGAAACAGCTGAGCAGGCAGTGGAAGCTGAACGGCGAGCATTTGCCGAGGAGCGGAAGAAGCTAGAAGCTGAGGCCGGGGAGCTTCGTGTCAGGGTGGGCTCTCTCCAAGCCAAAATCGCGGCAGCTGAGGCCGCTCAGGTCAAGTTTTCTGAAGCTCCTCCTCAGATCCCGGACGGACCGGCCGAAATGACAGTTGATCTTTCCGCCGTTCGGGATTCCTTCAAGACTTCGGAGGAGTTTCTGGCTCTGAAGGAGAAGTACGCCACCGAACAGCTCCCCGCTGTCTTCGGGAGGCATCTGGAAAAACTGGCCGGAGAAGAGCGCCAGAAGGAGGGGATCAGGGTGCTTGATCAGCACCCTATCACCAAGGAGTGGGCCGATAATCTTGCCCGGGGAGTCTACAACTCAGGCTGTCAACACATGCTCCAGCCTCTCCTCCCCCTCCTAGAAAAACAGATGGGCCGTTCGGTGCAGCCCTCTGACTTGCCCTCTGACCTCCATCCGGGTCATCTGAACGCCCTGATGGCACAAATGAAAAAATGCCGGCGAGCCCTGGGGATGGAGGTCGTGCAGGTTGTTGACGAAGAAGCTGATGAAGATGATGATGAAGAGGGTGAGGATCATCCCGAACAAATAGATTAGACCTCCATCTGTACCCCTTTTTCTTTAAATTAGTATTTTTTGTACTTTCCGGCCAGTAGAGCCGATGAATACACAACTTGTTTTGCAACTTCTGTCTTTGTAATTTCTTTTCCTGTACTCCATACTTGTTTTCTCACCCATCAATTTGCCTTTGTAATACATTTCCTGTTGCTTTCTTCCTGTTTCGACTCCATAGTTTATAGCGATCAGATTTGCCGGTTTGCGTCACCCCTTCGCTAAATCCAGAATTTAGGATTTTAATATTGATCGACCTGTTTATTCGATATCATTCATAATGAACTCCATAGTTCATTATGGAGTATAAACTATGTTTCTTCCTGTTTTTTTTTTTTTTTTTTTTTTTTTTTTTTTTTTTTTTTTACCCTCCCCATCTGTTCGGGGTATAAACTCCACTCCTGTACTTTCCTCGTCAATTTTTTGGTAATTGTCTTCAGCATTCGGGATGTAGTGTTACCCTCTTCGTTGCATCTGCCAGATTTTTCCATGTAAGCTAACCATACTGTTCGGGTACACCGATCATTCTTCATTACATTTTGGTGTATCCCGTTCGGGGAAGCGCTTGTAGATTTTTTACCCTCCCCATGTAGAATTTTTTTTTTTTTTTTTTTTTTTTTTTTTTTCAATCGTAGAGGTTCGTGAACTTTGTTGATTTCAACCCATTCGGGTGTTCTCTTATCCCAAAGGATGCTTTAACTTCTCCCAACCGTCTTGACACTTGTCAGTTATTCATTTGGATTCTTGGCGGTAGCATTTCCTTATATAAGGATGTAGCTATTTTGTTTCAGTTTTTTCTGCTGCTTCTGAATTCCTTCAAGCTTTCTCTCTCTAGAATCTTCTCTGTTATTTTATGTCTGCCTTTTCTGGTTCGTCAGATTCCGAAGAGATGGTACCCACTCTGATTCGCCATTCGAGGGGAAAAGCTCACCCCAAAGATCAAGGTACATCTACCCGATCGTCGGGTTCTAACGGGTCTTCTTCCTCACTTCATCCCGAACAGCCCCTCCCTGATGATGGATGTCAGTCGGGGGATGACCTTGTCGTTTACGAAAGGGGTATGCCTGAACGCCCCCCTCGCTATAGTCTGAACTTCCACTGCATCAGGAAACAGCGTCAACGCCTTCCAGCAGATGCCGAACAGACGCTGCGCCAATTACTACCTCCACCCCGTCAGTTTAATGCGGGGTTCATCAAACATCCCATGCGACACCGTCCGGGATGTGTGTTGGTGCATATGGACGCCCTGATTGCTGGTCTGCGGTTCCCTTTGCACCCGTTCGTTGTGGAGTTCCTCCGCCGGGTGTCAGTACTGCCGGCACAGTTCGTGCCTAGCACCTACAGGATCCTGAATGGGTTCATTGTTTGGTGCCATGAGTTGGGGATTGCCCCTAGCGCCGATCTCTTTTTGCACTGCTATGGCGTTCAGCCCTATTGGACCACCGGGTACCTGCGGCTTGTAGCCCGTCCTGGCCGTTCGCTCTTCACCGATAACCCCACCCCTCCGGAAAAATGGGAGGAAAGATTTGTGTTCGTACATGTGGGGTCGCCGCTTCCTTTTCCTGATCGGTGGAACACTTACCCCGTTCAGGATGCCTCCCCCAGGGTGGATGCATCTATTCTCTGCCAGTACGAAAGGCTCCGTCTGGCCGGTTCCAAGAACCTACGGTCTTTCTTGACTCCCGCTAAGATGCTAGCTGCTGGCATCGGTATGATTCTTCCATTACTTTGCTCGTTCGGTATATTTTTCAATATCTCGTTCATTTTTCCTTATTCTTTCCTGTAGGTGTGATTCCCCCCGTCTCCATAAAGCGTCCTGCTCCTACTCCTTCCTCCACCGCCATAGTTAGCAAGGGAAAGGAGAAGGCTATTCAGTCAGGTTCTTTGGCTGGCCGGGAATCTGGGCCAGTAAACAAGCGGCCGAGAATCGAAAGCAGCGGCGCCTTGGTCCCGATCGATCAGGTCATTGACCTGACGGATCCTTCTGTGGAAAGGATGCCCATGGTCCCCTCCCCTTCAAGGAAGCTGGGCAACAGGGGAGGCGTTGCTTCAGATAGTCTCCCGATCCCCGATCGGTTGACGGTGGAGTTTTCCGCCATGGGTCCCCGAGCCGAATGCCGGACGCTGTTCGGGCAGACTGCATCCTCCATGTGGTGCAGCACTTCTTTAAAAGCTGGCGAGGGCTTCACCAACTTGACCCATTGGTCTGATCTGGTCGAAGCAGGCCATGCTGAGTCCCTTAAGGTATGCCCTTGACTGTTCAGTTCTTTCTTCTTATAACTTTTTTTTTTTTTTTTTTTCTTGGACCTGTTCTTACTGTTGTTTCTTTTTCCACAGGCCGGTACATACTATCACCGGGCCTTCCTAGCAGCTGAACGGGAGATGACCCTTCTTCATCAGGAGCTGGACGAGAGCCAAACCCTTTTGGCTGCTGCTAGGAAAATGGCTGCAGATCTCCAAGATCGAGCCAACAAGGGTGACAAGGCCAGGGCTGAATTGGCCGAACTGGAACAGAGGCTCCAGCGTCGCGATCGGGAGATCCGGGCGCTGAAGGACAAGATTGCTGCTGCCGAAGCTGCTGGTGTCAAGTTCAAAAAGACCCAGCCTAAAGAGGGCGGACAGCCAGCAGCACCCGTTCAGGCCGATATTTCTAGAATCACTCAGCAGGCAGTGATTGATTTCCAACGGGGGAAAGGCCTGAACCTCGCCCTAGAAAATACTGCTCGGGAGTTCCTCGGCAAGCATCTGGGCGAATTCCTAGAGAGGAGCAAGGACCCATTACATGATGGCCTCAAGCTTCTTGATGAGACCCCGTCCGGGACAGCCTTCGCCAATGCTCTAGCAAGGGACACCCTTGTTAAGTGCCAGGATATGCTAGTCGACCGGAATCTGGAGGTGATCAAGGAATCGTTCGATGAACCCTTCGACCCCAAGGAGGAAGGTTTCGATCCCTTATTCTGCCGTGCTTATCAACGGGTGATGGAGAAGAGGCAGAAGGCTAAGGATTCAGCCAATCCCCCGAACTCCAACTCGGATGGCGTGCCGAACAAGGATCCTCCCGTAGCTTAGTTACTTCTGTTGTAATCCCCTTTTCTTCTTCTCATGTATAATTCCCGGTCAGTAGTGCCGAAGAATAAAGATTGATCCGTTTCCGAATGACTTGCTTCCCGAACACTCAAATTTTTTTTTTTTTTTATTTTTTTTTTTTTTATTTTATTCAACTCAACATCATGTTTGAGATGTAAGCTGTTCGGCCCGTCCCTAACACCAAAGTTGAGGTGCAAGCTGTTCGATTGATTTTCGTCTGTTGTTCTTTGTTTCCTGAACGCACAAGACATAATGTTAAATGCTTGCTGCGCCCCCGAGCACCATGTTTCAGATGCATGCCGTCCGGTTTATTACCGTCGACTGGTTGTTCCTTGAACGCGCAAGTCATCAATGTTAAATGCTTGCTGCGCCCCCGAGCACCATGTTTCAGATGCATGCCGTCCGGTTTATTACCGTCGACTGGTTGTTTCCTGAAGGCTAAAGTAACCTGTTCGGGTTATCATCCGCGGTTTTCCTTATCCGCAAGGCAATCACCTCTTGCTGCAAGACAGTTTCACAATTCGTGTAGTGTCTGCCATCTTCCAAGCCCATAATTTCGATGCATACCGTCGGTTTTACCGTCCGGGGTCATCCATATTCTGAGGTTGAGATGTCCATCCTGGTCCGTTGAAAATAAGGCTCCCAATTCGGGTCTCCCCCTTATTCTCTGCCAAAATGGAGACTCGCCTCCAGGATACAGCTCGGGTTCCACCACCATAAAGTTCAGGCGAGCTGTATGCCCAAGGCAAGATTTTAAGACCAGAGTCCCGATCCCCCGCTCGGTCACCCTATGACTTCGGATGCCGCCCGGTTCGTCCTACTCAAGATCTTTTACACCATCCCCCAAGCCGAGTCCGGGCTTGGTATCCTGCACCTTGTATTTTTTTTTTTTTTTTTTTTTTTTTTTGTGCTGAGATGATGGCTCCCCATGGATCGAGATAAATGATATCTATAGATCAAGGTGAGACTTTTGGCCGAGTTTGTGGTGATGCCGTTCGGCATGTTAATGCCGTTGGGCTTGCAATATTCCTCTTAACTCTGGCCTCTGTGGAAGCATTGTTCTCCCTCTTTTTTTTTTTTTTTTTTTTTTTTTTTTTTTTTTTTTAGAGGTGGCAACAGCCGTTTTTTATTGATAAAATTTCCGCAAGTGCGTAGCGTTCCATATCCCTGCCGGACAGCCTTCGGTATCCTGTAGGTAAAAAGTCCCTATCCGGTATTTTTTCCAGACCCGGTATGGTCCCTCCCAATTCTTTGACATCTTCCCGCCCTCTAGCGGTTTGCTTTTTTCTCTATTCCTCAGGACAAGGTCTCCGACTTCGATCGAACGGATTTTAGCCTGCTTATCCACATACCTCTTAGTCGCCCGGTGATATTCCTCCATTCGTAAGGCTGAGAGATCCCTTCTTTCCTCTATGAAGTGGAGTTCAGCACGCAGATTGTCCTCATTCTGCTCAGGATCATAGTGGATGGTTCTGTGAGTGGGCACCAAGACCTCAGTTGGGACCTTAGCCTGAAATCCATAAGCGAGGGCGAACGGTGTCTCTCCGGTTGCTGTTCGGGGAGTTGTCCTGTATGTCCACAAGACGTAGTTTAACTGTTCGGGCCAGGTTGACGCGTAATCTTCGAGCTTCTTTTTTATACCATCCATGATGGTTCTGTTCATGTTCTCTACCTGCCCGTTCGCCTGCGGATATGCTACGGAAGCCCTTGAATGCTTGATTCCCCATCTAGTGAGGAATTCCTCGAAGTTCTTGCTCACAAACTGTCGTCCATTATCCGTGATGACCTGCTCGGGCAGCCCGAATCTGCATATAATATTTTGCCAAACAAAACGTTGACATTGAAAATCCGTGATACTGGCCAGGGGTTCGGCTTCCACCCATTTGGTGAAGTAATCAATTCCTACTATGATGTACTTCCTTCCTCCGGTCGCATTAGGTAGGGGCCCTAGCAAGTCGATCCCCCATCTAGCGAATGGTAATGATATGGTCATTGGAGTGTAAAAGGTCGCAGGCCGCCCAGGTACTGGTGCGTAGAGTTGACATATTTTGCACTTCTTTGTGTGCCCAAAACAGTCCTGCTGAATAGTTGGCCAATAGTAACCCTGCAGGATGATTTTCCTAGCCAGGGTTTTTGGCCCCTGATGGCTGGAGCAGATACCTTCGTGAATTTCTTCCATCACAGCGGCTGCCTGATCGGGTGGAAGGCATTTCAGATATGGCCCCCCGAACGTCTTTTTGTACAGCTGTCCGTCCACTAGTTCGAACATTGGGGCCCTTCGCTGTATACAAGTGAGGTTGTACACGTCATTTTTATCGTTCGGCAAAGTCCCATCCTTCAGGTAATTTGTCAAGTCAGTGACCCAGCTTGGAACGGCATAGGACACGACATCTACCCGCACAACCATTGTTGCCGGTGTGGTCAGTATTTCTTTCTGTGCGAACCTCTGGATGTGTGCAGGGATGCCCGAGGCATGATCATCCCGAACGGCGCATTCCAGTTTGGATAGGATGTCTGCCTCACTGTTTTCGATTCTGGGAACCTGGTCAATCACCACCTGTTCGAACCTGCCGATTTCTTCCTCAACCAGTTCCTTGTAGGCTTTTAGCCGTTCTTCCCTAACCTCGGCAGATCCATTAATCTGGCTTACCACCAGCTGACTATCCGAACGGACCTTTAATCTGCTGGCCCCCAGGGCCTTGGCATACTTTAAACCAGCAATAAGGGCCTCATACTCGGCCTCATTGTTGGTTACCTTGAAGTCAAACTGTACGGAGTAGTATGCCTTGAACCCCTCGGGGCATGTGATCACAGCACCCCCACCACAGCCTTTGCTACTGGATGCTCCATCCACATACATTTCCCACCAATGGTCCTGTACTCCTCCGTTCGCTCCTTCTGCAGTTGATCTGGCAGTGCATTCGGCAATGAAGTCAGCCAAAGCCTGTCCCTTGATCGTGGGGCGAGGCTTGAAGTCTATTTCATACTGCCCGATCAGGAGGGACCACTTGGTGATACGCCCACTTGCCATAGGATTTCTCAGTATGGTGGCCAGGGGCTGGGTGGTGTAGATGGTGACTGGGTGGGCCTGGAAATAGGGTGCCAGTCGTTTGATGGTAGCAATCAATGCTAAAATGGTTTTTTCCAGTAGGGTGTACCTGGTTTCTGGCCCGTTCAGGGCTTTGCTCACAAAGTATATAGGGCGCTGAACGCCCTCATCTTCCTTTAATAAAACAGAGCTGACCGCCAGATCAGCCACAGCCAGATACATATAGAGATGTTCCCCCGGGTCTGCTTTAGTTAAGACCAGGGGGGAAGACAGGTACAATTTAAATTCTTCAAAAGCTGCCTGACATTCTGTTGTCCATTCGAACGGGTTGGCCTTTTTCATTATTTGGAAAAATGGAATGGCGCGATCGGCCAGTTTAGCCATAAATCGGCTCAAAGCCGCTAACCTTCCGGTCAACTTCTGAACTTCTTTCAAGTTCCGCGGTGCTTCCATGTCCATGATTGCCTTTACTTTCTCAGGATTAGGCTCAATCCCCCGCTCGCTCATCATATAACCCAAAAATTTGCCCCCCTTGACTGCGAAGGCGCACTTTTTTGGATTCAGTCTCATGTTGGCCTTCTGCATGATCCCGAAGACCCTTTCCATATCCCGGACATGATCCTCCTTCTTCCTGCTCTTGATCAGGATGTCATCTACGTATGCCTCCATGGTTACCCCTAGTACCTCTTTGAAGAGTATGCCGATCATTCTTTGAAAAGTGGCCATTGCATTCTTCAACCCGAACGGCATGACGATATAGCAGAACACGCCGTCCGAGGTGACGAACGCAGTTTTTTCTGCATCATCTGGGTGCATGAAGACTTGGTGATAACCCCGGAAGGCATCCATAAAGCTCAGCAGTTCACATCCTGCCGTTTCGTCCACCAGCAGGTCTATTCGTGGGACAGGATAGGGGTCCATGGGGCAGGCTTTGTTCAGATCAGAGTAGTCCACACACATTCTCCAAGTAGCTCCTTTTGGAGCAAGGACCACATTAGCCAACCATTCGACATGGATGACTGGTCTAATGTGCCTGATTCTCAGTAAGGTGGCTACCTCCTGCTTTGTGAATTCCCGCCGTTCGGCCGCCTGATATCTCTTCTTCTGTTGGACTGGCCTGGCATCAGGCCGAACGGCCAACTTGTGGCAGATGAGGGCCGGATCAATTCCCGGCATGTCTTCGGGTCCTCGGGCAAATAGGACCTGGAATCTCTTCAGGACAGCGATCACCCCCTCCCTGATTCCCCCTTCAAGGTCCACCCCGATCGCAATTTTACGATCGGGAGGGGAATCAAGCTCGATGTATTCTAAGAGGGTGGCTGGCTCGGGGCGTCCCTCGAACTCCGTACGCCGGGTCTGTACCTCAATGCTGTTTACCCGCTGTCCCCGGGTGGTCATTTGTTTCAAAGCTTCCCGGTAGCACGTTCGGGCTATGGCAGGATCTGTTCGAGCCACTCCTACCCCAGTGTCAGTTGGGAATTTGATGCATGAGTGTCGAACAGAGGCAATTGCCTCCAAATCTTCTAGCCCCGGACGGCCCAATATGGCGTTGTGGGCACATGCAATATCCACCACCACAAATGTCATCCGGACTGCCGCTCGGTGGATTTCATCGCCAATTTCTACCAGAAGCTGGATGGTGCCTTCTGCCTCTATTACATTGCCGGTGAAGCTAGCCAGCGGTGTCTTCAGCTTGGTCAGCTGGTCCTTCTTCAGCTTCATCTTCTCCAACGTGCGTAAATACAGCACGTTCACACTGCTTCCCGTGTCCACCAGAACTCGGTGGATCAAGGCGTTGTCTATACACATGCTCACCACTAACTCGTCCCTGTGCGGACTTGGTGAGTTGGGTAGATCAGCCACCCCGAACGTAATTGGCTCCAAGCGGCCCTTCTTTGTGGGAGGTGCAGCTACAGTGGCGACATAGAGGCTGCGCTCAAATTTCTTACGTTCGGCGGCCGTATCACCGGTCTCCCCTCCACCAAAGATGACTTTTACCTCCAACCGTGGCTTTTTTCCCGGATTCCCAGACCCCTCAGCCTCTTCTATAGGGGGAAGGTATGAATCATTACTGGGCTCTGCATCCCGCTGGGCATCCCGCTTCCAGCTATTGGATCGGGGAGGGCGCTGGTTGGGGGAAGGGCCGTTCAGGTTGGTGCTGACATACTTCCTCAGGTAGCCCTTTTGGATCAGGTCCTCAATTGCCACATGTAGGGCGTGGCAATCCTTCGTGAGGTGCCCATTGCGCTGGTAGTATCTGCAGTAGGAGCTTGGGGTAGGTCCCATCACGGGCCTTGTGTCAGTAGGGGGAGGAATAGCGTTGTGTTCCAAGTGGAAAACACCGGCTATAGACATGACCAGGGGGGTGAAGCGTGTAGTCCTTCGATGAGGTGCTGCAGTCGCTGGTGTGGGTCCCAGACGTTCTGCCAGTCTTGAAGTGGGAGGTTGCGGTGCCGTTCGGTCCCTTATCCTGATCTCTTCTTCCAGGGCCGCATAGTTCCTGGCCCTTTCCAGGATGTCTGGGTAGCTGGTCCCCGGATTTCTCTTCAGCTCCCTGTATAAATCTCCCGTCTGAAGGGCATCGGTGAAAAGAAGGATGACAGTCTCATCTGTCATGCCGGTCACCTTCAGGGTTTCGGTCCTCCACCTAGTGAGGAATCCGGAGATTGATTCTTTAGGCCCTTGCCTCACACTGGTTAGATACCCGAAATGTAATTTCGGGGTTGTGCTGGAGGCGAACTGAGCCAAGAACAAGGTGGATAGCTCCGCAAAGCTCCCGATCGACCCGGGTTGTAATGTTCCGAACCATTCCTGGGCTGGTCCCCGAAGGGTACTGAAGAACAGCCTGCATATTGCCGCGTCGGTGGCCCCCAATAGCATGAGGCCACACTGGTAACTCCTCAGGTGTACGTGGGGATCTCCCACCCCATCGTATGCTAAGTCGGTCGAGGGACGGCAGTCCTTCAGGATTTCGGCATTCATGATTTCCCTAGTAAAGGGAGAGGTGATCCCAACCCGTGCTGGCGGGGTTTGTTGGGGCGCCCGGTTGACCTGCTCTCTGAGCTCAGTCATCTGCCTCCTCATTTCGGCCATTTCGTCGTCTTGGGCCGTTCGGGGAGTATGTGGCATCCTAGCATCGACATATTCTGGTATTCTGTTTTGGGGGGGAGCAGCTGTGTTAGCCCTCCTCCGGATGAATCGTTCCCCATCCCTCTGGATATACTGGAAGTGTTGTCCAACGGGATCTACCATGGGGGTAGGTTCCCTATATCCGTTTCGAGGGGCGGACGGGGTTCGACTGGTTGGTGCTCCCCGTCTGGGGGTATGGGCCCTCCAGTGGTTCCTGCGGTGTTCCTCGGAATGAACTGAGGCCATCGTGGTCTCAATGTCCTCCTCTTCGTCGAAAGATGGCATGGGACGCAACGGGGATGGTGGCTCATGAGTTTCATCCGTGTAGCCCTGCTCCTGTTCGTCCGCCATGCGTTGCATGGCCTCCGCCATATCCCTCATCAACTGAGGGTTCATCCTTACATCCCGGGGGATGATTTGCTCGAACTCCCGGGTGGCACTGCCACTGGCGTGTCCTTGCCTGGACCACCCCTCAGAGGATCTATGGTCTCCTTGTCCTCTGGATGCAGAACTCGGTGTAGCGGTATGAAGCCTAGCCATTTCAAAAAATGGTGCTTAGATCAGCTGTTTTCCTTGAACTTTTAGTTTCGTTTCCCACAGACGGCGCCAATGTTGAGGTTTATTCCCGAAGATCCGAAAGCCCAACACAAGCCTTGGATATTGTAGGGATATTGGGTAGGGTTGAAATATGTGCAAAATATAAAATAGTGAAATAATATCCAACTCAAGAACTTATTTATATTCTGTAATTAAGCAATTACACTGAAATTACCCGAACGGTAGATGAATATGAGATTACAAGGATGGGAGATGTAAATCTATTGCTAAGCTCTGAGTATTAAAATGCTAACCCTTTACAATGATCTAAACATGGATATTTATACTAAAATGGGGATGGGTAAGGTGGACACGTGGTCGAATCTGGTAGGCTATCACCTCTGCCATGTAAGCACCCATGCCCCCACTTGCTGCCGCCATGATCCAGCCTTCAATGCGGCCTCCACTTGCTGATTGCCCGTTCGGTCAAGGTGTTCGGTGTGTGGGACCCCGCCATAGGTGATAATTTCTACCTGAAGTATCCCGAACGCCGATCGATATTTGGGCCTTGATACCTTGGCATAATCGTTACCCAGAATGTTCCAAGTATAAGTTTTATCCCGAATGCCGTTCGGGAGTTCTTTGGGCTTGCTGCTTCTTCCCGGATTTGGGCCTGGGGATATTGGGCCTGGACCCAATATCCCAACAGTTATGAAATGTGATTTTTCAAGATTCTCATTTTTTTATTGTTAAGAATTCCTTTTTTCAAAAAGTTCCTTTTTATTACCCACTGATCTTTTGTTTCTTTCATGTTCTAATTTTGATACTTAGAGCCAGTTTAGTAACACTGAAATTGGCCAGCTAAATTGTCTTGTCCTTTTGAATTAGTTGAAATTGATTCTTTTGATTTATGGATGAATTTAATTTAAAGTATATTTCACTAATGAAGTAAATAAAAAAATTATATCAAAAGCAGTTAAAAATGATCATGTGAAGTAACTTCAATTTAAAACACACCACAAATGATAAATCTATATTTTCATATTTGCCCTTGTTCTTAAAAATAATGAATAATAAATTGAACTAAATTTTGTATTTTTATTTTATTGGCACTCGATGTGATTATCATTTTCTTTTGCTAATTTTTTTTAATTCTCGAGTGACATTATAATATGAAGGAATAAGGTTTGTTACACTGTAACGAAGGGAGTAGTAGTATGAAATTGGTTAAATCTGTTGAAATGGATGAAATCCTGAGAGAAGTGGTTGAATTAGTTGAATCTATTTGTTTATGGATAAATTCAATTTAAAATAATTTTATTAATGAAATCAAGAAAAACATTATATGAAAAGTAGCTAAAATGATCATAACTTCCTTTATTCAGACATCAAAATAGATCATAAATTGAATATAGATAATTTTAAGCATAATTATAGAGATCATTAATAAATTATATTTTTATATATTCAATACTGATCTCATATGAAATATCACAAAAAATTATGATTTTTGATATATTTTTTGTAAAAATTGGAACAAAAATGAAAAAGTTATAATACTTTTAAAAAATTGGGGTTTTTTATAGGTTGGGCTCCACCAACTGCAAATCCTACGGTTGCTCCCCTTCCATTTCAAAATGAGAAAAGGGGCAAATAAGCCCTCCAACTAACCAAAAAAGTGCAAATAAGCCCTAATATAGGAGTGTCTGTCCGACCATCGTCATTTGGGGAGGTTCGAGGGTAAGTTTGACCGTCGTTATTCAATCAGGCACTCCTATATAAGGGCTTATTTTCACTTTTTTGGTTAGTTCGAGGGCGTATTTGCCCCTTTTCCCTTTCAAAATTGGAGAAGTTCGGTATTTTGGAGTGAAAAAGCCACAAGTCATTGGTATAAAAATGAGTGAATTGAGGATAGTCTGACACATAGGATTCATTAAGGGTAAATTTGTATTTTTATGAGCTATTTCTTTTCTTATATATAAATAGAATAGATAATATAAAACAATACTTAAAGCACTACATATGAGAGAATATTTTCCGCTCAATTGTTAGCTGGCTTATCTAATACCTAAAAACACTATATATGAGAGAAAATTCTTTAGTTGAATTGTTTATTTGATTATCTTATACCTAAAAGCACTGTTTATGAGAGAGAAAATCTCTCGCCCAACTGTTAACCGGTTTATCTTATACCTAAAAACACTATATATGATCTTTTTACAGTATGGAAATTGTTTTAAAAAAATGATATGCCCGACCTCTCAAAAATATTATTTTAAGGAAGGTAATGCATATAATTTATATGTGACTTTATTTAGCAAGTTTGAAATTATTTTTTAAACTTTATTTCATAAACACAATACATATGAGACAGAGAATTCCATCTCACTCAGTTGTTATCCGAATTATCTTTTACCTAAAATCCCCCCTCAATTCCGTAAGAACCACATCATTTTTTTCATTTATTGGTAAATCAACTTTGATTCTCTCTCACCCAAAGCTATGATACTATGAACATGATTAAAAAATCATTTGAAGTCAAGGCACTATGTGATACTCTTTCTATCACTATGTACATTATAGAGATCTTTTCAGGAATTATATTTGATCAGTAGAGGATGCTCATAAGTCTGTCTCGTTTGTATGTACCGAATTGCAAGTCCACAATAGTAACCAAATTCAAGTATATTTATAGTTTTGAATTACTCACATGTTACTATCATAAAGTTATTATTTCAACATGTTGATTTTTAATGAAATGTGATGTTTCTAGATTCTCATTTTTTTACTGTTAAAAAGTACTTTATTCAAAAAGTCCCTTTTTATTAGCCACCAATATGTTGTTACTATCATGTTCTAATTTGGATACTTAGAACCAGTTTATTAATAGGGAAATTGACTCAATTGTACGATCCTTTTGAAATTGATGAAATACTAATAGAAGTAACTGAATTGATTGAAATTGATTTTTTGATTTATGGTAATTTTAATTATGTGATATTAATGAAGTAAATAAAAACTTACATGGAAAGGAGTAAAAATGGACTCTTTACATTAACTTTAGTTTAAAACAAACCAAAAACGATCATTCTATATTTTATATTTTCCCCTTTCTTCTTAAAAGTAAAGAATAATAACTTCAGTTGAACTAAATTTTGAAGCTTTATATTATTAGCACTCGATGTGATTATTATTTTTATTTGCTATTTTTTTATTCTCACGTGACATAATAACAGGAAGGAATAAGATTTGTCATAATTTAATGAAGGGAGCAAAAAAAAATTGAAAATAACATTTGATTTTTATTACTCATAGGGTTGATAAATTCAAATTACTCATCGTCTTGAATTTAGACCAACTCAAAACAAAATAAAATAGACAAACTCGAAGTTGTTTTTAGAACTTAGTAGATTTTCGTTTGCGATTTTTCATACATCAAACCAATGTCATCAAATCATGAAATACTTTAAGCAAGTTTTATTAAATTTTTATAGTATTTTTAGATTTTTCATTTCATGGTCTGATATTAATTTTAGAGACCATTGAGTAGTACTGAAATTAATTAAATTTGTTAAAATGGGTGAATTTCTGAGAGAAGTGGTTGAAGTAGTTGAATCTATTGGTTTATGGATAACGTTAACTTGAAATAATTTTATTAGTGAAATAAAGAAAATCATTATATGAAAAGTAACTAAAAATGATCATTTACAGTAACTTTCCCAAGAATAGCAAAAAAGATTAGAAAAAAGATATAGATAATTTTAAGCATAATTACAGAGGCTATTAATAAATTGTATTTTTATATATTTAATATTGATCTCATATGAAAGATCACCAAAAATTATGAATTTTGATATATTTTTTGTAAAAATTGGAACAAAAATGAAAAAATTATAATGTTTTAAAGAAAATTGGCGTTTTTTATTGCTTGGGCCCCACCAGCTACATCTCCTATTGGTGCTCCTTCCCTTCCATGGATAAGTTCGGCACTTCGGAGTAAAATTGGCCACGTGTCATTACTATAGCAAATGAGTGAATTAAGGAAAGCTAGACACATAAGATTCATTAAGGGTAAAATTGTATTTTTATGAGCTGTCTCTTTTCTTATATATAAATAGATTATCCCTGCAATGGTTCAACTCTTTTTGTCAAACGTGTTTAATTCATTCAGCTAGCAATTCAAATTCAGCATTTCAAAGTTCAGCTCCAAACAATAGTTTCCGATTCAGACAATAGCCTCTATTTCAGACATTAGCCTCCAATTCCAGCTCGTTGTGCCAAACATAGTGTTAATGGTGTATATTTTGATTCTTTATTTAAATATTATTTCATTGTAATTTAATGGAAAGAAGGAATAGAGGGTAGTATAAATCAAAGCATCGTGAAAAGGGAAAGGGGGGCTCGATCAACTTTTGTATTCACAACTCAATATTGAAATAATATTCATAACCTTGATCTTTGTTTCTTGGAGTGTATTCTTGCACGAAACCCCTCAAATCCTTATTTTGATTATTTGATTAGCTTATCGATTATTTGCTTAAACAGTCCTCATTGTCACTCCTCTCTCTTTGTAAGAATTTTAATCAGGGTCGGTCCTGTCCATTTATGGGCCTATGGGCGATACGCTTATTCGGGCCTATATCCAAGATAAATCGTAAACCACATACTTATTAAGTTATTTTACATATAAATTAGGAAAACATGTTAAGTAAGACCTTCTACTATAATGAAATCGTCACATAAGAGCATGTACGCAATAAAGTGTCAAATAAATACGTATACTTATAAAAAACAATCGGATGAGTCATAACAACCCGTCAACAACCTTCTAATCTCGATTTTATCTTACATGTCGTTATTTTTGCCTTGTATTTAAGTCAATCCTAGCTAAATATTCCACATTAGCCTTATAATTTGTTTTAAAAAGATAGTTGAGTGTACACCAAAATCAGGGTTACGAGGTTGTCAAAAGGTCGTATTTATATGACACTTTATTGAGTACACAGCCTTATGTGATGATTTTGTAATAGTAAAAGACCTTATTTGACCATTTTCTATATAAATTATAATAAAAGTATCTAACGAAGTTCATAAAATAAAGGAGAGGATCACTTTATTATTATTTAAGTTACATAGTTAGGCAAATGTAACAACACGAGTATCGAATAAAAAGAAAAAAATTACTTTAAAACGTTTCTCGTAGAACAATGTGAAGCAAAACTCATAGACAACCTTCTTTCCACTAATAATTAAGTATGACAAACAATAAAAACATCAAATATAACAACACTAAACTTTCTTTTAGTTACAACTGAAAAGATAAATGAAAATAAATATTACTACATATTGAATTCACAAGTTGAGAATGATTTATTGACCGCTAAGAATTTAAAGTTTGAAGTCTCGAAAGAATGAAGGTTTTCAAAGAGACAAAATGTTTGGCCGCCAAGAAGATTGCCAATTTGTCATCCTCTTTAACTACTATTAGGAACTCATATATAGTTTTTTTCAATTTGGAAACAAATAAATAATTGGCATGAGATTTGGGAGCAACGGGCTCTAAAATAATTATATAAATTTGTTATGTTATATTAAAATGAATACAAAACCTTAAAGGCCAAAGAGATGTGAAGAGTGAAGAGACGTGTCTTTTATTGATCCTGCAACAGTTGTATTGCTTTTAAAAAACTAAAATCGATTCTACTTAAGATTAAATTAATGTATATATATTGTTTTTTAAACTTGGATCTGTTTAATTTTATATATATATATATATATATGTTTTAAATTTTCAAATTGTCAATAAAATTAAACATTGGGCCTAATTCATTGAACTTAAGAATAAAAGAAGAAGCCTACTCACACAATATACAAAGAAAAGATTTTGGGCCTATTTTTTCTTCTATATCTTTTTGGGCCTAGGGCGGTCGCCCCTGTTGCCCTCCCCCCAGAACCGGCCCTGATTTTAATTGATCAGCTCACTTTCACTTGGACTGCTATATTTTATCCTCTAAATAGGAGTAATTACCGCCAAATGTGAAAAAAACTGTGATATTTAAAGTCCAATACTACCAAAATATGACCGTATTACTCCTATTAGAAATACGTAGTACTTCGTAAAAGCATGATAATCATATTTTGAAATGTACGAATACTTTTAAGATGTTTATACTTTTAATATTATGAGATCAGACCAGACTTAAACAATTGTAAAATCATTAGAGATCAAATATTTACCAGACTAGATCAAACCAATTGAAACCAAATCAGATCATACCAGTAAATTTCAGATCAAACACTTAGACAACTTCCATTAATTTTTTATAACAAAAAATATTATTTCGTTACTTTGATGCGGAGTATCATTTGTATATATGTGTGTAGCGTCTAATGCTCTCGTCTAGGTAGTTTCCACTTTGATAATTTGTCCATAGTTAGGGCCTATTTTGATGGAGTGTTTAAAAGTGTTAGTAATGGAAGTGTTAGTAAGTGTTAGTAAGGGCCCAGAAGGAAAAGGAAGGGAAGTGCAAGTGTTAGACATAATTTTACCTTGTTTGGGAGAGCTAATGAGTGAAGTGTTAATTATGGAAGTGTTAATAATTTTACCTTGAGGCAGAAGAAACAAGTATGAAGAATAGATGAAAAAGGCAGACCATCAGATCTGTGGGAAAGAGATTTGAAGTGAGATGTTAAAACATTTTATGTTTTTAGGGTAATGATGTTTTTACTTGGACTGTAATTTGTCCCAGACCAGATCAGACCAGGCCAGATCAGACCAGACCATATCGGACCACACTTGGATAGTTATAAAATTACAAAGAAACTAGACCAGTTCAGACCAGAGCAGACTAAACTAGACCAGCAAATTACAGTCCAAGTAAAAACATCCAAAATGAGAAGGGTAATAATTGTCCAACACCTCAAAACACTCCAAATCAAGGTGTTAAAAAGTGGACAATTGAGGTGCTGAGAAGGTTATTATTAACACTTCCTAACCCTTACTAACAATTCTTAACACCTCTTAATTTTTCTCCCAAACAAGTGTTAGTATCAACATTTACTAACACTTCTATTACTAAGACTCTTCAACACTAAATCCAAATAGGCCGTTAGTATCTCGGGAGGGAGAGATCAAATAATAATGTAAGGGCATCTCTAATGGCAGAGTCAATTGGGGTTCTAAGTCATCAATTGCACTTTGTTTTACCAAATTTACTCTCCAATGCAATGATTAATGGACCTCCAAAATCTGATGTGGGAATAGACAATGTCCAGCACCAGTTCTATTTCTAGACCTTTGGTCCGACCTCCTCACAACAAAAGAATTCTTTTGCTCCAAGTACATGAACGTTTTCTTTTCTCTTGCATCAATTATCCTTGAACCCTTCTTGATGTATACACATATGTATCCACTTTTGTACATTGCTTGTGTACACAGACAATTGAGAGATAAATGATGCCCCTTCTTAACAAATTGCCCGTGTACAAAGGCAAAATAGTGGTGTGTACAAAAGTGGGTAGAAATTGAATTTTTCATTATCCTTTTTCCTATTTAGGGGGTGTTTGGAACTGATTCTGCTTCTGCTTCTTTTTTAAAAGTAGAAGCAGAATCAGAATCAGTTTTCAGAAGCTGGTACCTCACAACTTCTAAAAAAACTGATTCTGAGAGTAAATTAGAGCTCCAGAAGTGCTTCTGGAATTTCACCCAAACACTCCAGCTTCTGCTTCTGCTCCCTGAAAGAGCAGAATCAGTTTAGAGAATCAGATCCAAACACCCCCTTAATCTTCCTTCTTGTATTGGAGTACAAACCCAACAGACTAGGATCCTTTTGTTGTTGTTTTTTATCTGGACCATCTCCATTTCTTTGCCAGCACCAATGCACAACATCATTGGAGATGGCAATTTTCTGGATTTGGCTGTTCACGGCGTCTGACCTCTGAAGCAACTCCTGAACAATGCAAATTAAACCGAAGTGCACACAGTTATTATAAAGCCAAAAAAGGAAAGAAAACCAATCAAAACTGCGAATCCCCACCCAGTTCATGGGGAGGTGGAGAGCCGCCGCCGCCGCACTCAATTTCTCACGCTTACCCTCTAAACCAAAGCTCTGTCATAAGTACACCGTGAACCCTCCTCGCAGCAGGTTTCCAGATTTTGCATCAGCAGCTGCAGTCCCGCCCATCTCTGGAAACCTCGAGTCCAAGTCCTTCTCCGCTGCTCCATGGCCATATCCTCTCTATATCGATGATTTCGAATGCAATCCTGTAGATTTTGCTCGGATTCCAGATCCAAAAGAGGACGAGGAACCTGGAAAAATTCAAATAAAAGCTTATTTTCTTTCTACCAGGTTCGTTGTTTCATATTTTGCATCAATCACTTTGACGTGTTTCTAAATTCTACCCCTCTATTTATTTCTTTTTAGTAACGGCAAATAAGTTCTTTTTTCTTTTCAGTAATGGAAAACGAGAACTAGTCTAAGTTTTCATTTTTTAAGGAGTGAGCTAACCCGTTAAGTTCATTATTTGCTTCTTATAAAGAAAATTTGGCGATTTTGCCTTTAGTGGTCACTCTTCACATCTTGCTAACTGTATGAAGATTTGATGATGATATTTTTGCGGTGGAGTTTTTTCCTTTGGTATTTCGAGATTCATGAAAGAACAGAGGATTTGTATTTGACTCCTGGTAAAAATGGTTCCATTTGGTAGGAGAACTATTCTATGTATGAACAGCAGAATAAGCTGCTGTTGGCATACTCATTTGGCTGAAATGGATGGTGAACAGACAATTTTAAAAGAAAATTCAGCTTATTCAAGTCATTTGGACCAAATAATCCTTACCAAACAGACCCTATGCCTACGCAAATGCTTATCAAGCGATGGAATACTTCCTCTTTTCTGGTGTAATAATTATAACATACAGCTGCGCACAGAAATGAAGACCTTGTGGAAGTTGTGTTTTTTCCCAATATTACCCATGTGATTAGCTGATAGGACATGTAGATTATAGTGTTTCAATAAAAGTTACAATACATATTAGCTGGTAGCTACCATTTCTTTTTGCTACAACAGAAGTCCAACAGATGGAGTTGCAAAAAAAAAAAAAACTCCCCATATCTCAAATTTACCCATGTTACAACATTGAAGTGGAATACAGAATACACCATACGTTCACTTACAGTTATTTACTACGTCTTAAAAAACAAACCCACACTTTACACTAAGATTAAATACAACTGCCGGGCTATGGACAAACTACATAGTGGCACACATAACAGTGGATGAAGTGGTTTCAATTCTAGAGCTTTTTCAACTACAGGTGACCGATTTCAACCTTGATGTTGGCGCAAATCGCTATAATGACATACTCTGTTGTTTCTTCCGTAAAATTGATAGATGAAGAAGATGCTGCAGAAATAGCTGTCAACGATGTTATTACAAGCTAGACACCAATGTGAAGAATAAAGTAGAACTAGAACGTCATTAAAGGAAACACCTTGTTAGAGAATGGCAATCTTAGTATTTGGGTAAGATATGACCAAATGAAATACAGTGTCTTTTGGGTAAATAGAGCCTATTAGGAGTAACTTTGGCGCTGTTTTAGAAATCTTATGATCTTTCCAATGAGATAAGAAAGTCTTAAAACATAATCAGGTACATCAAGATATGATCAAATGAAATATTTATCCCAACCAAGAAGTGTATCCTCAAAAATAAACTCACGAACCATTTCCAAATGGAGTACTCAAGACACTCCTATAATAACCAATATTAATATGATATCTATGGTCTGAGAGCTGCTACACGCAGGACTAGAGACAAGGAAAAAAACAGCGCTCTAAGCTAGAGAGCTGCTCAATGAATCGAAATTACACTAACCCTTTTAAAAAAAGAAAACTGCTGGTGTGGTTTAGAGTGTAGGGAAAAGATTTAAATAAGTAAAAACAAAATTTAGAATCTGCGATAGAGTTCTGCTACTAACCAACAGTTATACAAAATTGAATTCAGCCAGTCTCAAACCCAAAATGCCTAATTCAATATGTTAAAATTTTATACCTACTAAATGCCTAAAAAAATAGCACTAAGAATCAGATTGTAGTTGTGAAGCTTTCCCTTCCCAAAACCTTCCCCTGTTGCGCGGAAATCAGAAATCTAGAAGTAGGGGAGGCCAAAACTGTATTTTTTTTGAAATCTAGGATCACTATGTAAATTGTAAAACAGTCCATCTTCCAAAATAAGACTATAAATTATTTTGTTCTAACTACTAAATTCTCTCGGTGAACAGTCATAATACTCATGATTGCATAGAAGACTTGGAAATTAAACTTAACAGGTAGTCAGGTACATCAAAATATGATCAAATGAAATACTTATCCCGTTTTGTGTAAATAGAACCTATTAGGAGTAACTCCGGTGTTGTTTTTGAATACATGCCCATCTTTTAATATTTGGTAAGTGATGTATGCATAAGAGTTTTATAAATAATTATGATCTTTCCAACGAGATAAGAAAGTCTTCAAATGAAATACTTAGGAGTAACTTCGGTGTTGTTTTTGAATATGTGCCCATCCTTTAATATTTGGTAAATGATGCCTGAATAAGAGTTTGAGAAATCATTATGATAATTCCAAAGTAAGACAAAGGGAAGGGTAGAAGGGAAACCAAAGATTTTATTTTGCTTCAAGTTCTGCATCTTCAATAATCGGCATCTAACGAGCTCACCACAACCACCTCCCTCTCCACCTCATTCACTTGCTTCTCGTTTCATTTGCCATTTCTTTCTCTTTATCATGGATGAGGGGGGATTCCAAGAGCAATTAACAAAGACCTAAATAGGCGTGCATCATGTCAATTCTACATTTGATCCATGCTCTAACTTTGCTCACTTTTGAGACATGACTATTGTTTCTTACCCACCTATGGTCCTTCCGTCGATATTTCTGGAGCTTTAAAACACCTGAGGTATGTTGGAAATTTGGCTTTAAGGACCATAGATGGGTAAAAACAACATTCATCCACCAAAAGTGGTTAAACTGAAAGACGTAGACCAAATGTGTGATAAACATAATACTCGCAGTATCAAAAGTGGAACTAGTTCTATGTTTTACTCTCCAAAATAAAAGTGTTTGCAATTACTTTGAAACTATCAGGAAACGAAAGTGTTGCGACTATTAAAGAACTGAGAATAGTACTCCTTGAGTCCCGTATCGAGGTTTCCATAACAAAAGGGTACGTCTTTTAGGTAAGTCATTAAATAAAGCATTTTGAACATGAAAACGAAAGATTAAAAAGGTAAATTATTAAATTAAGTAGTTCGATGGATGAGATTTTAATTAGGTGGAGTAATTGATGAATAATGGTGTTATCAGAAGCGTGTTTATTTTAAAAAGTAATGATACATTATCATTTAAAACATTTAATTTTTTCCTAAAAGGAAAGAGAACCTTGATATGTGACATCCGAAAAATGTAAGTGAAAACCATAAATTGGGATGGAGGGAGTAGTTGATATGACAGGTAGTTCTAAGAGGCTGTTTGGCAACACTGTTTTCGGCTTATCAGGCGTATAAGCCAGCTTTTTCACCAAACACGTAATTTTTGCTTTCACGCGCTGAAATGTGTAATAAGCAGAAAAAGTAAGGTTTGAGTTACTTTTCTGGCTGTATTGGCTGAAGCTACTGTAGATGACCATTTTAGCTATTTTTACATATTTTTTTTTCTTTATTTTATAAATAAAATATATTTTAAAGATAATTTTTTCTTAAATCGGCAGAATCAGCCAATGCAGCCACTTTTGCCAGAACTTCATAAATTTCAGCAGAATCAGCCAAAACAGCCGATTTTCGTGCTACCAAACGGGCTCTAAATTTATCTTTGGTGTATCTGTATGTAGATCTTACTAATGTCCAAAATACATACTTTACTTGATTATTTCTCTCAATCCGTACCCAATATAAAGGTTGTCAATGTGTGTGTAATTTGCATTTGATTAAGTGATAAAATTACAAATACGCTGTAACAGTCCTCCTTCATCACATGGTTAATAGGAAGCATTTAACTTCATCATGTTATCAGTAGAACTTTCTGATATGCACCTTTATTTTTATTCCACGACCTATCTATTTAGGCATTATCACCTCAGTTCGTTTGTGATCCTGAATGCTTTTCATGGGATTCACTCCATTACTCATGATATATATAGTATCTCTTTTTTATTTTCTTCTATATTTGTTGCTTTCTCAGATTCATAATTTTGAAACAGTATTGATTTGAAGAGCTTGCAAGCAGAGCATTCAGCCAATGTCATGCCCCCATCGTCTCGGTCATCAAACTATGTAGTACTCAGATTTAACAACCATCCTCTGTCCAGTGTAAGCACTGCTTGTAATTTCATTTGGATTGTTTTTTAGGTGAATGACTAAATTCTCATATTTATTTAGGAGTGAAAATTCGTTTATTATGTGTTATGAATTTGATCTTGACTAGAAGATCAGGAAACTGGAAAATTTCACAATCAAAGCTTATTATCCTTCAATAGTGTTCATTATTCCATATTTTCAGTCGCTCACATTGATGTATGTCTGTTTTTCTTCAATTTCTTGTATTTAGTCATGGAAAATAAGTTTTTTTCTTCAGTACACCCTAGTATTGGTATAAGTTTTCAGTTATTTTGTTTGCTGTTAGTTTGGTTTCAATACTATTTGTATCTTTGTCACTCTACTAGCTTTTGTATCTTTATTTGTGTCCAAAAAATGCCCCACTTTCAGGTCAGATTGTTTTTTTCATTTTGATCTTTCTTTATAGTTTCATTTACCGGAGATATTTGTGTTTCCTTCCAAATCACTAAAACTATATAAAGTACTTCATTTGTCCCACTATGTTTGTCTCATTTTTATCCGTCCCAAAATGTGTGTTCCATATCATATTTCTCAGCATGTATGTGGTAAAAAAAAGCATCCATAACTATACAAATTCAATAGCAACCACACAATCCCCCCTTCCTTAATTTGCATGCCATTTTTCCTTCTCCCAAACTTAGGGAGATAGGTGATTATTTTCCCTGTCTATTATTTTCCATAACTATACGTTTCTTTTCTTTTCCACCCTTATTATTTTCCCTTAGTAAATCTATTTTATTTTTATATTTTCTTTCTCCTAGAAAGGAAAGTTCCCAAACTAAGGGTTAGCGCTGTTACAAATTTACAATAGTATGATCTAGAGTCTATACCTTTTTGGAGACAGACCATTGGAGTTGGAGGAAATGCAAACTGCTTCCACTACATGGTTGTCTTCCAGTATGGTTCTGCTGTCTTATTCAATGTGGACGATGAAGAAGCTGAATGCTACTTGCAAAGAGTGAGAAGATACGCAAGTGGATTGCTTCTTGAGATGAAAAAAGACGGTTAGAGCCTTCTATTATACCTGTATATCGTTTAATTGATGTCAGGTCATGCATTGTCCCACCTTTACCAAGATATCTAACAATCAATTTTGTAAGTTAACTTGTATGCATAATTAAGTAGAACGGTTTTGCTTCAAATTTTCATATTGGTGAAACCTGCGAGCTGAGCAATTTGACTAAATGTGTGATTATGAGGAAGTAATAACATTTCTATGAGGAACCATTAGGTTAACGATAACGGTATAATACATAAAAATTCTGCTGCTAAAACTGCTCCTGCATCAAAGCACCTATAAAACTGAGATTTTTTTTCCAGCTTTATCTCTTTAGAATATTATTATGAGTAGGAATTTTAGTAGGTTTTGTTGCAACTTGCAAGCATTACATTTTTACCTTTATTATATACGGAGTAATCATTATGAGACTGAGAGACTCCCATGACTATGTTAGTGTATATAGATTTGCATTAGAAATAAGTATTCTTTGTTTTTAGTGAATGCCAGTTTGTGTGAAAGCAACGTGCCTGGTCGCTTTTGTGCACTTTTTGCTTTAAAGAATTTGTCTTAAGAAAACACAGAAGTTAATACCTGTGTGGCAGCCTTCTCCCTTTTACTATATAAATGAGTTCTGACTAACTTAACCATTCACCGATTTCACCCTAAATTTCTTTTTATTTCTAATGAAGTTGGATTTCTGAGTGTAATTATATATTTGCTACTCAATGAAGAGCGTTTTTTTCCTTAAAATGACATTCTTTTGTTTCTACCTTTTATAATATAGATAAATAGCTGCACATGTTTTGGATTTATTGCATGATAATGTATATACATATTTTGGAAATTGAAAAAAAATATTTTGCAAATTGAAGTTTTTTTTACTCCGGGGGGCTGGGGGACCTGGAGTACTCAGGGCTGAAACTCAATCCATTGAGTTTTGAACCCTTATGTGCCTAGCGGGTTTCGAACTCGAGACCTCTCACTAGGCACTGTAACCTCACAATCAGCTGGGTTGGAATGCTTGGTTGCAAATTGAAGTTTATTAATATATCACTTTTCATTTGGTCACTGCCAGATTATGCAGTAAAAGAGAAGCCATCATTGGTTGAGGATATGGAGGGACGTCCAGACTACATTGTGCTGAAAAATGTGGACACAGATAGTATCCGTGTAATAAGCAGTGTGCTTGGGCAAAGTATTGCACTTGATTACTTTGTCTCACAGGTGACATATTCTGTGTTATCAAATGCTTGTTTGATAAGAAAATTTTTGTCACTCAAGTATACATTATTGGACTCAATTTGGTCATAGACTGAAATTTGTTCTGAGTTGTGTCGCCATCCATATTTTTCTCTAAATAGAAATGTATTTTTTGATAGGAATCTGGGTTTAGTAGGCTATTAATAAGAAAATAATATGAATAAGAGTAAAGGTACTTGTAGTAGTATTAATAGAAGGGAAGGGGTTTTTAGTAATATCTAGCATATCCATATGTGGGTATTGGCTATAAATAGAAGGGATAACAACGGGTGAGGCAGACTGTTATTTGGATGTATAGTTGCCTTGAGAGTCCCGGTTGCCTGAGTTGCCTTGTTACCTACGTTGAGACATTTCCCATCAATAATATCATCTTCCCTAATTTCTTATCAGACCTATCAGATCTGTAGTGCTAGATTACTGTTTTCTATTGGAATATTGCCAGGTCTCTATCATTTTTGTCTGTTTACTAATGTTAGACCCAGCTTCAACCTCAATGTGACTCTAAACTGTGTAAATCTCACTAATGTTAGTCCCAGTGTATGAAAATGCACTTGTTAATTAGAGTGGAATATGCTTGTGGACTAAATCGAGTCTAAACTGAATAGTCAAGGACCAGAGTGAGTCCAAAAAAATAGAGGACTAAATTGAGTAGGGAGATTTACCAAAATAAGACTAAATAAATCCTTAATTGTCAAAATAGGACTAAACTTTAAAAATTCCCTAAATGGGAGTTATTATCTGTAATTAGACATAAACACCCCTGGAGCCCTGAAAAAAAGCCTGCCGTTGACCAAGGTAGTCAAAGTCGAAAGGCGCACCTGAAGCGCTAGGGGTCTTCTAGCGCCTGAGGCGCAAGACGCAAAAAAGCGCTCGCCTGACTCGGGTGAAGCGCATTACTTAGATAAAATCACATATACTATTCTATACTTACCAAATATGATGTATGTAACATCATATTGAACCAAATGCATATAAAATTCAGGATTCACCAAAATAAACCCATGATTCACAAAAAATAAAACACCAAATTCAGAATTCATGGCTTTAATACTAAAACTATAAATGAAAGACAATCAAATTGGAGCCTATTTCCCCTTGTTAAACTTGTGAGCCTACATAGTACTATTACTTTATTAATAACATAGCAATATACTAATGTTGTGAGTAACATAAAGTAACAGAGTATTATGACTATTATATACAAAGCAATATACTAATGTTGTGGGTGATATAGAGTAATACTGAGTACTATTACTTTGTTATATACATAACAATATACTAGTGCTGTGAGTAATATAGAGTAATGCAGAGTATTAATACATTATTATGAGTAATATAGAGTATTATATACATAGTAATATACTAGTACTTTATTATATACATAGAAATATACTATAAGAGCACATATCTTGTTTAGTGGTGTGAGGGAGAACTGAGTTTGCTTAAGATGATGAAGAAAACAGAAAGAACTGGCTGGTGTAGAGCAACTTGAGTGAGAAGACTAGAAGAGTGAGTACGCTGAAGAGCCGATGATGGCTAGCGATATAACTTAAAGGTTTTACACAAGGTTTTACGTTTTTACCTACTTAACTTAAAGGTTTTACGTAGGTTTAAATGGTTTTACCCTATTATTTAGATGGACTGAGTGTTATTAAAGATATGGGCTAATTATTTTTTAAAGTTTTAAACCAAAAATAAGGCTTGTCAGCCTTTTCCAGATCAGGCGACCCAGGCATGCGCCTTTTCCGCTTCAGCGCTTCATGCGCTTATGCTGCGCCTGACCCAGCTACGTGCGCCTCTCCTTCTCCCAAGCGCTGAAGGCCCTGCTCGCTGCGCCTGGTGCGCTTAAGCGCTGGGGCGAGCGCTTTTGACTACCTTGCCGTTGACAGAATCTAACCTATCGCCGGTCGCCGGTCGCCGGTCGCCGCTGGTCATCGGTCGCCGACCGCCTCCTCCTCAGAACTCGATGTCGCCACAATAGATCTGATCGCTGTCGGTGCAGATCTGGACGTCGCCGTCGTAGATCTGACCAGATCTGTCCGCCCTTAGCTGCCGGCCATGCAAATCGGACTGCCACCATTGGATGTCCGGCCGTTGCCACTGCAGATCCGGACGGCCCCACCGCTAATGCCAACATTTCTCTCAGAATGCCAAAATGAATCAAGATTGCCATCTTAATGGCATTTTTGAAAGAAATTACAAAAAGTTTTAAAGTGTAAAAACGCCATTTTGATGGCATTCCAGAGTAATATTTGGCAATTTGAAGCACCCAAGAAGAAATAGAGCACATATGTGCGATGAAACAAAAGAGGGGAAGAGAGAAGCACATGAGAGGAGGAGGAAGGAGGGGAAGATACTCCGGCTATAGATCTCGACTCACTATTCACTCGTTGCTAGGCTCTGCTCCTCTGCCCGCCTCTATTGTTCGTTGCTGCTCGCCGCATCAGGAAGCTGTGAAAGGAAGAGGGGACATGGCGGTCGCTGCCGCTGCTCTCCGGCGCTAGCCGGCGCTGTTCGTCCATACTCGCTGCCGGTCGCGGTTGAAGCAGAAGCCCAGATCTGCACGCAAAGATGCCGCACTGTTGAAATGCAACGATGTTGAAATACAATGTGCGAGTAAGATGATAGGAGGTCGTGAGCCGCAGATGGGTTAAATAGGTTAGAGGGTAAAATTGGAAGAAGAGTCCTATTTAGGGAATAAGATTATACTACTCCTATTTTGGAATTTCAGCAACAGTTTAATCCTATTTGGGTCTATTTTCCCAATTGAGTAATAGTGTATAGTCGTGGAGCCAAATTGAGTATTAACTTGTTTATTTATTACTGCCTTCCTCTTACAGTAAACCTCTCTTTTCTTTCTTTATGTCTTGAAATAAACTTCATCCTTTCTTTATTTGGTTGACTTTTTATCATAAAATGACTATTTTCCTTGTGCCTCTAAACGACGTGTCAATGACTCTTTTTTAGCACAAAGGGGACACAATGCAAAAAAGTACACTCCTAATCAGCGTCTAAAACATAAGTGCGAATCTCAAGCCAAATGGACGAAGAGAGTAGTAAATTTCTAACTAATGGTTTGTATATTTGTTTGTAGATTGATGGAATGGTCGAGGAGTTTGCTAATATAAATCGTGAAATGGAAAGGACAGGAAATTTCACAATGGACAGGAAGAAGCTATTTCAGCTCGTTGGCAAGGCTAATTCAAACCTAGCCGATGTTATTTTGAAAGTTGGTCTTTTTGAGAGGTTAGGCAAATATGAAAATGGGTATATGATGGAGTAAGGCAAAATGATTCACTAAACTCTTTGCGCTTCCTGCGTACATCTGACCCCCTTACCCCACCCGCCCACCGTTGGTGTGGCCTTTGCAGCACTGGGGTAATGTTATTGTAGGCTAATATGAAAATGGGCGAAGTACCAAAAGGGGCAGCCTGGTGCACATTGGTGTCCCCACAAGGCGTGGGTCCAGGGAAGGATCCCACCACAAGGGTGTATAGGGGGCAAGCCTTCCCTATATAGGCCAGGCCACTCCCAAGAAACTTGTGACCTCTTGGTCATATAGCCACACCTTAATCGGTGCACCAAGGCTCCCCTTCGGCTGATTGCTATTCTGTAAAAATTATTATTATGGACGTGTACTAATTAATAAATACTTATCTATAGAAAAACTGTTCTGCTTTTGATCACACGACTATTAGGTCATTCATTCTCTCCTTTGGTCGACTGGTCCCCAATTTTTAAATTTTTTCGCTTTTAGTGCATGACTATGGCTTCCTTTCCACTTTTGATCCTTCCAATCATTTATCTCGCCAATGTTGGTTGAGTAGGTTACTGGAGAAGACTTAGAGTGTACGGGGACTGTCGAAGAATTGTCCATAATTAATTAACTCATACATAATGCAATCAAATGAACCCTTACTGCGTAGTTTCTTCAGTTACGAGATAATTTGATTATTTTAATTGAGTGATAAAGCTCTCATCTATCAGATCTGAAATTGCCTGGAGAGATGCAAAATATGCCTTGATACTGGAGTACCTGTCCGAGGAATATGAGGTTACCCAACGTTTTTGCAACCTTAACATCAAACTAAAGTTTGTTGAGGTAATCATTTGTAAGCTATTTCTCTGATGTAATTCATAAGTTTTTGGTTATGAATCAAGAATATGCATATTTGGATGTGGTACAACAATGTTTGAGTGAAAATCTCTGTAATGTCCACATGATGAACTGTAATTTAATTGTGCAAGTAACGTTGAGTTTACCATTTAAATATCATTGTATTAGTGTTACTATTTCAACATTTTGCATTGTTCCAATGTTCCCTTACCATATGCTGGTATATGGTTTTCCTTTATGAGTAATCTTTTTGACAGAAATGTTTTTTGTGTGTGGGTGCAGCATAACATACATTTTCTTCAGGAAGTGCTACAAAACAGAAAGTCAGATCTACTAGAGTGGTGCATCATAGTTTTACTGAGTTTAGAGAACATTGTTTCTGCATATGAGATTCTTCACCAGTCAACTGTTGTTCCTATGTGAACATGTATGTACATATATGCACATAACTTATTCTTTTTAGCATATGAGAAAAAACAATCACTTGTATTTGGTAAGCGTAAAAAGGGGGATGAGTATAAAATGGAAAGGGTCCACCACTTTTTGGTTCCTCCTAACGTGAGAAGAACCCAAAAGAAAACTCAATTTTGTTCACATATTTGCCCCCATTTGCTCTTTCCTTTTTATTTTTATTCTCCTTAATGGGGATATTTTTGCCCTATTACAAATAAAATCGTTTTTCTTTTATTCAAATATCTCTTCTTTCTCTGATATTTATTGCCTTTCTCATATATAAAACAACACTAACATTCTTTTCTCTTTCCATCATCTTATTTGCTTACAAATCACAATTGAGTAAATCAAAAAATAATTTATTAGCCATTTTTGTCCATAAACACTTCTGCCTTGTGATAAGCTGTCTTCAGACATCTTCGTAGCCTTTTAGGATCTAATCTTACATCTTGGTGTTTTAGTGATAGGAAACGGGCATATTAGCATTAGTATAATAATAATAATAATAATAGAATTCTAGTATATAATTGTGATAGTATAATAATAAAGCTACTGGGCCAGGTAAGTCATGTGTTGGGCCGGCCCTTTTGTTTTAGTATAAGAAGGAGAGGGAGGAAAGGGGAAAGGTAGGCAGATTTTGATTTGGGAATTTGGGATCTTGAAGTGCCCTGTCTGTATCTTCTGCTTCTTTCTACAGTTTACCTCAATAATAATAATAATAATAATAATAATAATCAATTTACTATTACAAAATAAGAGTTCTTAACTTCTTATCAATGGTATCAGAGCGTTCATCCTGGTGATCGGAAATTTTAGCATGACTTCCCCAAGTTCTCGTTTTGGTGGAAGATGGACAGAACCAGAGCTAAAATGGAGATTCGCTTGGATAACTTGGAGCGAAAGATACTAGAGGTACAATCGGAATCTAAGGAGGACAATCGGATAGTGAGGGACGAATTGCGTGCAGCAATGGAGGCCTTGGCGACAAGCGTGACGACTTCCATTACCGAACTGCGAGAGGAGTTTCGATCTCATCGCCATTCATCATCGCGAGTCGATTCTCTCAGTTCGCAGAAGTCTTCGCCAACAACATCCTTCAGTTCGCAGTTGCGAACTAATTCTCCCAGATTATCGAATACGGCGCAGGTTTCTTCTCCTCACCGATCAACATCGCGAACGGCTTCAGATTCATCGCAAACTTTAGTTTCCAGTTCGCAGATATCGTCTCAGTGGTTGACATCGTTTCATCGGTCCCTGAGTTCAAAGCTATCATATCTTTCTAGCTCGCAAGGGTCTACGCAAGTAGCTTCACACAGGACGCAAACCTCGCCAGTCCTACAGGAGTCATCCACGTCCAGAGCCTCGGACCACTCTGAATCAGATAATGGATCACCAGGAACTCAGCCGCCTACAATGACCACTGAGTTGACGACAGTTGTACCATCAGTTCTGGAACCTGATAAAGATGATGATCTTATTCATTCTCCGGGTAAGGAATTGTCTAAAAGTGCTGATGTTGCTATTGTTGAAGTTCATCAGGATCATATTCCTGAATTTTTTGTTGCTACAAGAGGTAGTGGCTCTAGTATAACGGGAATGGGGGAAGAAAACTTCCCAGACCTGGAGCCCTTGTTGCTAGATACTCTCAAATCTGAGGGCACCAATGTTGGGCTCTATTTGGTAAGTAATAGGTGTGAAGAGATTGAACTGCATGTATCAAATTCGGCCTATCACTGGGTACTTGAGAACGTCAGTAAGGTTGGAGTATTGATTATTGACAAGCACAGAAATAAAAAGGTGTCTCTGGTAGTCCCTATTTCAAAAAATTACTTGAACAGAAGGGCATCAGATCAAGATAGATATGAATTTGTGGTAGTTTCTCTGAGATACAATGATTCTGAGATGTTCAAAGAGAACTTTATTACTAAGGCCATGCCTTTGGAAGAAAAAGAATTTGTACTTGTAGCAAAAGATGATTCTCCAGGAGTGCATGAACTGAAATCTCAGAGATCAGGTTTATCCAGTGAAGGAGCAGTTCAGGGAGTGAGATTTCCTTTGAGCATCAGATACATCAGATTCCTTTCAAGATGATTGGCTGCCAGTGATTCCCATCATTGATGCTCTGGAAATTTTAGAGCCACCGGAAGGAATAATCCTCCAAGGTGATAACCTCAGTGAGGTCCAGGAGGCTTTTCAACCATCATAAAAGGAATTATTACAGAGGTTGACTGATTGGCTCTGTGATCCTTTTAGGACTAAAACTCCTCCAATTATTTCGGCCTTATATTCTGATATGCCTGAGAGCCTATGGACACACAAAATGCGGGTTGAAAGTCTACTCCGTCAGGTGTTGCAGCACCTTAGTCAGTTAACTGAGCACTCTAAACTTCCTATGTTGAGAAAGGCTACGAGATATATTGCGAATCTCCAAATTCTGGACAACGAAACATATGAAAAGGCTGTGAAACTCTTAGAGAAGTACACGGCTGAGGAAGTGATCATGATGAAGGTTCAAATGCTGAAACTCTTGTTCCAGCTATCTGTGCGGTACTGGGAAGGAAGGGGTGCAAGAATGAAGTGGAAGTTGAAGATCATGGCTATTCCCTATCACCCACCTTGAGGACAATGTGGTTGTTTGGGGGGGGGGGGGAGTATTGATAGGAAACGGGCATATTAGAATAATAATAATAATAATAATAGAATTATAGTATATAATTGTGATAGTATAATAATAAAGCTACTGGGCCAGGTAAGTCATGAGTTGGGCTGACCCTTTTGTTTTAGTATAAGAAGGAGAGGGAGGATAGGAGAAAGGTAGGCAGATTTTGATTTGGGAAATTGGGATCTGGGAGAGTAGAGGCCTCTCGAAGTGCCTTGTCTGTATCTTCTCTTCTTTCTACAGTTTACCTCAATAATAATAATCAATTTACTATTACAAAATAAGAGTTCTTATCATTTAGATAGATATCCATAATATGAGTGGCCAACCTCCTCTTTGAAGAGCCAATGGATCATTCAAAATCTTGCTATCGTTTCCATACTTCTCTGCTAAGCTGCTCTCGTATGTCTTGGTCTTATATTCCATGTAATCTAGCCCCAAGACTCTTGCGGGAATTCCATAACAATATTCCGATACATCCTCGGCTCCGATTGGAATGATTTGAATGAACACTGAACCAGGGCGTAAAAACATTGCATGCGTTAGTCCAGCACCATGGAGCCCAATCATTGCATGGCTCGAGTTTACTAATGCGAATGCTTCTTTTAAGGATGTTTTTCTTGTGGGTTCAAATAATATTACCTGAAATCCTGTATTCTCTGCTATCCTTTCTACTTCAGGCTCATTCAGCATTGCACGACTGGTGCGTGTCGTTTTAACACCAAATAAAAAAACAAAAAAAAAACTAAACTAACACGTAGATAGTGAAAGTTCAGGTCGATCCCATAGAGAGTTTGGATGATTAACTACTAATTCTCAAGTTATTAGAATAAAAAAAATTAATCGAAAGAAATTAAAAATGCAAAGTATGTAAAAAAAGATTAACTAATAAGTAGAGGTTTAGATTATATAAATAGAGATTTCCAATTCCAAGTTTTAACTCATGTAAGTTTAATCGATCATTGAAAAAAAAAGTAATTTATTCATCATAATAGTTGGCGTAGATTAATTGCAAACACAAACTAATCTCCAATTCACCTATTATACCTAAAAGCGACAAACGCCGTCAATTAAGTCTAATTGATTCCCAATCTTAGAACAAACGTTTAAGATTCAAGGCTCAATCGCATTAATCTTTGTGAATTATCGGCCAACACGAATAATGTTTCCCAAACGGGTGAATATTCAATTCGTATCTATATTTTTCTAGATGGTTCGTAAGCACCTAGTCACTACTATAATGAACCCTAATTTCAACAAATCAGACTTCAACTAGCAATAAACTCACAAGAATAGTAAATAAGTATGCATCCAAATTAACTAATCTCTTGAATTCAACTGAAATTGATTCACAAAAATATAAATATAGAATACTATGGCAAATAAATCATTAAGCACAAAAATCTCACGAATTAAACTACAGAGTATTAACTTGGAATCAGAAAACTAAAGGTCTAGCTACTGGAATTCATCTATCAATAAAAACAGAATTAAATTAAACTAAAAGTTGCAGAATTTAAAGATGGAAAACTGCCCCAAGGATGAGGATCGGTTTTCTGCGTTTCTGGTTCACACCCTACTCGCTTCTCCTCTGTCTCGTTCCCTTCTCGCTGCTGCGTTTACTCTTTTTCTTCCTCTCTTTCTTGCTGCGTTTTTCTCTTCTTTTTGCTCTATTTATTTTTGCTGCAGCCGTCCTATTCGAATCCCTTCATCTCCACTCGCAAATCCCTCTTTCAGTTGCTGCAATCCCAAAACTTTCTCAACCGATCAAAGCTGATTCGGAAACTCCCGTTTCTTTTCTTTTTTCCTTCCTGATTTCTTGCCTTCTTTCTAAACGTTGGCTTCCTCCTTGGGCTTATGCGTTTTTGCTGCAAGTAAAAGAAAAGAAGAATCCTTATCTAATCTAAATGAAAGGCACGTGCACAGCCACTAGCTCCCACTTAGAAGACTAAATAAAATTTGTCTAAAAATGTCAAATGACCATGCTAAAAAAATGACTTGCTTACATTGACCTCTTATTAAAATAGAATAAATTAAGAGCCAATTTTGAGAATAAAAACAATTATCGGGACCTCTTAAATTTGTAAAAATAGCAGCAAATAAATGCCCAACAAATCCCCCCACACTTACACTTTGCTAGTCCCTTAACAAACAGAACAAAACCACTAGTCAAGTACATCAACTGGGCATTCAATCCTAGAGCCTTAGCAGACACATAATAGTTCATGAGTGTTTAGAACCATATGCATCCCAGACAATAGAGCAAGCAGTCCTCACAGGTTTCACTCTTCTTCACTCAAGTGTTTAGGTAGGGTTTCACACACATCCTTTCTTGAAAGTGCACTTACCATATGCTTGCTTGTCTACCAAATCTGCACCAATTAAGTACATGTGAGGCACGAGTCAAAAGGTCTTTGTTTCGGTTGTAATGGGTCCAGGGTGAGGGGTTTAAGAAAGAACGGGAGAAAGGGAAAGCAAAGTCCACAAGTCAGTTAAGCATATGTTCACAAACCAGATTCCAAGAAAAGAACAACTCGAACTCAATGCTCTAAATCATCACAACAAACTGCCGCCACATAATCCATCTCTTTCCACACCATCCCTTTGCTCAAAGCAGCATGATGACAAACTAAAAACAAAGCAGAACTTCTGAAATGCTTTTTTTTTGTTTTTTTGTGTTTTTTTTAATTCACAACTCCTTCAAGTACAACAATTCCTCACAAGAACTCCACCGTTACTAACTCAGTTGAGAGCAAAACATTTCAGCCATTCATATTGATCAACTTCACATTCATCTTTATGCCTCAAACTAGCCATCGTCCAAATACTAGTCAAAAACTTACATTTCTTCACACTTTCCTTTCCACTAGCTTGCAAACAAAAGCTCTATTGACTCATGGATGGGTCAAAGTTTTTCTTCTTCTTCATGGTTTTGGGTTCTTTGGAAGTGGCTAAGAAAAGAAAGTGGTCAAATTTATTTCATGGCTCAATGGGCTGCCTAGGGGAAAATGCACAAACTGTGAGAAGGTGATCTTTTAAGGCCTTTTTGGTTAAACTCTAATGCCTTTATCATTCTTGTGCAAGCACACAACTCATGGTTCTGAAATGGTTTAAAACAAGTTCTAGAAGTAACCCAACCAAGAGAAGGGAATTATGCACTCACAAAGAGAACAAGCTACCGTAGGACATGGGCAACTAATAGGCTAAAAAACTCACGGTTAAAATTTGACCACCTGCTCTTATGCAAGAATACACACAGCCAACCACTTGCAATCTTATTATGCATCCCAAAAAACACAAGAATCTAGCTCCCAATCAATATAACCAGCAAATGGCTTTGAAAATGAATGCCAAGAGAGTTTTTTTTTTTTTTGTTTTTTTTTTTGAATTACTACCACCCCACCCCCACACTCAAACTGGAAATTGTCCTCAATTGACAAAAAGAAAAGTAGGAAAGCAGCAAGCATTGTAAAACTCCCTGATTTTTTTATGCACTCCTCAAGTTGAAAGTGAGCAGCCTGGTTGCATCTAAAACCTGCACTAGAAAGAAAAATATAGATAAAAAGCAACTAAAATCTAAATAAAAGCTGAAAGCAAAAGAAAAAAGAAAGAAAGAAAGAAAGAAAAAGTAAATATGAAATTGAGTTGCCTCCTAACAAGCGCTTTTGTGTAACGTCTGTGGCTCGACGCAAATGAGTACTTCACCCATCATGATCTGGATCAATTAAATCTTCCGACTCAACCAAATGTGCCTGGAGACCCTCGTAATACGGCTTCAACCGTTGCCCATTGACTTTAATGTTTTTCGAGGTCTTTGGCTCCTTGATTTCAATCGCACCATGTGGATAAACCTTCACCACTTCAAAAGGACCAGTCCAACGAGAGCGGAGCTTCCCTGGAAATAGTTTCAACCTTGAATAAAAGAGCAATACTTTCCATCCCTCTTGAAATGACTTCCTCGCTATCATCTTGTCATGCCATTTGACTGTTTTCTTCTTATAAATCACAGCATTTTCATAGGCATCATTTCGAATTTCCTCCAGCTCCTGAATTTGAAGTTTTTGTGAACACCGACATCATCAACATTGAAATTGCATTGCTTGACAACCCACCACGCTTTGTGTTCAAGTTCTACTGGTAAGTGGCATGCTTTTCCGTACACAAGCCTAAATGGTGACATCCCGATTGGTGTCTTATAGGCTGTCTGGTAAGCCCACAGTGCATCTGGCAGTCTCAAACTCCAATCCTTTCTTGTAGGGTTCACTGTCTTCTCCAGAATCTGCTTTATCTCTCTGTTGGATACCTCCACTTGACCATTGCACTGAGGATGGTAAGCCGTGGAGACCCTGTGAGTAACCCCGTACTTCTTCACCAAAGCTCCTATCACTTTGTTGCAAAAATGTGTACCCTTGTCACTGATCAACGCCCTAGGAATGCCAAACCTGCAAAAAATATTGTTTTGGACATAATCTGCAACAACCTTAGCATCGTCAGTCCTGGTAGCTTTAGCTTCCACCCACTTAGATACATAATCACAAGCCAAAAGAATATAAAAGTTGCCAAAAGAATTAGGAAATGGTCCCATAAAATCTATGCCCCATACATCGAAAATTTCGACAACAATAATCGGGTACAAAGGCATTTCATTTTTTCTAGACAAATTTCCCATTCTTTGACACCTATCACAAGACTTACAAAACAAATATGCATCCCTAAAAATTGAGGGCCAATAAAATCCACAATCTAAAATCTTCCTAGCAGTTCTTTTAGGTCCAAAGTGACCACCACATGCATGCGAGTGACAAAATTCTAAAACGGCCGATTGTTCTTTTTGTGGAATGCATCTCCTAATAATCTGATCAGAACAAAAGCGCCACAAGTAAGGCTCATCCCACAAATAAAACTTAGCATCACTTTTCAGTTTCTCTTTTTGATGCTTACTCAAATCACTAGGTAACTGCCTAGAAACTAGATAGTTTATCAGATCAGCATACCAAGGCAACTCTGTGTCAATCAAAAGTAAACTCTCATGAGGAAAGAAATCACCTATTGGACCGACATCGCCCTCAACTTCCAGGGGACTCAAGTGATCGGCCACTGAACCAGGAGGAGTTCTATATACTCATAGGTATATGGGTGGGTTGGGATTCAAGGCAAGGATATTGTCTACTACTATTTTCCCAAATAAACAATGACCTACGGGTCAGGTATTTCAAAGTGTATATATACTGATATGTATTTCATAACTTGGGGGAAGACTACACGTATATGTATCACTATATGTTTGGGTCTTATACTTGAAACATTAGTTATTCTACATTTAGCATGCTACTCGCTTGGTACTTGTACTGACCCCTTCGGGGGGGGGGGGGGGGGGGGGGGCATTTCAGGTTGAATCCCAAGCTTGCTATTCTCAGCTTGCTCGATGAAGTGATCTAAAGGAAGACATGGTTCGTGCTTCCTTTACTGTTTTAAACTATAAACTATGTTCATGGATACTTTATTGTAATAAATACATTTGTTTTGGGCCTGCGAGCCCACATTTTGGCTATGTGTGGCCCATGATTGAATATTGAATATTTCCGTTATTCGTTCATTCCAAATATGTGATGTTGTTATGTATGCTTACTTACTGAGTATGGTATGAACTATGTTCATGGACGCCTTGTATGATTAAGTCATGTTGACTTGCGAGTGACGTCATTTAGTCATACGGCGGTTGCACACGCGCTTAGATGTGGTCTGGGGCGTGACAAAAAGAGCGTTAAAAGTAACTCTGATTTTCAAAAGTGCCCAGAAAATTAAAAGAAAAATACCGGAAGGTGTGCATCGTCAAGATGACCTCCAAACCTTCTTCGCCTTTGGATTTTTCAGATATGTATGAATTGTTTTTTAAAAATGATTTTGCTAATATCACTTTTCCGGTGGTCTTTCCGGTGATAAGGGTGGTTGAAAACAAAAATGAAAGACGGCCTAGCGATCGTCTTATTGAGGCTCACCTTCCGGTATTTTTCTTTTAATTTTTCAGGCACTTTTGAAAATCGGGGTTACTTTTAACGGTCTTTTTCAGACGTTTTTAACGGCGTGACCCTCTAGTGGTAACGAAATTGAAACACATAAAACACTTGACAAAGAATGTAACACATGACCCTATCTGAAAACGGGCTCAACTACAAGTACATTTTCCATACTTTTCCGAAAATGCATTCTACATATAATGTCAAATTCTTGGTGTACCTTTCATTGAGTGCGATTGCGAGTCGCAGTTAGTTAAATACGGTATGGGACTTAAACGAGGTTTAATACATACGCGTTTTATTCGGTAACACGAATGAAAAAAACGGTCAAAAATTCGTTGAAAAATACGTTGACTTTTAAAAAACGTGTGTGAATACGTATGCGTTTATAATACGGTATATGGTATAAAAATTCGGATAAAAATACGGAGTTATATTTTGAACATTTAAAGCATATATTTCACAAAATAAGATATATAGTAAAATGAAATAAAAGTATACACATATTCAAGTATCAAATCTCATTACCACATAAAAGAATAATTCGTAATTGCATAAGTCGATGACAAAAATAAAAATAGTAATTAAGTCCAAGGCATAAGTTTGCAAAATAAAGTGTTAGAGATATTTTATGGTGTTAAATCATGTCTTACTTAAGTGTATTTGTGTTGCATTTAGTCTAATTAATAGACTATTATTAGACTAGTTATTTTAGGTAAAGCCTTGTAATGTGTGCATTTGGGCCACCTCCATTAAAGGGCCCAATCACACTTAGGTCACATCACCCATTCCCTAGGCATATAAATATTGCCTTAAAGGGAATGAGATCTGAGGCCTTCCCAGAAATTCCCTGCGCAATAGCCTAGAGCTAGAGAGAGTTTACGCTACCTTGAAATATCATTCTGTAAAACTCATTCTCTATCAATGGAAGGTTTCATTCTATAAGCTCTATTTATATTTCTAGAATAGAAACAGGGACCAACAATTGGTATCAGAGCTGAGCGTGTGACCGATTGAAGTTTCTGCTATTGATCGATCGATTGAAGTTGAAGAACAGGATTTGCGCGATTTTTCATCGGCACTTTTCTGCCTCGTGCGCGATCTTGTAAATTGTTTTTTTGTTGTTGTTTTTGCAGGAAAATATTTACAGGAAAGTGTTTCTAGGCTTGTAAGGTTTCATTATGTGAAAAATCGCACCGAGAAAGTTGGCGTACAGGTTAAGCTGAAGTTGAGCGATTTTGCATTTTCGCGCAACTCCTCTAGGAAGAAGAACAGGTTTAGCGCAACTACTTTGTTGAGCGATTTTCAACTTCGCGCAAAGTCATTGCGCGATTTACAGGACTTGAGCGATCCAGTACTTGAGCCATTTTTCTACTTGAGCGATTTTAAGACTTGAGCGTGCGATTACACTTGAGCGATTTGAGCGATTTACACTTGCGCCATTAAAAACTATTGCAGGTGCGCGATCTTGTGTGTTGTTGTGCGCTATTCTTGCAGGTGCGAGAGATCATCCCTGCGCGATTCATCCCGCCTTTGTGCGCGATTTCATCTCCCTTTGCGCGGAGCGAGTTGCACGAAAAGAGGCGGACCTGTGTTGCGCGATCCATCCCGGGTGCGCGATTAGTCCTTGTTGCGCGATTTACTTGCGCGTTCCATCCCGGGCGCGCGATCCTTGCTCGATCTTTACGTGCGCGATTCAGCTACATTTGCACGATCTGAGTTGCGCGATCAGCTAGTGCTCCCTTTCATTTACTCAAAAAAAAACGAAAAGGGCAAAATTGTCTTTTGTGACCCGGCGAATTTTGCGGCTATCGTGTCCGCAGGTCGCCCGCGCAGGGGGGGTGCGAATTTTCAGTTTTGAACTTGAAGCCGAAATCCCATGTGCGCGAGAGCTCCCCTCTTCTCCTACACCATTTAATCTTAAGGAAAGGGTACTCCATATATATAGGCTCCAAAAGTCTCTTGGAGTTTAGGTGTGGGATAAGTTAACAAGCTTACTTTTCCCTTCCCTTGGAAGAGTACACTTTTTGCACTTACCCACTTCAAGAGCTAATTTTGAGCCCAATTCAAACCTTGTGGTCAAACTCTAAAACAAAAGGTCTACACTTTGTCAAAGCTTCATATAGTCAACCTTGAGATAAAAAAATAAAAAAAAAATAATAAAAATTAATTAAAAAAAAATAATAAATAAAAAAAAAGTCAAAAATCTCAAGGTTAAGACTAATTTTTCTCAAAGTCAAAGCTACATTTTCAAGAGCCACTAACCTGCAGAAAAACTTCAATCAACCACACGTCAACGATCAACATTCAACAATCAATCATGACTGCCCCAACCGCTGCTGATAAAGTGACTGCCCTCTCTGTTAAAAACAAGAATGCAGACAGCGCTGTAAGTACTTCTAATCCTTTTGCTTATACTTGCTCTAGAACTGACCCACACGATAGAATTAAGGAGCTTGAGGAAAAATTTAATACGGGATTTAGTGTGTATAACAGACTACGTATCAATTCAGAGAAAATCATCACTAAGCTCACTGCTGAGAATAAAAGACTTAGCACTAGCGAAAAAGAACTGACAGAGAAGCTTAGAACAACTGAGAAAGAGAGAATTAGACTTTTTGGTGTAAACAATTTACTTATGGAAAGAAGGGGTGCTCTTTACACCAAAATCAAAGAACTTGAAGACCTGTTAGCCAAGAGAGACCAAACAGACCAGACTATTTTCCTTAATCAGCCTAAGGACACTCGTTTCTATATCGCCAAGGAGGGCCTAGGATTGACCAATCCTCAGAACCTGAAAAAGGTCAACTGTAAACAACTCTATGATGTTAGATACATGAAAATAGGATTGACCAAGCTTATGGCCTTCACTGGAGCTGAAGAAACGAATGCCCTCGAGGACGAAAAGAGAAAGACAAAGGCTGGTGTCGAGGTTCATTTTGACTACACAGAGTTGAACAAGAGTTACAAAACCAAAGAACCCCCGCTAACACCTGCTGATGAAGTCATAACTTATGCTCCTGAAAAGGAAATTGTGCAAGATGGAGAGGAACCTTCAGCTTCAGAACCTGTAGTCAAACCAGCATACATTCCATCTCTTGTGAGAAAGTTTGCTGAGTTAAAAGAATCTTTTGAAAAGGAGAAACAAGTTTTAGAAAAAGAAAAGGATCAACTTTTGAAAGAAATATCCATGTTAAAAACATCCTCTGAGTCCATCACAGTTTCTCAACCCTCTTCCCTCTCTTCCTCAGAAAAATGTTTAGAAAATTCAACCAATACTTCTAAAACTTCTTCCACTCACTCTGAGCCTCCTTCTCAGACCGGAAAGCATGTGAAGAAGAGAGTTGAGAAGAGAGGAGAGTGGATCGAGGAGAAGTTAAGAAGGAGGAAGAAACAAGAAGAATCTCATCTAGGAAATAATAATCGACGTTCGAGTGCTTTGTTTTACGTAAAGAATAAGTCTAGATCTGGCATTAGTGAGCTTCCAACTAGTAATACTAGAAGTGGTGTTCCTAGGAATTTCCTAAGCGAATCCTCGACTAGTAATGCTAAAAGAGTGGCTCCTAAGTTTTCTAGTTCTAAGACATCTGTCAAGAATCGCTACTCTAGTACTTGTTCTCTGAATTGTGTTAAGCCAATGAAAGTTTGCTGTTTTGAGCCTGCTTCCTCCTCCATCAATGATAAGAATGTGAATGTTCAGAGATGCCCAAAGAAATCAACTGCTGTGAAGGTGAACTTTGAGGGAGAGTACAAATTGCCGTGTTTAAGGTATCCCCTCAAGGTTCGCTCACTTAAACATTTGAAAAGACTCTCTCAAGAAACAATTTTAAAAGATCATATGTCTGAACATTCACTCATTCTTAATGAAATCTCCCTTACTCCAAAGTTCAAACAACAATGGGTTCCTAAGGCTGAAGCTGAGAAACTAAGAACGTCAAACACTTCTCAATCAGCTGGCCTAGGTTCCCAAATAAAACAAAAGCTGAAACATTTCTTTGACATTGATAAGGAAGGACCCACTTGGAGGTGGGTACCGAAATGTACTTAATCTGTTTTGCAGGTCCGTCATGTGTGGTACCTGATCCGATTGCTCCACACACATGGCGGGTGAGAAGAGCTGTGAGCAATCAATTGGTGCACATTATTAAGGGGAGTATTGGCATGTATACTACCCCACTGAGCAGAAAATCAACAAATGCACACCTCAACACCAACACATGCCAAGAAGAAACAACAAGTGCTTATTCTGAGGGGGAGTGTTTCTTTGTCACTCTTCCTGGTGCCTTACAACGAAGAAAGCACATATCAAGGGGGAGTTTTCTACTTTACTCCCCGGGTGACAAACAACACCTTGCACTTTCTGAGGGGGAGTTACAATTTTCTCCTCCTGACGCTACTGCAAGGAGAATAATTTTATACTCCCTACGGCTCAGATAAACCCCCCTGAGCCTACCCCAGGGAGTCAACCGAGAGTAAGTGAGGGTCCTGAGAGTTCTACCCAGCCACAAAGACCAGTGGCAAGTTGGCCCCATGATGATCAGACGACGTCTGCTGAGGGCCACCCCCAAGTTGCTGAGGAGATTTTCCATGATTCGCCAAGCGTAGCCAGAACAATAAACGCTGACGATGAGGGCTCCGGTAGCAAGGCTAACAAGCGCAACAAGTCAACAAGGATGATGAGATTAATGATGATGCGGACGACAACGCTAATCAAGCCAGGGAGCCTCCGGTACAAAAACGCCGACTCATTATCAGGCTCCCCACGGAAACAGAAATAGAGGCGTCTTACTCACGAACAAACAAAGAAGGAAATATCATAAGTGAGACGCGCTCCAAGCATCAAAATGACATACTTCCTCATCATTCACTCCTACACAGAGAATACAAACCGCAAGCAGCCTGACCAAAGAATTAGCCATGTTTGACGAGTGTACAAACCTAGATGTAGTAAACCGGACTGACCCCATAGGAGCAGAAGCTGACTTTCTCAGTTTCCGAGTAGAAGACGCAGCATCTAGTCCAACTGCGCATGCACAAGCCACACCTAGCCACTCTGCTGCCTCCCAACAGGTAGTAGTTTCACAAATAGGGGATCTTATACCCACCTCTCTGCCCCCTTACGGAGCAGTTGGGGACATACATAGTGGTCTATCACCCCGGGCCACTACCCCTTCTTCAATCACATTGAGTCTAGGTGTCACACTCCCTACATTTTCAACTTTTCTAGGACACATACACTTTTCACACCACCTCACTCTACAGGTCCACTTTCCCTGTCAACAACGATCGGAGATACTTCGATGATGATCGGAAGTCCTGCCGTTCAACAGATAACTCAATTATTATCTGCAGGCCACACACCAGTAAACTTTACTGATGTTGTGACAACGGTTACTACCCCTGTAACCGGACAACCCTAACCCTACCGACCTTGCAGTCATTCAGCAGCGTTGCTTGGATTCCACCATTAAACCATGGGTGCACGAAGCAATAACCGCTCGGGCATAGGAATTCAGGACCACCCCGACGCTTCTTAATGACATCATCAAACCCTAACTCAACCCTCATCCTCCCACTCCCAACAGCAACTCACCCCAATCCTTATCCTATCCCATTTACAATGCCATTCGATGACCTAGCATCCATTATGCTAGCGAGAATTCTTGAAAACGAAGAAGCTCCACTCACTGACAAACAAAGAGCTCTTTTTGTAGTACCTGAAACCAAAAGCACATGCCATGACAGTCTCCGCGGTCACAAACATTTGCATGAGGACTCCAATGATTCGGCTCCTCATGAGGGGGAGAATAAGAGGCAACGGATACTCGAGCATGGTGCTTCATCTAGCCAATCACCCCAACTTGAACCCTCAAACAACCTAGATTAAATGCAAGAATTCTCTCAAGGATGCAAATTTTAAGGGGGAGTTTTCAAAGTTCTCCTCCCAAGCGCCAAACATCGTCAAAGGCATCCTACTCAGTGCTCCAGTTGAGGGGGAGTACGCAGAGAGAAAATAAACAACATCAATGAGAGATAAGTCCCAATGGCTTAGTAAACCCAACTAAGCCTACCCAAGGGACAAAGCCGAGAGTGAGTAGATGAGTGAATATTATGAGTGAGGAAGCAGAAGGCTCCGATGAGCAAGAAGACAATAATCAATGACAAAACTGCTACCTCAAATGAGCTATCAATCGAGGAATCAATCCCAGTCACTCAAATACTCCGGACAATCCCCATAGGTTCAGGACTGAATTTATTCAGATCCCGGGTAGAAGTCGCTGCATTTTGTCCAAACAGCGCGTGCACAACCCTACCCTAGACCACTCACTTGTCTCCCAACAGACAGGTGTTTAATCACTGTTCACGGGGAACCTCATCTCTTATCACCGTCTCCTTCTGAGGCGACTGATACTGACTACAGTGGCCCTCAGCCCCATGCCACTGAACTTTCATTGATCACATTGTGTCTAGTTATCTCACTCCTAAATGTTTTGAATTTTCTAGGACACAGACACATTTTTAGAGTCAGTTGCAGGTCCAAGTGACCATGCGAGAACTTCCATAGGGCTCATCTTCTATAGATGTAGACCGATGATTGGATGGAAGTCCTGATGTTGCAACATAGAAATCACCAACATTTTCAGGCCATCATTTAGAGTTCATCTCCATAGTGATGATAACGGGTGTCTACATGATCCCGGGGGGCTACAATTATCTATGCTGATCCTAGTGATCATGCCATAACAACCAGAGTGACATCTACTTCAGATGTTTCACAATGATTGGTTGGAAGTCCTGTTAGAGTCACAACGTTTCTATCATTATATACAGGCCACACATCAATGTTTACACTGATGTTGTGACAACGGAACACCACAGTGTCTCCGGTTCTTATCTTTTCATTTTTTTGCATTTTCAATTTTCCAGAATAAAAGAATAAAGGAAAGACATCTCGATTCATTGGATTGTCATAAAGGGGGAGAGTGGTCCACACGCTGTTTACTCTCAAAAATCATTCTCGGACACTTCTCTCCTCCAGCTCAAAAACAATGGCTCTCTACTCTCTCATGTTCATCAACTGCCAAGTCAGCTTCAAATCTAAAGGTCATCCATGCTCACAAGTCAACCATCATTTTCCGCTGTGCCACCGACAACTGTTCCTCAAAAGCATTCATGATCAAACAGTCAGAAAAGGCTACATTCTGGAGGATACAGAGGTCGGATGATCAAATATTGAAGATGAATCCCTTGTGCACCTAGATCTCTTCAGAACATTCATTCTAGAGGCGCCATATGACTTCATTCAAGCTGATCAAGAGCAGTTTCTGGAAAGCAAGGACTAAAAGCAAGATTTTGAAGAATCCCTCAACCCCCGGCATCAAAGAACAAATTGAATCAATAACAGCAAGGGGAAGACTGTAAGGATTTCTTCATGAAGCCTTTCCAAGAAGACAAAAGAAGCTGAACTGCATTGAAGATCAAGATAAACGAGGAGCAACCCAACAAATCTCATCTATGCTCTCCTCCACATTGATGAAGCAACACAAACACAAAGATACCCGCGCTGCAATGCTGAGTAAACAAGATTGAACACCAAGGGGGAGATTGTTAGAGATATTTTATGGTGTTAAATCATGTCTTACTTAAGTGTATTTGTGTTGCATTTAGTCTAATTAATAGACTATTATTAGACTAGTTATTTTAGGTAAAGCCTTGTAATGTGTGCATTTGGGCCACCTCCATTAAAGGGCCCAATCACACTTAGGTCACATCACCCATTCCCTAGGCATATAAATATTGCCTTAAAGGGAATGGGATCTGAGGCCTTCCCAGAAATTCCCTGCGCAATAGCCTAGAGCTAGAGAGAGTTTACGCTACCTTGAAATATCATTCTGTAAAACTCATTCTCTATCAATGGAAGGTTTCATTCTATAAGCTCTATTTATATTTCTAGAATAGAAACAGGGACCAACATAAAGTCCAAAAAATGAGGCATAATAACCATAGATGAGACTAAGTTAAAATCATTATCTTTACATGATCATCAAATAATACTGAACTTAAACTCATCATTTTATCAAGATGATGGATGACATTTGAGAAAAATACATTGTACGACTCCTACGCTTAATATTGTTTATGTGTAAAACTGCAAAAGTATACTAAACACATGTCAGGTTTAGAAAAAACTTAATTTTGACATGCTTAGTTGATTGGGAAAACATCATAAATCCAGTAGTATTTAACGTTTTGGTATTTAATTTTAGGAAGCTAGCTTTAGCCGTCATGCAATAAATTTTAGTATTTAATAATTGCATTGTAACAATACAAAAATACGCGGTCACGAGGATGATGTTTTCCTTTTTTCTTTTAAGCTATTGTTGATCTCCTATGCATTTTATGCACTCATTCAATTGATCATTTCATGTTTCTATTTTTTTTTTTGTAAAAATACGGAAAAAATACGTTTTATACGGAAAGTAAGAGTTTTTTTCCTTTTTAAACGGACCAACATTATTTTTCGTTTTAAACGCGTTTTTTTGTTCAAAAAAACGGTATGTGTTTAAAACGCGTTTTAAACGAAAAAAAGCTAACTAGGATTGCGACTTTGGAGTATCGTCAAATCGCTACTTGCGTACGGAGTTATTTGTTTTTTTACTTTTGACTCTTTCTCTTCTAGAAAGTCCTTTAAAGTTAAGACTTTACAATATTTTATTACGAAGATCATCGTTTATTCAATAAACCTAAAATTTAATTAAAATATTTATTCAATACATTTCATCGTTTTTATCTAAAAACTAGACATTTCACGATAAAAAAACAAACTAGACATTTCACATCTCTACTCTTAGATCGAGCTCACATCTAAACAACTTTTATAACGTTCTAAACAATAATAATCTCTAAATCACAAAATAACTTCTAACATCACCTCATTAACTCTTCCAAACAAAGCCCTTATATTTACTATTTAGTTCTACAAAATGTTTATACGTTCTATGTTCTTAAATAAGTGCAACAATAAACATTTCACACTTGCCGAAGCACAACTTTGACCATTAATATATATAATTCTCTATTAGTAAAAAAATTAAAAAATCAGTTTTTGAAAATTTATAATAAGAAAAATTTAATAATATATTTTTCAAAAATATATATATATATTAATACATCAATAAATAAAATGTAGTCAAAGTAGAACATGTGAATAATGTAAAATTTCACATGTTGCACTTATTTAAGACCAGAAATTTAAGATGCATAAGTTAGATTTTTAATGCATAAAATCTAAAATCTGGTATGGAAAAAGACTATTTAAAGCAATTCCTACATACATTTTTAAAACTAAGGTTTGGTACAATAAATTCAAACGAAATATCTGCTGTTTGCAAAAAAATTATATATAGATGCTTGATTATACATTTATATGAAATAACTAAAATATATCCAAATAACTATATATGACTGAGGATAGGAGTATCACCATAGAGGCCAATATAGCTTTCAACACGCATTAAATAAGTCACCTAAACGGCTAAAACTATCCATACAAATGTAGATCACGCGTGAAGAGTAACTTTTTTTTGTTCCCAGTAGCAGGGTGATATAATCTGTGTGTAATGAAATGTAACTCACGTTGATATCCAATGTAATTGCAGGCAAGTAGAAATGTAACTTGTCTAATATGGAGTAGACGAAATGAAATTGTTCAATTACTTTACATAAGCAGGGATTTTTTTTTTTTTACATAAGTAGTGAATATGTTTTGTTTTTAATATTAAAGCCATAAAAATATTTTTTAAATATTTTTTTTTGCCAAAAAAACATTTTTTTCGCAAAAAGAAAAATGAATTTTTTGTTTCAATAGCTGGAGTTTTATTTTGGTATGTAACTAGTGTTATGGAAAATGTAACTCGTGTTGATGGAAAAATCTAACTGAGGTGTATGCAAATGTAACTTGTTAAAGCAAGTCTAAATATAATTCGCGCATAAAAGATGTAACGCACGCATAACAATGTGTTACTCGCTCATAATTTAATAAGATGTAACTTAATAGAATTAATTCAACTTTTGGTCCTATGTGTCTTGTGTCAATTCAACCTTTAATCCACGTCTTTCACTTTGTCCATTTTTTATACTTGACTAATGTTGTTTTTCAACCGTTTGTGGTCCTCTCCCAGCGATTTTAACCATTAGAAACAATGCCGGAAGGACCATATATGAGCAAAAACACAATAGTCATGTATCAAAAGTGAACAAAGTGAAAGATGTGGACTAAATGTGAAATTGACCAAACACTCGGAGGACCAAAAGTGAAATTTATTCTAACTTAATATACTATGCTTAATTGCATAAACAATGAAAACAAGGAGCCTAATTGCTTAATTACTTTACGTAAATTGTGAATATGTTTTGTTTTTAATATTTAAGGCCTTAAAAAATTGTTTCTTGAAAAATCTTCTATTTTTTTCCGAAACCTTTTTTTTGGGATTTTTTTCTTTTTGCGAAAAAAAAATCATTTTTATGCAATGAAATGATTTTTTTTTTGTTTCAATAGTAGAGGTTTATTTTGTTAATTATGTAACACGTATTATAAAAAAATGTAACTCGTGTTGATAAAAAATCTAACTTAGGTGTATGCAAAATGTAACTTCTTGAGGCAAGTCTAAATGTAAGTCGCGCGTATGAAGATGTAACTCACTCTTAAAAAGATGTAACTGGCGAACAACAAGATGTAACTTCATATATTATTAAATGTAACTCCAGAAATTGTCAATAAACGTAACTCACACATGTAGAAATATATATTACACATATGAAAATAATGTAATCTCATATTTATCAAATGTATATCAAAATAACCAAATTTAATGTCTAAAAAACACTAAAAATATATAAGAGAGATAATAAATATATTATAGGAAAACAAGCGTGTAACTTCATATTTACACTCAAATTTAATGTTCAAATATAAAAAAAATATTACAAATAAGCGTATAAATATAAAAAAATACTCGTATTTATTATGAAGAAAAATAATTAATTAATTCTTTGTTGTAATTTTAGTTGAATAAAAAAAGAATAGAAAAAGTGTATCAATAAGGACTAAGAGAAAGAAAAAGTAATTAATTTATTTGAAAGGATGAAAATGTGATCACAAATTGTAATAAAACATTCCAGGGTTCTTAAATTTAAAAACTTAGTTAGACACTTGATAGCTTTTAATGATGAAAAAGTCAAACTAGAATAAAAAACATAAAAGTAGTAATTAATACTCCTTCCATTTTTTTTTTGATCAATTAATACTCCTTCCATTCTAAAATTGATTTGCACTTCGTTATTTTTATTTTTTTAATAAAAAAGATCGGCCGTTAATTAGTGATAAATTAAATCTTTCATGCAGATATTAAAACTGGTTTTAATGGGTAATATCTTGTATATTCAGAGCGGGAGTTCTACGAGGTCATAATATTAAAATTAAAATGCAATAAAAAATTAATATGACAATGGTAGCTTTGTATTGCCCAAAAGGATTGTAAAACTTTGTAAGGATGTTTTCTTTTCAATTTTTTTGAGTCCAGACCAGACCAAATCAGATCAGACCAGACCAGGCCAGATCAGACTAGACCAAACAAGACCAGGTCAGACCAGATCAGACCAGACCAGACTTCCGTAGTTGTTAAACGCATAGAGACCTGAAATTTATCATACCAGACCAGTCAGACCAGATCAGACCAGTAAATTTTAGTCCAATAGAAAACATCCTTAATTCTCACTGACACAAGAAATATATAGTCAAATCCTTAGACCTTAAGGCGTCATCTCAAATGGGAGGGTGCAGTGGATTATTGTAGTGATGTGCCATAGGAGAGAGATAGAATGAATATTTTACTTTAATATAGATGAAATGAGTGTGTAGCGAAAAATGAAAAAAAGGAGAGAGATAAAGATAAAAAGTAGATCTAGGTCTATGCAAAGGTCCAAAAATGAACCGTACACGGAATTCGAAAAGAAAATGTAAATGAAAATTGAGTTAAAAGTGTGTAAGAGAGCACACCCTTCAATTGGAGATGCTTTACATTGAGTGCTTATTCAACGCAATTGGAGTATGGTCAAAACGCTACATGCATTTTTTCCCACTTTTGATTTCCTTTTCTAGAAAGTCTTTTAAAGTAAATATTTTAGGTAGTACTACCTCCGTTCTCTTTTAATTGCAACATTGGACTTTTTACACTATTCACATATTCTACTTTGACTACATTTTATTTATTAATGTGTTATAAAATAAAATTTTAAAAAATATTGTTAAATTCTTCTCATTCTAAATTTTCAAATTATGAATTTTTTTAATTTTTTTACTAATAAAAAATGAAAGATATTGATGGTCAAACTTGTACGTTGGCAAACGTGAAATGTTGACTGTTGCAATTAAAAGAGAACGGAGGAAGTATTTCTTAAACAACAGTACAACGTATGAGAATTCAAAAACAAAACTGTCGTGTTTTGATAATTTAAATGAGTAATTATTTCAAAATTTTGAAAATAGTGTCATGTTGAAAACATGACAGTAAACTCTCTTATTTAGAAAAATGAGAGTTCTATTTAGGGAAATTTTACTTTTGTTACTTTTGATTCTCCATTATATTATTGCTTCGTGTTGCGGTTGCTTATCTCTGTTCGTCGTCATTGACGACGTGTTCAATGCCATTAGCCGGCACTCATCAAACATCCCTTCTATCTTAGCTTCTGGACTCTGGAGTATATATATATATATTCTCTCAGTTTCACCTACTTCAATTCATCTTAATTAATTAGCTTTCTATCTGGCATTCTTGCTACTTGATTATTACCGGCCAGTTAAATAAAGCTACGAGTTTCGTTTTTTATACTCGATCTTCATCAACTTAAACCCTAATATGGACTGCAGCTACTGGGGAAACATGATTCTGGCCATACTTCTGCCTCCCGTTGCTTTCTGTGTGGTTGACGGTATGAACGACGTGGTACGGAGTACGCCTTACTGCTACCTCTTATTTAGTTACGTAGTTTTTTAGTTTTACTTGCATTTTGAATTGTGGCTTTACGATGAATCCAGGGTTATTTTCTCCTGTGCTATGGCTTGACCATCTTTGGGTGGATCCCAGGAAGTATCTATGCTGCTATTTGTGTCAATCGCGTAACACCATGATCTTTGATGGGAAAAACACAACACTCTTAGCTATCGGCAGCTGGGTAATTCATTATCTATTCTTTATTTTTTTTTGGGCCTGCTTGGCAATTACATACTCTTTGGCAGAGGTTTTACCAAAATAAAAGGGAGTCGGAATTGGCTTTTCCGACCAAAGATAAGGGTTCGAAAAAAATTAGGGTGCCTCTACTGTCGGATACACCAATTCGACTAGAGTTTTTATTTTGATTTTTTAAAATTCCTAATTGCTAATCCGGAATCAAATTTTCTTTTTCCAAAAAATTAGGTGCCTCTACAGTCGGATATACCAATTATTCCCACAAGTGTTTTTTTCCTGTGGGAGTTGTTAATTCCGAATAATTTTTTTTAAAATAAGGTCAGTTTTTTAAAATTGCAAAAGTAATACCGTGATATTTTTAAAATGAAAAATATATGCATATTAATTTTTTGAATAAGAAAACATTGAATACTTTATTTTATTTTTAAGAGATAATTTGAGTTTGCACCCCATTTTATTGTCCAAATTAGACTTTGCACCCCATTTTTTAAAATCTTTGTTTTTGCACCCCAACCTCATATGAAAAGACAAAAATGCCCCTCCATTAACTATTTTGTTGGTCTTCAACGTATTCCTGATTGAGGGCATTTTTGTCTTTTCATATGGGGTTGAGGTGCAAAAACAAAGATTTTTCAAAACGGGGTGCAAAGTCCAATTTAGACATTAATATGGGGTGCAAACTCAAATTATCCTTATTTTTAGTCCATCCGTATTGTGAATTAAATTTATAAAATGAAATACAAATTTCAGTTTGTTTAAAATGCAATTTTTGTAATTTTAATGGAAGTAAACACGTACATAAATATTATGCCTGGACCCAAAGTTTTTGTTTTTACTCCAGTTGGAAGTGCCAATTCCGAATGGAGTAAAATGAAATCAGGTTGGTGTATGTGTTTTTTGGATTTTAATTTATTGATGATGGGCTCGGATATAGATTTTTATAAAAATAAAAAGAGGGAATGACCAAAACGCGGGAGGTTTTGGTTTGCCATGCAAAAACACTGGAGTGATCCCTAAAGTCAAAAACACGGGAATCGGAAGGGCGGATTCCGAATACGTGTGGCGTTCGGAACAGTAGAAAAAATTAAAAAAAATGGTGTTCGGAATAGCTGATTCCGAATGATGTAAAAAAATAATAATGGAGCATTTAACATTAATTAAGCATAACAGTCCCTAACTTTATCATAAAAAGGATAGTAAAAAAATCGTAGAAAAAATATTATATAGAAAAGGAAATATAATACTACTTGTTGGTTTCTTACTGGTTAATGACCGGAATAATGAAGTATCATTTTAAGCGATTTTTTAGAATAATCTCACATTTATGTAATTCGAAAATAATCCTACATTTGCATTTCATCTTCTCTTGTTGGTTTCTTACCAGTTAATGACCTCATATATCAAGTTTTTTGACATTTCTTAAGAAAGCGTACATAAATAAATTCATCTTTCATCAATCTTCTCAAAATAGTCACATCTATTGCCACCATCATGTTGAAAGATTCTCATCCCAACACGACACGGTTATTCAAACAATAATTAAATAATAAGGTAATTCGAGTATATTTTGATAAATTAAATAATTTTAATAGGTATGTAATATAATGAGGTTAAAATTGATGACTGTGATGTTATAATTGTATCATTTTTTATATTTAATGATTAAATTGTCATTTAAGATGATTAATAGTTTCCTAAAATAGTAATGAGAACATTTATATAAAACGTCCAAAAAAAGGAAAGTGAGAATCTTTCTACGAGACAAGTATTTTTTTCGCTTTTCTCACTAGAAATTTCCCCTTTTATTTTTATCATGTCGACACTTTTTTCTCTGTTATGTTTTCAATCAATTCTCTTTTTATTATTTTTATGCCGCACTACTTGTTATATATAGTTACATTTTTTATTTCAATTTTTTCTTTTCATTCTCCATTTTTCTTCCATTTTCCCCCATTTTGCCATCTTAGAAGCCATTATCGTTATACTACCTGCCCAATGGGCAGTACAACGACGGATAATCTCTACATACTACGTATCATTATCGTTCATGAACCATAGAACTGCTTCAACAGTTGGACAGCATAGGACAAAATATCCAAATGAAATGGGAAATGGATATGCATCCGAGGAGAGGGCAAGACCAGTTTTCATTATTAATTTTAAATTATTATTTATCTCATTTTAAAAATTAATCAGATAAAATCATAATCAGATAAAATTTATAAATTAATCAGATAAAAATTAATCATATAAAATGTAATCCGATAAAGCTTAATCAGTTCAAATTTAGTCAACCATGCAACTTAATTCCGATCTACCCACCAATATAATCAAAGGGCTAGTTGGTAATTAAAATTAAAGACCTTTTGAATTATTAGCCAATTCCCAATTTGGGTGTGAGGTAAAAATAGATAAAATTAAAAGCCTATTCGGAATAGGCAATTCCGATCAAGACATAAAAAAAAATTGTATTCGGAAAGGGGACTTCCGACTAGGTTTTTTTTTACAATTTCCCTCCTGGCTGCTTAACCATGGTATAGACGCCGGATCCCTTCCGAATACCGTAATCCTAGGAAACCTAGAATAATTCCCGTTATTTGGCACTGCATGTTACAAACTCCCGTATTTTAAGAAAAGGCCTGAATTCATGTTCACTCAACATGTCCAGTTTCAATTAATTAATGTTAACAATTTTATCAATTCAAGACATGAAAGATAGATCAATTATCAATGCAAGACTCAAAAGATGAAACCATGAAATATACGGAATATATTGAAATGTATCCCTATAGAACCCGAATGATGAATTGCACCTTTTAAACTAGTTTTATTTTATTTAGGGCTAATAGCGGAGTTTAATATTTTTATCATCAATTCACCAACCTAGCACCAATAGTCCATTTTTAGAGAAGAGAAGCTCAGAGGGTCTAATTCTTCAATTCTTCTTTTACATGCTTTGACAGGTGGAATTTGAAAGTGGGTATGCATGCAGTTTTTCTCGATCGTTAATTATTGCTACAATAGAGTATCTACGTCGTGTTCATTATATAATCTCTATTTCTGAAGTTGTCATCCTTCGCTTGTTTGTTTGACAATGTTGTGTTATTTCTTCTTGTTTTCTTTAATTTTCTTTTCCCCTTTCAATTTATCCAATTCCAAAGTTGTTGAATAGTACTCCGTATTTGATTACCAATGTATCTTCTCTTGCAATGTTCTATTTGGGTTGAATCACAACTCACAAAAGAGGGGATGAATGATATGTTTGTGTTACTATCTATGACAGTTTTTACTAAAGTTCTAGTGCAGCTCAAGGAAGTGCAGAAATTAAAGATACAGAAATTTAAGGAGCTGAGGGATTTATTAAAGATTCATAAATTTAACGAGCTGAGGAGAAATCCGTTGACTTAAAATGGATTAAATAATTTTGATCTCGCTTGGAGGAATTTAAAAACATTTCACTGAAGCCGCTTAACAAGATATAAGATAAACTATTATAGTATACAGCCCTAGGTAGATAAGACATCCTCAACAAAGCCTTCACCTAACACCACAACCTTAAGAGGAGAACATCCTCAATGTTCCTCATAAATCCAATATAACAGTGATAAACAAACAACAAGAGATAGAACCACTAAATGAACTACCACTTGAAATTTATCTGCCTTTTTTTTGCCCGAAAACCACCTGGGTAGGTGAGGTAAATGTCGGGGAACATTTACCAAATTTTATTAAATCACACAATCGTTACATGAAAAGAGTAAAAGTGGGAAGCATACAAGATGAGAAGAGTATCAAAATAAAGAAAAAACAAACTTGGGCCTGGATGTGGCCCAACAATAACACGACAAAAGATTGGCATGAAACACAATAATCCAAAACCACCTGCAATTAGAATTAGCGTAGGTTCCCAAAGGAGGGTAGTCTCCAATCTTATTTCCCAAAAGAGGGTACTTTTAAACTTATTTATCAAATGAGGGTAGTTTTTTCCTTGTCATCCAATTTCCGCCACATCACCTACTCCACATCATTCACCGTCATCAATCATTCCACGTCATCAGCCATATGGGTATTCTTTTAAAATATAAAAAAATCCGTAACCCCTAGGAATTGAACTCATGACCAAAATGATGGATTTGCATCTTGGAACCCACTAGGCTACATTGACTTGTTGGTACAATCACACCATTACAAGTATTTAACATCTATGTATGCAACGTATTTTGATATACGCAATTCAAATATAATTTAAAATAACTCTACATTAATTAAATAAAATGAGAAACAAAAATGACAACGGCTGGACTAATTCATCCCATATTTAATAAAAAAATCTTATATTACTAATGCGTAAACGTGTAAAAATATAAATTCCATGACAAAAAAAATCCAACACTAAAATACAATTTTTTACAATCACAATATAAGTATTTTACAAGTATATTGACATTTATTTGACATATACTACATACTATATATTTAAGCACATGACATCACCAACTTAATTCATATATTAATCGTTCCTTTAGAGACATATTAGTCATTCTTCAAACAATTAAAGAATATGATAACATAACATTAAAAGAAGAATATGATAAATACTTAATGAGATATACAATTAAAAAATTAAAACTCAATTAAAAATTATAACAAAAACGTAATTTGATATATGCTATACAAGAATAACTTAAAATAAATATACTCTAAATAAAATAAAAAATGTCAATATAGGTTCAAATCCATCTCAGACTTGTGAAATACTTATATTATGATTGTAAAAAAAAATGTATTTCAGTGTTGGATTTTTTTTTTTTAATTTTTGTCATGGAATTTATACTTTTACACGTTTACGCATTAGTAATATAAGATTTTTTTTATTAAATATGGGATGAATTAGTCCAGCCGTTGTCATTTTTGTTTCCCATTTTATTTAATTAATGTAGAGTTATTTAAAATTATATTTGAATTGCGTATTCAAAATATGTTGCATACATAGATGTTAAATACTTTTAAAGGTGTGATTTTACCAACAAGTCAATGTAGCCTAGGGTTCCAAGATTCAAATCCATCATTTTGGTCGTGAGTTCAATTCCTGGGGGCTACAGATTTATTCATTTTGGTCGTGAGTTCAATTCCTGGGGGCTACGGATTTTTTTTATATTTTAAAAGAATACCCATATGGCTGATGACGTGGAATGATTGATGACGGTGAATGATGTGGAGTAGGTGATGTGGCGGAAATTGGATGACAAGGAAAAAACTACCCTCATTTGGTAAATAAGTTTAAAAGTACCCTTAATTGGGAAATAAGATTGGAGACTACCCTCCTTTGGGAAAAAACTCCCGGACTTTAGGAGATCGAAGAAGAAGGTGCCGCATCTGAAATTTATCTGCCTATGACTTACTCCTTCAGTAACATTCATATCTTCTCACTTTCCTTTTTTGGATGTAACATTCATATCTTCCCATTTCTAAATCTTCCCATCATACCCCCAATAATTTTAAAAATAATACACTATTACACCTACTTTTTTTGGATTTATCCTTCATTCCATTATATTATTTCACTATCTTCCCATCATACCCTCAATAATTAATATCCCCTTTCACTATTCTTAATCTACCTACTTTTCAAATAGGAACATATATATGTTACGGAGGGAGTATAAAACATTCTTAGATGGGCCTTTTACAAAAATATTACGTAGTACTAAAATAAAACACTACAAGAAATCTCGGACTTTAGTGACGGAAATTCCGTCACTAATTCTGCCACAAACATTTTTAGTGACGGAAATCTGTGGCAGACTATCCCCCACTAAATTCTGGACAGTATTGCTTTTACTGACGGATTTTTAAAGCCGTCGCTAATCCGTGGCAGAATTCAATGGCGAATTAATCTGCCATAGTTTATTGTGACGGAAAGTCTGCCACTAATTTCTGTCACTGATCAATTTTCAAATAATTTAAAAAACGCATTTTATTTAAAAATTATTAATGATTAGATTTTATTAGCTTTTTTTAAACACAAGAAAATAATTCAAAATAGTAAGCAAAATCAAATCATAAAACATTCTATTTGAAGTAAATTAAATACACAATTGAATAATAGTAACTTTTGCATCAATATATATCATTATATAATCCGTGGGTCATTACTGGTACCTAGTTCATGTATCATACAAAAATCACAAAAAACATACAACGCATCCAGTTGTTTACACTTTAAAGTGTACAAACTTTTCAATACTAAAACAACATATCTAATGGGACATAGAATGTCCATTTGATTCTTGGGATCCTTTGAGAAGAGAATTCAGTTTGTGGGAAAAAGCCTTCTGCATCAATTCCATGGATGGGATTTAAAAAACGAAAGCCATGTATCTTCAAAAGTCTTGGGTTGTGAATCGGGGTCTTCATACATCAAACTTTCATCCACAAGAGGCATTGCCGATGGACACTCATGACCTTGAGAAGATAACCACTTTCTCATTTGTTCATCCCAATAGATACAAAACTCGTACACACGTCGTGATGATGAACAACATCTTTGATGAGTTGACTCTAATTGTTGAAGGAATGCTTTGGAGTACCTTCCGGTTCCAAAAACTCGTTTCTTATTGCACCCAGCCACTTCAAAGTAGAGAGAATACATTTTCGACAATGCAACTTTTGCCGCCTTAGATAACCCAATTTGTGTCTCCGATGACTCAGTATGTTGACTTTCAGCTTCATGAAAAATGTTGGACAATCTGTCAATAGCTTCCTGTTCATACAAAATGACAAAACTCGGTATAGAATTGAAGTTGCATAAAACCATCATTGCTACTTCCTACTGTATTACATCACAATAATTTAGCAGATTTAACAACTTTTATTTTAGCTCAAAGATAGACTTCTACTGCAGCTCAAAAATGAACTGAAATTATAAATATTCAAGTCAAAGTTGAACAATTACACAATAACTGAGAAAGCATGAATTGTGAATGAATATTAAAACTAAGATGTATTATTCTTATTCTGTAAAGCTTGCAGACTGCTCTCTTTATACCGAGGAGAATTGATTACATAGGTTAGACATTGCAGCAATCTGGAGCATTAGCCGTTCTGGTACATCAATACATGTTCCTATGCCCATTCCAAGACACTTAAAGAAGGAGAATCTTAAGGGAACACAACCAATTAAAATATAATACCAAATAAAATACATCCGTAATAATAACACCAATTACTTAGCTACATAATCCAGTGTATATTTTCCATCATCCAAATCACATAAATATTCACTTTAATTTCAGATAATCAGAAAAAAAAGAACCATTGCGAAATACAAAGTGAAAAAAGAATTGCATACCATAACTTTTGATTGGGAGGAATAATCAATTAGCTCTCCATTTTTTCTTTTCTTGGGATGGTAAAGTTTGAAGGGATTTATATCTTCACCAGTAAGTCTCAACTAAAACGAAATGCAAAAAGTCATCCAAGCATTAAACTTTTAAAATAAAAATACACTTCTTATAATAATTGTTATCCAAATGCAACAATGAAACACGAGCTGCATATGAGCGCTGATTAAGCACACCAAAAACACAGGCTGCCGGATAATATTAGTGCTGAAAAAGGAAAGATATCCAGAGCAAATTTTTAGCAAAAACTAAAAAGTGAAAGAAAATGAAAAGAAATAAAATTGAAAACTGAAAAGAATTAACCAAGTATCATGATAAAAACTGAAAAATTATCAACTAAAAAGAAATGAAAAATTATGAAATGACAAAATAAATCAAGTTTCATAATAAAAACTGAAAAGAAATGAAACCGCCGTCTGCCGCCGCCGCCGTCCGCCGCCTCCGTCGATTGAAGCTCTGCTCATCCGGTTGTCCGACGAAGTTCCAGGAGGACGCTGGAGGCTGTTCTCGACTCAGGCAGTTCGAAATTGCTTAGGAACTACCGATTGGAGGAAACCATCGCCGGAGATAGATCCGCCATCACCGCCTGGGAGGTCCGCCGTCGAAGTCGTCAGTCACCGTTTCCTCGCCGGAATTCGCCTCTGGAGCCGCCGGTCGACTGTGTGCTCGCCGGCCATCCTCCGTCACTGGATCCGAGGCGTTGTCCGCTTTCCTTCGTCGCAGGCATCGCGTAGGTGACACTAGTGGAAAAAACACTTTTTATATGGGTTAAAATGCACTTTTAATGTCGGTTCCCACCACGACATAGTATCAAGGGATATTAAAAGTCGGGCACTTTTCATGTCGGGTGAAATGACCCCTTATAGAAAGTTTTTTATAACGGGTACCAATTTAACCCTTATTGATTGTTTTTTATGTCAGATCATAAATACCCCATATAAAAGCCCTTTTATATGGGTTATCCCAGCACCCGTTATTGAATGTTTTTTCCTAATACAACCCATAATACACATATTACGCATTATATAACCCTACTTTTATACTGTAATCAACATAAAATGACATCAGTAAGTGTGAAACATGGCAAATATATATTGATAATCATAGAAAAATTACAAAGTTCCACATAATACTAGCACCATCCATTCCTAACTTCCTAAGTCATAACTACAAAGTTTCACATGTTTCAATCCAAGTCAAAATTATAAAGTTCAACATGATACCATCACAATTCATATTACACACATATCAAAATAGAACCATATCTAATACTATCGTATTTAAGAGCTGGTGCTTGTAGTGTCTCCTTCCGTGAATGGCTCTTGAACATTAAATGCCTGCAAAATAAAAAAAATAAAAGTAGAAACACATTCAATAAAATATAAAAATATAAGTAAAATTGTGTAGTAAAAATATAATACCCGCACTCATGGCTTCCCCTTTGCATTCGACACTTCAAATAGACGTACATGTAAATACTGTATTGTAGCATGAACACTACGACATCAGATTTTAAGGCATTTTCACTTGCAATCAGATTTAGAACACCATGAAAAACTACAACATCAAATTGTTTTTAAACGGATTAAGAGTCCAACTTCATAAGCATGAACTCGTAATTTCCAAATAGACCTCCAAGGAGAGATACTTTCCCATGGAATAAATAACAATACCTTTGACAATAAAACATTTTTAATCAATACTTGGTTAGACATATTTTTAACCAATTTGTGTTCGTATCCATTTCCCAAGCGACATATTGTTCCAACTCAAACTCAAAGAAACCATAAATAATTCTCTTGTGATGATTATTTTTCACCCAAACAAATTTCAAATAAAATAAAATGGAATAACTATCCACAGCTGAAAAAGATTGCTACTTTATTCTTTATCTCTACATACTCAATCCATTGCTCATTATATTTTGCAATTGAGAAAAACTGCCATTAACAACCATATATAAAATGAAATAACTATTTGCATACTCAAATCAGATTCTTAATATAATGCATAATCTACACATGAAATGATTATAATTAACTTTTCAGTATAATGCAAAATCAACCCAAATATATAAAATTATAAAAAAACTTACGTCATTGCATGATAATTATGAAAAATATACTTACAATTGGCTTAATCCATTTTGAGTTGGAACTCTTCCTATTTTTGGATATTTGATGTGCTTACATTGCCCTAAATTAAAAAAAAAAGGCAGAAATAAGTCATAGATTTTGGAGCCGTAATCAAAAGTACACATTTGATAAACAAAATTATATACTTGCATATTCAAAACACTCTTCACAGTAGTCTTTGGCTTATTCCCCAAGGAGCACAAAATACAATAATATGCTTTGGACACAATACAAATAGTTGCCAGTGGTGACCGAAATAAAACTATTACCGATAATTACATCGATATTAATTATGGGTAAAAAATAATCATATTAGAAACAGGACTGCTTGGTCTATATATAGACAAAACAAATTCATGGTAAAAAATATTCACTAGAAAACAATATATACACAAAACAAACTCGGGGTAAAAAATAATCATATGTTTTAGATGATATTTTAATTAGGCTATTTGAAAGAGGACTGCCTAGTCTTAAATAATAAGTTAATTAGGTGGAAAAAAAACAATTGAAGAAATTACACGTCATATTGAGAAGGTACATTCATTTGAAAATCCATTGGGGAATTTTAACAAAGCTGTCATATTCATGTCAAAGCTAGAAAATAACCAAGTAAAAATTAACATATTTTATCTAAAGTTTGAACGAAATAAACAACCTTTAGCTAAAACCGTATGCACCAATTGAAGGCTAAGTAATTAAAAAAGCATTTAGGCAGTGAGTGGTATTCTTAAACATTTTCAGCAACATCAAACTTGATAGAAAGAAAAAGAAACAACATGTCTTCTTTATATCATCACTCTACGTAAACATTCGTTTTCATTGAGACATTTTTACAAATGGGTAATAGACATTAGAAAACTAAAAACACAAATCTAAAAATCTTCCAGCTTCTTCATAAATCAAAACACCATTAAACAAATACCAGAGAAACATATACATGAATCGATTACGAAAAGTAAAACTAAATACATATTTCGTGTCTAAGAAAATTACCTGTTCGAAATACGGTCTCTGGCGAAGGAGATGAAACGTTGAAAGGAGCGACCTAAGGTGAGAAAACGGCGGAGGTGTGAAAACGGCGGAGTGTCGTCGTCGTAAGGCTTTCTCGCTGCTGAGACCTTACTTTCGTAGTTGATAGGAAGTCTTTGCTTCTTTTCAAAACCCTTCTAATTTCCGAAGTATAAGGCCCGGTCGCAGGCGTTCAAACATTTTAACACATTCGATAAGGGTTACAAGTAGAACGGACATTGAAAGTACTTTTTCTTAATTAGAAAAATGACCCCGTGCCAGATCAAACGTTTTGACATTTATGAATATAACCCCATATTTACTTTCTATAGCGGATCAGATTGGCAACTGTTATTGATGCATTTTTTATTTTATAAATTTGACCCCTCCTATAAGATTGAACTTTTATTAATTATGAATTAGACCCCGCGTGATTATACTATTACGGTTCTAAACCAACCCATATTAAATGTTAGTTATAGAATGCTTATTTTCTACTAGTGTGATACGCCAGTGAGCTGAGGCGCTGAACTCTACTGGACAGGCTGGAGAAGATTACCTAGGCTGCTGGATTGTTGAACCTGTTGGGCCGATGGTATTTTTTTGGGAGCTGGGCTGCTGCACGTGAGTTATTAGACCAAGCAAAGGTGCTGGGCTGGAGCTTTTGAGTTGCTGTTTCGGACTTGGTTCTCCACCTTATTGGTCCTAGGTGGTGTAGAGTAACAATACAAGGTTGTGACAAGACTCATCATCGCCGGGTCACCCGGAATATCAAAAGACACAACGGGCAAACACTTTATTACGCAACCCACAGTTGTCCACAGTCAAAGTTTAACACGCGTTTACAGGACAAGTGCTTCTCAGCAGAAAGACACTTGGTACCCATATCCGCGGGGTTAAACTCGGACGTGATCTTGCACAGCTTGACTCCACCTGCATCAACAATATCACGTATGAAATGGAACCTAACATCAATATGCTTAGCTCTATCATGAAATACAGGATTTTTGCAAAGTTGGATAGCCGATTGGCTATCCGAGAAAATGGTAACTCCCTTTTTGAGAAACCCAATTTCGGAGACAAGGCGTTTGAACCAGATGGCTTCCTTAAACGCTTCTGTGGCTGCAACATACTCAGACTCAGTGGTAGAAAGGGCCACAATAGGCTGTAGTTGAGACTTCCAACTAATGCACGAGCCACACAAAGTAAAAACATAAGAAGTGGTCAACTTCCTGTTATCTCTATCATTTGCATAGTTAGAATCAACATAACCAATCAATTCAATACCACTAGCACATTTAGAGAAAATTAATCCATGCTTCACAGTAGAAATCAGATGTCTAAGCAACCACTTAAGAGCATTCCAATGGGGCAAACTAGGGTTGGACATATATTTACTCAAGCAACTAACCACATATGCAATATCAGGTCTAGTGCTAACCATAAGATACATCACCGACCCTATTGCACTGGAATAGGGCACAGATTTCATTTTCTCAATTTCAGGAGCAGTCTTGGGAGACTGGTCCTTACTTAACACAAAGTGAGATGCCATAGGGACATTAACAGGAGAAGCAGATAACATATTGAATTTACTCAAAACTTTTTCTATGTAAGAAATCTGATTCAAAGTAAGAGTACGCTTACTCCTATCCCTAACAATGTTTATGCCTAGGATCCTCTTGGCATCACCTAGGTCTTTCATGGCAAAATTCGCACAAAGACATTTCTGCACATCTTTTATAACATTCAGAGAAGGACTAATTATCAACATGTCATCCACATAGAGCAACAAAAATACAGGCACAGAAGAAGTATTCTTGAAGTACAGGCAATGATCACAAATAGATTTTTGGAACTTCAAAGATATCATGCATTTATCAAATTTGATGTTCCACTGCCTAGGGGATTGCTTCAGGCCATACAATGCCTTCCTAAGCAAACAAACATGCTCACTTCTCTTGGGATCCACAAAGCCCTCAGGCTGGGTCATATAAATTGTTTTGTCCAATTCACCATGCAAAAATGCAGTAGTTACATCCATTTGTTTCATTTCCCAGTCATGGTGAGCAACTAAAGCAAGCATCATACGAATAGTGGTGAATTTAACAACAGGAACAAAGATTTCAGCATAATCTACCCTCTCTTTTTGAGTAAACCCGTTCGCAACCAACCTAGCCTTAAACCTAACATCACTAGGTTCTTCCTTAACCTTAAACAACCACTTACACTCAACTACCGAACAGTTGGGGGGTCTAGGTACAAGGGTCCAAGTCTGGTTCACTCTCAAAGAGTCCATCTCACTTTTCATGGCACTAATCCATTTCTGAGACTCTTTGGAACCTAAGGCTTCACGGTAGGTCTTGGGTTCATTCAGCTCTAGGGATTCAAACATAGAAAAAGCAAACATAGAAGTATCATGCACAATGAAAGCATAATCAGGCATACTATCAGCAGTTCTCCTGATAGCCCTTCTACTCGTATCTTTAGCAAGTTGATAATCATGCAAATTATCACTACTAGGCTCCACATGCAACTCATGCAAATTATTGTTATCATGAAAATCAGATTCAGCACCCATATCATGCAAATCATGCTCAGTATCATGCAAATGCTCCACCTCACTCGAGGTGGTGGGACTATCATGCTTAGAGGAATCAGAATCATGCATAACAATATCATCAGAAATAACAGGATCAACAAATAAAGGACTAGCAGCAACAGGGACAGACTCCACCTCACTAGGAGTACTATCAGACCTAGACTCAGGATTAGAAACAGACTCGGTCAAGCAAGGAAAATCAGTTTCATTAAACACCACATTTCTGCTACGGACCACTTTAAAGCCTACCTGGTTCCTATCCCATAACCTATAACCCTTTACCCCCTCTGGATAACCTAGGAAGACACATTTCTTAGACCTAGGATCCAACTTGTCACCCTGTTGATGTGCATACGCTGCACAACCAAACACCCGAAGGTTAGACAGATCAAGAGGCTTATCGGTAAAGACGGTTTCAGGACACTTACCACTAAGAGGGACAGACGGGGACCTATTAACCAAATAGGCAGCACTAGTGACTGCTTCACCCCAGAATTTCTTAGACAAACCAGAGGTAGCTAACATGCTTCTAACCTTATCCAACAGAGACCTATTCATTCTCTCTGCTATCCCATTCTGTTGGGGAGTATAAGGCACAGTTTTGTGCCTTTTTATCCCACAATCCACACACAGCTTATCCATCTCCTTATTACAGAACTATAACCCGTTATCAGTCCTAAGGGTTTTAACCTTCCTGCCAGTTTGGTTTTCAACTAGGGTTTTCCACTCCCTAAACCTCACAAACACATCAGACTTGTGTTCTAAAAGGCAAACCCACACCTTCCTAGAGAAATCATCAATGATAGAAAGGAAATATTTCCTACCCCCGTGGGTAGGAACACTGGCAGGGCCCCAAACATCGGCATGAACATATTCAAGCACAGACGAACATTTAGACAGATTGGGGTAAGAGGAAGGAGGGAAGCTGACTCTATGCTGCTTGCCTAACACACATGATTCACAGAAAGGCACAGAAGTCACAGAGTCCTTACCAAAATAACCAGCCCTACGCATGACATCTAAACCCTTATTGCTCATATGTCTTAGCCTATTATGCCACAAAGAGGTCTTATCAGAACATACAACATTCTCAGACTCAGCAAAAGGTTTAGCATGACATACATAAAGGTTATTCACCTTCTCAGCTTTGAACAAAACAAGCGAATTCTTCAGGATTTTCATACAACCATTCCCCCATTTTCCCTGTAACCCACTACTCTCCAAAGCAGCAACAGATAACAAGTTATGACACAAATTAGGGACATGCCTCACATTCTTAATGGTAAACACAGAGCCACAAGAAAATTTCAGACATATATCACGAACACCAAGCACATTGCATCTCTTATTATCAGCTAAGGAAACGTAGCCACTATCACATAATTCATATGTAGAAAACAAATCTCTAAAGGGGAACATGTGATAGGTACAACCAGAGTCAATCAACCATTCATGCTCAGACAGGGAATTTCTCACAGAAATTAACATGGTCACAAACCATCAAAATATCACCAAGGTCACATTTATCAACAGCTACACTAGCATGCTCGGTCTTCTTAGGGTGGGGGCAATCCTTAATGAAATGGCCAGTGTTACCACAATTGTAACACACTCTCTTCCTAGATTTGCTCCTCTTCGTCCCAGGCTGACTAGTGTTCTTACCCTGACTATTTTGCTTAGAGTTCTTAGACCTACCCTTAGATCTACCCCTAACAAACATAGCCTCACTGGAGTCCCTGGACTGACTAGTACTACCCCTAACATGCTTCAGGTCTAATTCCTTACTCCTTAACCCATTCACAACAATGTCTAACGAAATCTCATCCCTACCATACTTAATAGGGACTTAACATCATTATAAGAGTCGGGAATGGCATTAAGTAACACTATGGGAGTATAATCATCTATGTGTTTATCACCTGCCTGTTTGATATTCTGTATCAGTTTATTAAACACATCCAGGTTCTCATCTATATCCTTAGTCAGGTCAAGCCTAAACCTAAAGAATTTCTCTAGTAAAAACAACTTCTCGGGCAAAGAGGTATCAGTATAGAGTCTATCCAATTTCTCCCACAACTCCTTAGCGGACTCAAGAATACCCACTTTCCTAAGCACAGAATCAGACAGATTCAAGTAAATAGTAGAACAAGCAGTTTCGTTCATTTCAATTTGCTTAGCCTTATCTTCTGATTCAAGGAAAATACCAGTGACAGCTCTGAAAACTTTTTGCTGTAATAAAACGCACTTAATTTTCTGTTTCCAAATATCAAAATCTGTTTTTCCATTAAATGGAAGCATACCATACTGATTCGCAGCCATGGTATCAACCACAAAGGAACACAAAGCTAAACAGACAGAAATGACAGAAAATAATCCAACCCGGGTTATAAAGTATTCACTTTAATAACCCCGGGCAGCATGCAACACATAGCAAAAATGGACAATTTGGCAATTAAACAATTCCGGGCAGAAAATTAAAATTAATTAATTCTACCCCTACCACCCAATAAACCACCTCTACGCATAACAACTAAATTAAATAACACAAAGCAATTTAATTAATCAACTAAAACAAACTACCACAAAGGAGTGAGTTTAGAAAACGTACCTGGGGGTTGGCGGCCGGGATTAAATCAACCGGCGGCCCGCGGGGAGGGGAATAAATTAATTTAAAACCGGAATGCAATAAATAGGAAGTTTATCGGAAACTTACCTTCACGAAACCCTAGGAGAGCGTTTCGACCTTACCTACCCAATTTTAAAAAAATGGGATTTTTTTCTGGAAGGTTGACTGACTGTTGACCGCGTTGACCGGCGGTTGACTGGCGGTTGACCGGCAGTTGACTGGTTCCAGCTCCAGCAGTCCAACATCAACCCAGTGGCCCAGCAAACTGGTCCAGTAGCTCCAGCCCAGTCTAGGTCAAAGCTTAAGCCCTCCAAAAGTCCAAGTCAACAGCTCCCTCCAGTCCAGCAATCCAGTCCAGAGGCCCAAACAGTTGAAGCCTAGTCAAACTTCTCCAGCCCATCCAACAGAGTCCAGCGCCTCAGCTGACTTGCGTATCATCTACGCGAGGCCTGTGATGAAGGAAATCGGAAGATGGCCGGCGAGCACACTGGCGACCAGCGGTTCCAAAGGCGAGCACACCGGCGACGAGCTTTCCTGAGGCGAGAGTCCCTGCGGCGTCGAGCTTCAGCGACGAGCTTCCAAGCGACGGGTCCCTCCGATGAAAGGCCAGAAAACTCCGGCGACGATTTTAGCACCACCGTGGCAGACTTGATCTCCAGGTGGTGATTTCGATGCAGCGAGCTATGTCTCTGTTCTGTGACCTCCGGAAAATAACGACGGGCACTCAGGCAGAGAGTTGCGAACGAGATTTCGAACTTCAGTAAGAAATCGATTTCAAGCTCCAATCGGCGGCGACGGCGGCAGCGACGGACGGCGGTTTTGTCTCTGATACCACTGTAAGGACCGTTTACTTCCGTCTCCGGCTCAGGTCTTTCAACACACACTCTCACACACCACACTAGGAGGAAGCCATAGTACACCACTCTCTACTCTCCACAAAGGACCTCTCTACACTCTCACACAAAGGAAAGGAAGAAGAAGGGAGCACTGCTCTCTCTGGAAGTGTTTCTCGCAGGCTACTCTCAGAAGAGGGAGCCAAGGCTCCTAAAATAATAGGCAAAGGCCAACTGGAAGTCACGGGTGAGTGCTAAGACAAAAGACACTCACGAGAAGCAAGGACATATAATGCAGCGGACAACAACAAAGGAGGGGTCAGCCAAGTAGGTGAGTCAACACTCAAACAGGTATATTATTGATCAGGTAATATACCAGGTAAAAGGTACCAAAGTGGGAGTAAAACAATAGGGTGCAAGCCTCAGCAAATAAAGTGGAAGGGAGGCTTGGTAGGACCAATACCTCCAACAAAAATTGAAAACTGAAAACTAAGGGCCCGTTCAATATTGTTGTTAGTTGTATGTTTTTAATTATTAGAAAACAAAAACTGTTTTCAGTGTTTGTTTTCCACTTTTTGAAAACTGTTTTGATTTTAGTGATGATTCAAAATTATTTAAGAAATTGATATTCATTTCTTTCTTAAACGGCATCAACTTGAACTGCTTTGTTGTTATGTACTGAAGTTCGAGATATCCGAATAAGAGAAACTGAATCAACACTATAGGTTTCATCGTTTAATCAACAAAGCAGTTCACGAACAGACCCTAAAGAATTATTTTCTGTATTCAAATCACATACAAAACTAAAAACTGAAGAAAAAAAATACGGTAGTCCAAAGTATAAAACAGTCACCTTATTACACCCAATGAAGTAGAAGAAAGAAAATCATCATCCAAAGTTTCATATTAATTTAGAAAATTACCTCTTGTGCAGCCACATCAGTTGCGGCTCTATATCCTCCATATTGTTTGCACTTGTCCCCACCAGCAATTCGATTTTTCTTACCTGACTCGGATGCCTTTATAAATTGTATTGACCTCTTATATTCTTGCACTGCAGCCCAAGTGAAGTCATTCACTGTGGGAGGTCGGGTTTTCCTTGAAATTTTAATAACATATGAGAATAAATTAAGGCATAGATTAAAAAGTACATCATTTATTGTGCTAACCTGATATCAAGCATAATACTTGAGTAAGCATGACTCTTTAAATGTCTTTTGAAAGCTTTCTGGATATCTTGAAGTTCATATTTAGAAGTATCCCAAGTCACTACATCCTGTATTCCAAAGACTTTTAATCATTAAAATCATAATCGGAACTAGATTCTTTTATTAGTTTTTTAGAATAAAAAAGTACAGGCTCTATGTAAACTTATTTATTACTTACTAAGCTATAAAGAATACTGTTTTATAAAGAGGTGCCTATTGTTATAAAATCAATTTATGTTCCAAAATACACATAAATAACCTGGAATTGTTCCCAATACAATTCTTTTGTCCTTTCAGGAACCCATTTCCATTGTTGACCAGCTGGATGTAAATTATACTTGATTTGTTTTGAGACAATGCCTTGAAACTTTAAGCTTGTGCTGTTGATAGAAACATTGATAAGCCTGCATTTAAAGTACACATTATTTGCTAGATTGCATAACATAAATAACAATGTACACACACAAATATTAAACTTACTCTCCTGTTGCATTTACACCAACATTGGGTCTTTCAAACTTTGCCACCGAAATAGACTTGAAAGGATCTAATGGCTTTTCTCCCCACTTAATATCACCATAGGCATTGAGCTTCCAATCAATGATTTCATCTTCCACATCTTGATCGTCTTCAAATAGATCATTGACGTGCACTTTGTCGTGGTGTGCACTCCAAATAAATATCAATACAACACTTATACGTAGTATTAGTGTAGTAAGGTTCGTATCCACAGGGAAAGGAATACTTCTCTTTTTAATTAAATAGTAACAAGGGGTTTTTAGATGTGTTTGATTTTAATTAATTAAATACGAAGATGAACGACTTATATGAGTTTAATTAATAGAGACGAGGACTTGGTTTTGCTTTTATCCACTTAATGAGATGTTCGTCGATCCCGGTTATATCTTTAACTATCTTCCTCTCGAATACTCAATCGAGAAGTATATCCAATTCATCGAGGTTAATTATTAATAACGAGACGCGTTCATTAATAAAACTTACTACCGAGTCAATATAGAACACGCGCCGTATATTAACCCGATAGTAGCAATAAACTTAAGATGAAAACGATGGAGATTGATAACCTCAACACAAGCTGTTTATTGGTTTAATCAATATAATTAATTCCCTTATATTTTTAACCATGAGACGCATGCATTAATAATCCAAGTTTACTACCGTGAAACGACCGAATGATTAACAAGCGTATTCGTCGATCGATTCTAGTATTAATAATTAATATATGAAACAAAACTAGTTGATCCTTTAAGTAATGCTCAAAATATTAATATGAAATATGAATAGGAATTAATTAATATTCAAGGAAGAATATTAAAGAAGATAAATCCTAATATAACTAATATCAAGATGTTAACTAATTGTCATCTTAGCAACACTCCCCAACATTAATATAGAGGAAGAAAATAAATACTACTATAACTAATTTCGAGATGTTAACTAATTGTCATCTTAGCAACACTCCCCAACATTAATATAGAGATAGTATTAAGTGAAAAATTAATATTCAAGGAAGAAGATTAAAGAAAATAACTCACAACTTACAATTCATTAAGCTTCAAAGTAGCAAAACCAACATGGAAGAGTTTAGTTCCTCATTTGGAGACTAAACATGAAAGAAAATATAAAGAAAACACTAATCTATACTGAGCAAAAGAGTACATGTGAATTGGTGTTTTTATTGGGAAGGAAAGGGGTGTATTTATAGGATTTTGGGAGCTGCAGGGTCTGATACCCGACCGGGTATCTTAGGAAATTGCCCAGAAAGTCACTTTTCTGGGCATACCCGATCGGGTAAGGGTATATATACCCGATCGGGTGTGTGACAAATCTTTATGAAAATTTGCTCCCACGATCATTTGTCTTCGGATTTGATTTGGACAGTCGAATCAAGCAATTACCCGATCGGGTATAGGCAATACCCGACCGGGTACATGAGTATTTTTTCCAAATCGAAATCTTTCTTGCCTCCTTGCACTTTCCTTGATCTTTTAAGGTCCAATCTTGATCCCTTGGATGATCTTTGACCTGTTTAGCTCAGAAAAATCCTAATCTAACTAAATTACAAATAAAAATGAAAATAAAGTATTACACCAAAAGTGTGTAATTTCCACAACTATAACTAATAAAAACTAGTTAAAAATACAAACATACAATCGAAAATTACATGAATATCAATCACCATGAATATGTGATGTTGAGTGATGTTGGCCAGACAATGATGGACTCTGTTTCTGGTGGTTTAGGGATTGAGAAATGATTGGTTGTTGGTTATTTAGGGGTGTGATATTTGGCCTAGGACCCCGAGGTAGACTAAATTGTGAGGGAGGTGGTTGTGGAGGCTGCTTTGTTTGCAGTATCTTTTTAGCAATGTTGCTGCCAAGTATGTTAGACGGTATTGAGTGTGAAAACGATGGCGTGGAGAACCGAGTCACGTTCCTCCCAGATCTTCCTCATTGTTGAACTGATTGGTGAGCAGAGCCATCTTCTTCTGCAACTCAGCCAACTAGACTCAACATCAACTTCTTCTTCACTTTCTTCTTCTTCAGATTCCACCTTGACTGCCTTCTTCTTCTTCTGGACCTTAGATGAACTCTTTGGTTTAGCTTCGATCATGAGTGCTAATGGGTTTGCATGGTAGCTTCCTTCCATGTCCGCAGTGTCATTCACAAACTGCTGAAGATGCTCATGAAGTGTGCAAAGGTCCAGTTCATCTAAGTCCAAGTGTTGTCTCAGATTCTTCACAGTTCTCTTCCACTCCGGGTGCAAGCTCGACAGGAAACGTATATTCATCTCCATGTTTGATTTTACAACTTTGATCTTCCTCATCTCATTGATCAGTTGGTATGGCCTTTGCGGCACTTGGGTAATGTTATTGTAGGCTAATATGAAAATGGGCCAAGTACCAAAAGGGGCAGCCTGGTGCACATTGGTGTCCCCGCAAGGCGTGGGTCCAGGGAAGGATCCCACCACAAGGGTGTATAGGGGGCAAGCCTTCCCTATATAGGCCAGGCCACTCCCAAGAAACTTGTGACCTCTCGGTCATATAGCCACACCTTAATCGGTGCACCAAGGCTCCCCTTCGGCTGATTGCTATTCTGTAAAAATTATTATTATGGACGTGTACTAATTAATAAATACTTATCTATAGAAAAACTGTTCTGCTTTTGATCACACGACTATTAGGTCATTCATTCTCTCCTTTGGTCGACTGGTCCCCAATTTTTAAATTTTTTTCGCTTTTAGTGCATGACTATGGCTTCCTTTCCACTTTTGATCCTTCCAATCATTTATCTCGCCAATGTTGGTTGAGTAGTTTACTGGAGAAGACTTAGAGTGTACGGGGACTGTCGAAGAATTGTCCATAATTAACTCATACATAATGCAATCAAATGAACCCTTACTGCGTAGTTTCTTCAGTTACGAGAGAATTTGATTATTTTAATTGAGTGATAAAGCTCTCATCTATCAGATCTGAAATTGCCTGGAGAGATGCAAAATATGCCTTGATACTGGAGTACCTGTCCGAGGAATATGAGGTTACCCAACGTTTTTGCAACCTTAACATCAAACTAAAGTTTGTTGAGGTAATCATTTGTAAGCTATTTCTCTGATGTAATTCATAAGTTTTTGGTTATGAATCAAAAATATGCATATTTGGATGTGGTACAACAATGTTTGAGTGAAAATCTCTGTAATGTCCACATGATGAACTGTAATTTAATTGTGCAAGTAACGTTGAGTTTACCATTTAAATATCATTGTATTAGTGTTACTATTTCAACATTTTGCATTGTTCCAATGTTCCCTTACCATTAATATTGGTTAACCGCATTTCGGTTAACCAATTTTCGGTTAACCGTAATATTGGTTATGAGATTTTATATACCGTTACCCGTACCATAACATTGGTTAACCGGGTGCCGGTTAACCAATGTTTCGGTTAACCGCTAAACGGTTAACCAATAAACCATACACTATGAGAGAAAGATAAAATTACCAATATTCTTGTTGTTTTAAACTTTGAACATATACGGAGTACAATTTTTTAAACGTAGAGCTAGCCAGCTTGGCAACTAGCTTTTTTTTACCGATTGCTTTTTTAAACATAGAGCTTCCCCAGGTAGGCAACTAGCTAGATAGCTAGATGATAACAATAAGAAGTAGGAGTAATAATAATACGGAGTAACTATATATATACAGAGCGACACTATATATACGTATTATAATATATATACTACGTATTCCACTTATGATTTTTGGGGAACGGGGAATTGAACTTGCGAAGCCTAAGCATAATTTTCGTTCTTACCACTGCAGTGGGAGAAGCACGTCGCAGTTGGGCGCATGTTACAAAACATGTACCGATTTTACTTAAAATTTGAGTTAGTGGTTAACAGATTTTAACGTAATTTTAACCATAACCGTACCGTTACTCAGGCCCGGCCATAGGGGGTAGGCAGCTAGGCCATTGCCTAGGGCACCACTTTAAGTAGGGGCACCATATAAAAAAATCTATTACGGAGTACTGTATTATATATGGAGTATGTAATACGAGTATATTACTCCGTAGTGTACATTGGACTATCCAAATTCTACAAGCGGCCAGCGGGTAAATTGATACAGAGTGAGCTTGGCCCAATGAAAAATTAGGACTGGAAGATCTATATTACCCACCCTAGTATGTAGCTTATACAGTTATACTCCGTATTAAAACTCCTTTACCATTTTAGTTTTGAAATTAAAAATAGGATATTAGGAATGGAGAGTAGCATTCTGATTTCTGCCAGGTCCAGGTGCCATCCCCCTGCGCCACCAATTTGCAAATTGCAATTCAGGTAACGATTAGAACTTTTCAATTTGTGATTTCTTTTACATTCAATTAATTAATTATTAGAGTATTTATTAATTGTAAATATTAACTGATTCATCCGAATTCCACATATAAATTCGAAATTGATTAATTGAAATTTATGAACGAGTTATTTTACATCCAATTTATTAGTTGTTATTTATTAATTGTATTAAATTTGAATTTTGTGTTATACACCATATATTCTTTCTAATTTCTTTGAAGTTATTCATTTATCAAATTCAGTCTGAAACTTGTTCTATTTAAGTGGTATTTCCATATATCTCTGCTCAACGATGTCACAAGAAAGATTAAGTGGACTGACTATGTTATAGAAAAAAGAGTGTTATCTACTTTTGATTGTAGTGATGTACTTACAAATTTTGCACATGATGAAAAGACAAGAAGAATATGTTATTAGATAGTACTTTTATATTTTATTTCTTAGAATCATTTACTGTTTCTAACCAATTTTTATATCAATTTTGCACATCAAAAGACAAGAAGAATACTTTTATATATATCAACTTTAAGTCAAGTATTACTTTTTACATTTAGTAAAAAAAAGTGTTATAATTCCCTAATTACATCATGTTTAATTTGTTATTAACTTTACGTACTATGTGATCTCGTTGGTTATTTTTTGTCTAGGGCATCAAAACTCCTAGAGACGGCCCTGCCGTTACTATTTTTTCTTTGCGGTTGGTTAACCGTACCACAAGTCTTTAAAAACGCGGTACGGTTAACCAAAAAAATACCGGTTACGCGGTTATGGATTTTTATGCCCACCCCTACTTACCATATGCTGGTATATGGTTTTCCTTTATGAGTAATCTTTTTGACAGAAATGTTTTTTGTGTGTGGGTGCAGCATAACATACATTTTCTTCAGGAAGTGCTACAAAACAAAAAGTCAGATCTACTAGAGTGGTGCATCATAGTTTTACTGAGTTTAGAGAACAATAAGAACATTGTTTCTGCATATGAGATTCTTCACCAGTCAACTGTTGTTCCTATGTAAACATGTATGTACATATATGCACATAACTTATTCTTTTTAGCATATGAGAAAAAACAATCACTTGTATTTGGTAATCATAAAAAGGGGGATGAGTATAAAATGGAAAGGGTCCACCACTGTTTGGTTCCTCCTAACGTGAGAAGAACCCAAAAGAAAACTCAATTTTGTTCACATATTTGCCCCCATTTGCTCTTTCCTTTTTATTTTTATTCTCCTTAATGGGGATATTTTTGCCCTATTACAAATAAAATCGTTTTTCTTTTATTCAAATATCTCTTCTTTCTCTGATATTTATTGCCTTTCTCATATACGAAGTATAAAACAACACTAACATTCTTTTCTCTTTCCATCATCTTATTTGCTTACAAATCACAATCGAGCAAATCAAAAAATAATTTATTAGCCATTTTTGTCCATAAACACTTCTGCCTTGTGATAAGCTGTCTTCAGACATCTTCGTAGCCTTTTAGGATCTAATCTTACATCTTGGTGTTTTAGTGATAGGAAACGGGCATATTATTAGCATTAGTATAATAATAATAATAATAATAATAATAATAATAATAATAATAATAATAATAATAATACTAATAATAATAATAATAATAATAATAATAATAAAAATAATAATAATAATAATAATAATAATAATAATAATAATAATAATAATAATAATAATAATAATAATAATAATAATAATAATAATAATAATAATAATAATAATAATAATAATAATAATAATAATAATAATAATAATAATAATAATAATAATAATAATAATAATAATAATAATAATAATAATAATAATAATAATAATAATAATAATAATAATAATAATAATAATAATAATAATAATAATAATAATAATAATAATAATAATAATAATAATAATAATAATAATAATAATAATAATAATAATAATAATAATAATAATAATAATAATAATAATAATAATAATAATAATAATAATAATAATAATAATAATAATAATAATAATAATAATAATAATAATAATAATAATAATAATAGAATTCTAGTATATAATTGTGATAGTATAATAATAAAGCTACTGGGCCAAGTAAGTCTTGTGTTTGGCCAAGTAATTGTGATAGTATAATAATAAAGCTACTGGGCCAAGTAGGCAGATTTTGATTTGGGAATTTGGGATCTGGGAGAGTAGAGGCCTCTCGAAGTGCCCTGTCTTATCTTCTGCTTCTTTCTGCAGTTTACCTCAATAATAATAATAATAATAATCAATTTACTATTACAAAATAAGAGTTCTTATCAATGGTATCAGAGCGTTCATCCTGGTGATCGGAAATCTTAGCACGACTTCCTCAAGTTCTCGTTTTGGTGGTAGATGGACAGAACCAGAGCTAAAATGGAGATTCGCTTGGATAACTTGGAGCGAAAGATACTAGAGGTACAATCGGAATCCAAGGAGGACAATCGGATAGTGAGGGACGAATTGCGTGCAGCAATGGAGGCCTTGGCGACAAGCGTGACGACTTCCATTACCGAACTGCGAGAGGAGTTTCGATCTCATCGCCATTCATCATCGCGAGTCGATTCTCTCAGTTCGCAGAAGTCTTCGCCAACAACATCCTTCAGTTCGCAGATGCGAACTAGTTCTCCCAGATTATCAAATACGGCGCAGGTTTCTTCTCCTCACCGATCAACATCGCGAACGGCTTCAGATTCATCGCAAACTTTAGTTTCCAGTTCGCAGATATCGTCTCAGTGGCTGACATCGTTTCATCGGTCCCTGAGTTCAAAGCTATCATATCTTTCCAGCTCGCAAGGGTCTACGCAAGTAGCTTCACACAGGACGCAAACCTCACCAGTCCTACAGGAGTCATCCACGTCCAGAGCCTCAGACCACTCTGAATCAGAAAATGGATCACCAGGAACTCAGCCGCCTACAACTGAGTTGACGACAGTTGTACCATCAGTTCTGGAACCTGATAAAGACGATGATCTTATTCAATCTTCGGGTAAGGAATTGTCTAAAAGTGCTGATGTTGCTATTGTTGAAGTTCATCAGGATCCTATTCCTGAAATTTTTGTTGCTACAAGAGGTAGTGGCTCTAGTATAACGGGAATGGGGGAAGAAAACTTCCCAGACCTGGAGCCCTTGTTGCTAGATACTCTCAAATCTGAGGGCACCAATGTTGGGCTCTATTTGGTAAGTAATAGGTGTGAAGAGATTGAACTGCATGTATCAAATTCGGCCTATCACTGCTATCACTGGGTACTTGAGAACGTCAGTAAGGTTGGAGTATTGATTATTGACAAGCACAGAAATAAAAAGGTGTCTCTGCTAGTCCCTATTTAAAAAAATTACTTGAACAGAAGGGCATCAGATCAAGATAGATATGAATTTGTGGTAGTTTCTCTGAGATACAATGATTCTGAGATGTTCAAAGACAACTTTATTACTAAGGCCATGCCTTTGGAAGAAAAAGAATTTGTACTTGTAGCAAAAAATGATTCTCCAGGAGTGCATGAACTGAAATCTCAGAGATCAGGTTTATCCAGTGAAGGAGCAATTCAGGGAGTGAGATTTCCTTTGAGCATTGATACATCAGATTCATCTCCAATTTCTTGGAGAGGTGAGAAACATTTTCTGAAGGTTCAAAATCAAGATGATTGGCTGCCAGTGATTCCCATCATTGATGCTCTGGAAATTTTAGAGCCACCGGAAGGAATAATCCTCCAAGGTGATAACCTCAGTGAGATCCAGGAGGCTTTTCAACCATCATAAAAGGAATTATTACAGAGGTTGACTGATTGGCTCTGTGATCCTTTTAGGACTAAAACTCCTCCAATTATTTCGGCCTTATATTCTGATATGCCTGAGAGCCTATGGACACACAAAATGCTGGTTGAAAGTCTGCTCCGTCAGGTGTTGCAGCACCTTAGTCAGTTAACTGAGCACTCTAAACTTCCTATGTTGAGAAAGGCTACGAGATATATTGCGAATCTCCAAATTCTGGACAACGAAACATATGAAAAGGCTGTGAAACTCTTAGAGAAGTACACGGCTGAGGAAGTGATCATGATGAAGGTTCAAATGCTGAAACTCTTGTTCCAGCTATCTGTGCGGTACTGGGAAAGTGGGATGGAAGGGGTGCAAGAATGAAGTGGAAGTTGAAGATCATGGCTATTCCCTATCACCCACCGACAAGGTGGTTGTTTAGGGGGGAGTATTGATAGGAAACGGGCATATTAGCATTAGTATAATAATAATAATAATAATAATAATAATAATAATAATAATAATAATAATAATAATAATAATAATAATAATAATAATAATAATAATAATAATAAAAATAATAATAATAATAATAATAATAATAATAATAATAATAATAATAATAATAATAATAATAATAATAATAATAATAATAATAATAATAATAATAATAATAATAATAATAATAATAATAATAATAATAATAATAATAATAATAATAATAATAATAATAATAATAATAATAATAATAATAATAATAATAATAATAATAATAATAATAATAATAATAATAATAATAATAATAATAATAATAATAATAATAATAATAATAATAATAATAATAATAATAATAATAATAATAATAATAATAATAATAATAATAATAATAATAATAATAATAATAATAATAATAATAATAATAATAATAATAATAGAATTCTAGTATATAATTGTGATAGTATAATAATAAAGCTACTGGGCCAGGTAAGTCATGAGTTGGGCTGGCCCTTTTGTTTTAGTATAAGAAGGAGAGGGAGGAAAGGGGAAAGGTAGGCAGATTTTGATTTGGGAATTTGGGATCTGGGAGAGTAGAGGCCTGTATCTTCTGCTTCTTTCTACAGTTTACCTCAATAATAATAATAATAATCAATTTACTATTACAAAATAAGAGTTCTTATCATTTAGATAGATATCCATAATATGAGTGGCCAACCTCCTCTTTGAAGAGCCAATGGATCATTCAAAATCTTGCTATCGTTTCCATACTTCTCTGCTAAGCTGCTCTCGTATGTCTTGGTCTTATATTCCATGTAATCTAGCCCCAAGACTCTTGCGGGAATTCCATAACAATATTCCGATACATCCTCGGCTCCGATTGGAATGATTTGAACGAACACTGAACCAGGGCGTAAAAACATTGCATGCGTTAGTCCAGCACCATGGACCCCAATCATTGCATGGCTCGAGTTTACTAATGCGAATGCTTCTTTTAAGGATGTTTTTCTTGTGAGTTCAAATAATATTACCTGAAATCCTGTATTCTCTGCTATCCTTTCTACTTCAGGCTCATTCAGCATTGCACGACCAACAGTCTTATTGCGACTCATTAGCACGAGGCGCGGCTTAGTTGTGACGTTGGGTCCCACACCAATGTTCCTATTGACGATGCGAGGAACAAAGACTTGTTTGTTGTATGCCGTGGCTAATAGCGTGTGAAAGTCAACTAAGGTTTTTGAAGTTTGGATTAGTTTTGGATTAATTGTCATGAAACCATGTTTGATGAGACCGATTGAGGCACCAGGAAAGCAATGTGAGCTGTTGTCTTTGTCCGAATCTATGATTTGGTGCTTGCTAAAACTCTGAAGTAAGCTCTTATACTTCTCCACCCACCAATCTTTCATTTGGGAGATTACCAAAACAATATCTTGATCATAGAACACGCGGTGATGAAAAGCGGGATGAACACATCATTGAAGTCATGGAAAAAGTTTCCAGTGTACCCTCCTGCACTGAATACAAAAGCTGGGGCAGTGTGGTGAACGGCACACGTTGATGTGTTCAATGGCCCTAATTTGAGAGTCACTTCCCTGATATTGTACATTGTGTATCTTTCCGGTTTTCTTGCATATGGTCGGACCTTCTCAACTTTGTAACTTAGGCCGTTGGGGTCATTGACTAAGAAGGTTGACACAAATATCGTTGATCCGGCAAATGTCGTATAAATCTTGTGATCTATTGCATGCCATTTTACTCTTGTTTTTAGGCTCTTTCAAAGGCAGATGAACTCGTCTGTCCGATGTGCTTTCTACATTCACAGGAATAATAATAATTATTATTGAGAGTGATATATATAAATCATCTAAAAGTTTCACAATAAATCAATACTTCAAAAGCACACATAGATTCATTCTAACATAGAAGCAACTAACACATGCACTTCTAAAAAATCAACAGGTCTAGGGACGGAATTTCAAGTCAAGGGGGCGATAGGAAAAAATATACCAACATTTGATTTATCTTTTACCAATGTGCAGCCAAATATACAGATTAAAATATTACAACAAAGCAAACAAGGAAAAAATAAGGAACAAAACTTTTACTAGAAAGATACCAGTTCAATCCGAATAATCATATCAAAATTTTGAATTCACAAAAAACAAAAGTAAATATCAGGAAAAATTAATTCTCAACACCAAAGGTCAATCGACAAAGACCTCCCAATTCTTGATTTTGAATAAAGTTGATTTGGAGCTTCTCTAATCGTCATTTTCATTAAAACATCGGTTTTGTGCTCGCTAGATGCTTTGGGTGATGACTTTTAATTCAGCAATGGTGTTTCTTCATGAAATTTCCGCACGAGCTTCTTTCGCTGCCGATCTTCATCTCCCTCCCATGGAGATTTTTCGGCGCTGATTGTCCACTGAAATGGTCTTTCTCAGCTGCTAATCAAGAATAGTAGGCGAAGTCAAGAGAAGAAGAGAATGGATCGCAGGGTGACATATTTTTTTTATTCAAACTTGCCCGTATATTAAAAAGGTATAGAGTTTGAATAATTTACCGCAATTGCCATTAATGAGAGCAGCGGTCTCTAATCTGATCGGACGATGGGTGTTAGTTCTCTAATCTTAATGAGAGTGCACGTTTTGAACTAATCTAACGGTGTAGAATACTTCTCACTTTTCAACTTAACCCACACTTCTCATGAGATCTTTTCTCTTTAAAAGTAGAATCAATCGCAAACAACATTAGAGACATGAGCAACTTATTTTTAGAGAGACGTGTTTTTATTCAGTATTCTGTTTTCGGATTTTCAATAGCAACCCTAGCTCCGAACAGAGAAATATCTTCTTGAGGATTAATCATGCCACAAAACACCTTAATTATAAAAAAAATCCAAAGAAATTAAATTTCCAGTGACACCAATTTGATCATGAGTTTTGAAATTCAAGAAAATTTTGCAACAATACTCCCCCTCAGCTATCTATATGACAATACTCCCTCTGTAGTCTGTACCAACGAGCCCTTATGGTCTTCTACTCGATGTTATGGGTCTTTTACCTTTTACTTCACATAAGATATTTATTTTGTACAGAAGGGAATGTGACTTCTACTCGAAGCTTGTTGTAACTTGCAAATTATCTATTATTATTATAATCTAAAAGCAAAATGATTTTGGGTTGAGTTTTCCCTCTCAAAAGTGTCAACATCAAGTGAGTCATCAATTTAATTTGTTAAAAAATGTAAAAAAATGTGTTTGTAACATTGAGCTTGTGTAAGACTCTATGGTGACACTGTTGCATTTTAAATGCATGGTAACAGTGTCCCCTCCAAGTTTTAAGTTGTTTCTATTGGGTGATGATGATGTGCAAACAGTAATTTAGATTCTCACATTTATCGGTACAATCAGGATGATTACATGCCCATTCTAAGACCATTTGTAGTGGTTAGGAGGCTAAAAAGTTAAAAATGGACTCCGTCCATATGAAAACTGTGACACCGCGCCCGTATGTACTCGAATTTGAAAGTTGATATGTATTTGAATTGCCTAGCGAATAAAATTCGTGTGATTGATTGGCACATTTAATTAATGTGCGATTAATTAAATTATTCTATCGAGCCCATAATAATGAGAATGAGCTACCAAATATTTAGTTGGGTTATCATAATAATTTAAGGAGCCCAATAAAGGGTCAACCAAAGTTGATAAAAATATTTGGACAACCCGAATGCTATTTTGGCCCGACCTACCGAAAATAGCAGGAATAATTGGGAGGGACTTCCTACACCCACTTGGGGTATCCTATACACTAAATTAGCTCAAATAATAAGGGAGGGGGCCACACAAACTTGGCTTGTGCGGATGGTGGGAATGGGAAGTCTCATTGAGACAAAACCCACTCACCCATGTCCTATCCCACACCTTGTGATGTGTTGGTTGAGAAGGACTCCTCCCCTACCCTCCTTGATTCATTCGAACCACACAAGAGAGAAAGAGCTTCAGGGAGTTATCTCAAAAGGCCATAGGGTAGAAGGAGCATCAAGGAAGAGAACCCAACAACAAAGAGCAAGAAGAGGTAAGAACACAACTTCTACTCTTCTAACTAGTTTATGTTGTATGATTTTTAAGAAATCATACGATGAATTAAACATGAGTTTTTACACGTTTAAAAGTGTAGAATATTGTTATAAAGTGGTGGTATTTAACATAGAAGAGTCGTGGAATCGATAGGAGTTGAAACCACCGGAAACCGCCAAGAAGGAGAAGCTGCCTGCGCAGCAGACGAACGAACATCGCCCGGCTTTTGCCAAAGCCGGCCGGCTTTTTCCCAGGCAGTCCAGATTTAGCTTTTGTTCGGTTTAGAACGGGGATTGATCGAAGGGCTTATCAAAGGCAACTAATCCAGCACTTCTTAAGGTGAGGATGGCTGACTATGTTGCTTATAATCTTTGGGTTAATTTCGTAGGATTACCTAAAGTAATTAAATGTGATTTTCATGGATTATTAATGATTAATAATGCCTAAATGAAAATGTTGTTGTCAATGAATAAAGGAGCATAATATACAAATTTAAGGATAAATTGTGTATGATTATGTAATATGAGCATATTGGCTTGATGAAGGGATTAATTATAAATATTGTGTTGAAATATAACTTTAACTTCATATAAGGATATATGAGTGATTAAAGGTTATATTTTGTATATTGATATGAACTATATTTTCAATGGAAAATTAGTTTGGAAATTGTCTATATGACTATGAATTGAAAATGAGTTTTGTTGGAATTTATCCGACTAGTATTATGATACTAGTCGGGGTTTTGGAATGAAATATGTTAGAATTGATCCAATGTTTGGATTGTAAATTGTTGAGCCTTAAGTAGTCTTAAGAGATACTAAGGTGGGTAAGTGATGCTAGGGGTAGGCCTTAAGGGATACCCAAGATAAAGTGAATAATAAATTGATCCTAGGAATAGGATTGGCCTACGGGTGTGTTCGGTAGTCTTTAAGGATTAGCCGATAGAGTATTGGTAATTAGTAAGGACCATGACCCTTCCCGACTCTAGAGAGCGGGGTTGGATAGCATGGACTTACATCGTGATCACGGGTTAGGGTGGAATCCGAACCGGAGACCTTACGAGGCTCCCGACAGCGGTAACACATAAGATAGGACCCCGAATGGACCTTACCTTCCTACGGGACGATGGGTATGAGTTCAGGGGCGGGATGTTGGACTCCGGTCCGAGAGCCCGGTGAGGCCTCGGAGAGCGGTGACAAATCTCGTAAGGATGATAAGACCTACGGGCGGTGTCGTGTAAACGATGATTGAAATGAAATATGAAAAGGGGCCGCGTGCCGACAAATTAACTAATTAACTTATTATGATGATAATAAGGGTTAAAGAAGAATTATCAATATATTATGATATCACTCTATTTGAGGGTCTTGGAAATTGAAACATTGATTATACTTGGTATAGTTGTCATTGTACTTGTCAAATGCTTCCAAGTACTGACCTCCCCTTCACGGGGGAGGCCACCTCACAGTTTCAGGTAGGGAGTAAAGCTTGCTACCATCACCCGTTGCTCCGGGGAGCCCAGGGAGAGAAGACGTGGTTCGTGCTTCCTCCGTTCTATTTTTAAACACTAAATTAATGCTCATGGATATTATTTTTGAATCATTATTTGGGGGCTTGCATGCCCATGTTTGCCAAAGTGTGGCATGAACACTTGTATTAAATATTTCCGCTGCTTTAAATGATTATTTTTACATTATGCTTGTTTATGGATGTACTATTGTGAATGATATTCGAGACGCCTAGTATAGTATGGATGAGTTGGACTGCGGTTGACTATTCGTACTGTACGGCGGGTTGTTGACGTGTCCGGTAGGTCCGGGGCGTGACAAAAACAGTGTTTAGACTCTTATTCCTTGCATTTCAGCACCGTCAATAAAATACATTCAGCATATTTTTTCACATATCAATTTAGTAAAACATTAGTTAAATTATCATAACTAATATTTTCAATTTACTTTTTTCCCTAAATAATTATGAAACAAAAAACACATATTTCGATGTAAACATAAATCAATTTCATTAATTTTTTTTTACGTTTTTCGGTTAACAAAAAATGAATTTAGTCCGAGTAAAATTTTATTATGGAATATTCAGTTATGTGTAGAGGCTCTATGAATTAAAAATTTGTGTCTTGTGTTTTTTCAGGCTCAAGAAAATTCCAATAGTTAAAACATAAGATTTTTTTTTTCATTTTATATATTACATGTTGGTGTCATATGAAAGATAATAAAAATTCGTAAATTTTGATATATCTTTTGAAAAAGTTGGAGAACAAATAAAAAAATTATAAGAGTTTTAAAAAATTTGGGATTAAAATGATGCAGGGATGACATCATCCTCACATCCATAGAATGCATTCTTGGTCATTCCCTTCCCTATTTCTTTTCTTTTTCTTTTTTCCACTCCTACCAACCCACCCTTTATTTCTAACACCCTCCATCCCCTCTTCCATTTTTAATACCCTATTTAGCCTACCACTACATGAAATTAGGAGTCCAAAAGTAACATCTTTAACATTTTGGACTTCTAATACTACACCACTCCAAATGGCCTAACAAGCATTACATACGGATAAAAATGAATATAAAAAGGAGAAATATCTAGAGAAAGGTTTCAGATATAGATGTTCTCTATAGTGAATAGTCCTATCGGCCATGATCTCAGAATCTTTCCTCCTGTAAAAAACCCAAAAAACAGCCAGCATGTTAATTAGACACCGTATATATAAAAATAAAAAATCAAAACAAATCTTCATAGAGGCCCCCCAAATATTTCTATAAAAAAATCATCAGCAAAATCAGATGGCACTTTTGCACTCAACCTCCTCAAGGAGGTTATAAATAGCCTCTTATGCATAAAGTATTGCTCTAAAAAATCGAAGCTCAGAATTCATATGTAAGTTATTCTTACTAACTAGAAAATTCATTTTTAGGCATACATAGACGTGTTGTAAATTGTAATCATATATGTTTTCTACTCTCATACATTAAGCTTTATTTATGTGTTCTTTTTTTTTGGCAGGGTGCAAAAATTCAAAAACACAGTGCATGGTAAAGATATCCATCGAAGATGGGCCATTTGTACATAATTTTAAATCAAAATCCATCCAAAAGGAGTTCTTTTGTGTGCTTGCTATAGAAGAAGATTTGAAAAGTTCATATATTCTTAAGTTTATATGAAAGAAGATCTATAGGTCTGTGAAATCCCTAGAAACTTTAACATGTTAGATAGGTACTACATCAATATAATATGGGACATCTGAATTATGCCAAGAATTTCTTCCATTTTAGTAGAAGTTATTATGGAAAAACTGCATTCTTACGAAGTACAGTATATTGAATCACTGTCCTGAGTTATGTGTAAGATATCTACATCAACAAAAGATAAGATACATTCCTCAACATAGTTATACTTTCATATGTTACAACAAAACAGTCATGTATAATAAAGGTTAACATATTGGGGAACACAAGTATCACATCAATCTATATAGGACAGTACGTTTCTGTGTGTACAAAGAATAACTACACGTCTACACTCATATATACATGACCTTGGTGTACTTAAATTAGTGAAAGATTATAGTCCAAAAAACAATTTAATTTATTGGTGAAGGCTGAGGCTAAATCACCTTTTGTTGGCAATGTAGAGTTCATATGGTTCTTCCAATGAGGCAATGTTGAATTGCTTCTTCACGGTTGCTCCCATGGTGATTTTCAATAAAGATACATTACATAGTTAGAGGTGTTAATGCATGAAGAAAGTAAGAGCAAAAAAAAATTGCATACATGTCTGCTGTATATGATTTTTGTCTATTTTCTAAATGAGAGTGCATGTTTTGAACTAATCTGACGGTGTAGAATACTTCTCACTTTTCAGCTTAACCCACACTTCTCTTGGGATCTTTTTTCTTTAAAAGTAGAATCAATCGCAAACAACATTAGAGACATGAGAAACGTATTTTTAGAGAGACGTATTTTTATTCAGTATTCTATTTTTCGGGTTTTCAATAGCAACCCTAGCTCCGAACAGAGAAATATCTTCTTGAGGATTAATCATGCCACAAAACACCTTAATTATAAAAAAATTCCAAAGAAATTAAATTTCCAGTGACACCATAGTCTTGGACTCGGGCCGGGTGGCCCGACCCAGAACCGGCCCGGGACCGGTACTGTGCTGAACCGGCCTGGCCCGGTGGCCCGGCCAGTGACCGGTCCGGATAGGCCCGGCCCAGGGGGTTCCCGGTGCGGGTTCGGGTCACCCAAAAGCCGAACCGGCCCGGCCGGTTCAGGACCGGTTCAGGACCGGTTCCGGGCTTTTTAATTTTTTTTTCAATTTTTTTTAACTTTTCGGGTTGGGCTGGGTATTTTTAGATCTGTCAAACGGGCCAACCCGCCCCGACCCGCGGCGGGTTATGAGTTTCACGAGTCGGGGCAGGCCAACCCGCTTACTATCGGGCCAGAATTTTTATGAGCCTAACCCGACCCACCTAACCCACGGGTTATGCGGGCCAACCCGCGGGCCATAAATGTCAAAACAGAAAAACAATTAAATATCTAAATTAAAATCCAAACACAATTGAAATAGCAATTAAATATCTAAATTAAAATCCAAACACAATTAAAAAGGAAAAAATTAGTGCTTGAAAATCCTTTGGTTGTATGTTTGAATGTATCATCATGGGTAACTGGTATACTTAAAAAGTTAAATGATTAAATACTTAAAAGCTTTACTGTATTATCGTGGGTATACTTAAGCTGAAATACCACAAATACCTAATTTCTCGTTTATTTAGTCTGATTTGGATATCATGATCAAAACAGCATAGAAGTCCTTATGTTATAAAACAGTATAGCAACAAATACATTAAAAATAAATTATTTAGTCTGATTTGGATATCATGAACAAAATACATTAGTATTAAAAGTGAGGAAAGAACTAGAAGTAAAGAGAGTATAATAGAAGATATAATTGTCCTATATAGAAATAATAGAAGGGAAAATAACTTTAAATAATACCAATTATCTTCCATGAACCAAGAACAATACAAACTTGAGAAATAATAATATACTTTAAAAATATGAGTAGCCTAATATGCTGAGTCGTCAACAAAACTATGAGTAGCCCAGGGGTGGATCCAGGAATGAGGGATGGGGTGGGCTAAGCAGTAAAAATTTTCGTTATTGCATACAAAAGGTTTAGCTTAGGACTGATAGTTATTGAACTGAGTTTTTTTTCAAACTGCTCGAGTTCGATCGTGATTTTGAATTTAATTTAATGACCAAAGCTTAACGAGCTTCAATCTCGAACACGGGCTAAATTTAGCTTAAATAGTTTGTTTTTACAAAAAAAGCGGCCGTTATTTTTTTGAGTTTGAATAGTTATTCAAGCTGAATTCGATCATAGTCATGTTCAGTTCGATCTGGACTCGAGCATATTCATAACTTATAAATTATAGAAATAAACTATATACTACCTCCGACTTTTATTAAGACTAATTTTTTTCAAGTCAAAGAAGTTAAACTCTGAATGACTATATATTTATACAATAAAATTGATAATATGAAAATGAAATGAAAATGTTCTTTGTTAAAAAGTTTATCATAAAAGTATAAATTTAGTAAGTTTCACATTAATACATGAGTTAAAATGATGGATCAAAGTTTACCATCTTTGAGTAAAGAGTCAAAGATGGCTAAATAAAATGAGACAGAGGTAGCATATCTAAAATTGAAACGTTTTTAGTGTGATTTATAATTTTATTTTTGATTATTAAAGATTTTAGTATTTATTGATATGAATTAAAATACTTCTATAAAAGTATAAAACTAATAAGTAAAAATAGTCGATGTACATAAAACTTATAAGTATTCCCAATTTTAAAATTGAATTGAGATTTTGAATCCATTCTTACATGCCTAAACAGTAAATACATCGTTCTCTATTCTTTAATTGCATTATAAATAAATCATTTTCTAATCTTTAAGTCTATCTTTAATCATTATAAATTTATAATAATAAATAAAAACTATTTTAGTATCTACTGAAAAATTCAATTAATAATCAAATAAAATTACAAAGTTGGTAGGCTTGGGATGGGCTAGACATTAGTTTTGAGGTGGGCTGGAAATTAAACCTATACCTATAATAATAAAAGTAAATTGGGCTGCGCTGGGCTGGAGCCCACCCCTGCCCCAACATAGATCCGCCCATGGAGTAGCCTAATATGCTGAGTCATTAAAAACATGAGTAGCCAAACATGAGTTCCTTCGTTCCAATATGCTGAGTCATCAACAAAACTAATCAATCAACAAAAACAATTGGTTTCAAAGGAAAAAAATGCATGAACATAATGTAAAGTGTGTCATATTTGCATGGGCTAAAAACATGTGTAAGCCTAATATTAAAATTATATGGAGTAATTGACAGTATTTTTCAAATAGTAATTATTCGTATCAATAGAAAAAAAACATATCACTCATGTGTTTGAATTTGGATTTTCGTACATCTTATTTGGGCCAGTTTTGAGTCTTTATTATCTGCCTAGAGAGCCCTAACCCAATTATAAGTTGGTTGAAATAGGCCAACCCGCGGGTTTCGGCCCGTTTTGACGGCTCTAGGTATTTTGAGCCATTTGGGGTGGTTTGGGGGGTTGGGGGGGGGGGGGGGGGTTAATTAGGAAAAGCAAAAAAAAAAAAGACCCGAGGCCCGGCCCGGCCCGGACCCGGTGGTTACCCGGGCCGGTCCCACGCCCACCTATTCAGAACCGGTGGCCCGCCCGGGCCTAGGCCTGGCCCAGACCCGACCCAAGTCCAGGACTAGACACCAATATGATCATGAGTTTTGAAATTCAAGAAAATTTTGCAACAATACTCCCTCAACTATCTATGACAATACTTACGAGCCCCTATGGTCTTCTACTAGGCATGGCCTCGGGCCGGTACGGGCCCGGCCGGTTCACGGTTCAGTATATGGGAGGTCCGGAACCGGCCCGGGTAACCCCCGGGTCCGGTTCGGGCCGGGCCGGGCCTCGGACCAATCTAATTTTTTTTTTGGCTTCTCCTAATTAACTCCCAACCTCCCCCCCCTCACCCCCAAACCACCCCAAACCACCTCAAATGGCCCAAAATACCCAGCCCAACCCAAAAACTTAAAAAAAAACAAAAAAAAAAACACCCGAACCGCCATATGGCCCGGTTCCTGGGCCGGGCCAGTTCAAACAGTGACCGGTCCGGGCCGGTTCCAGCGCAGGCCGCCCGGCTCGAGTCCATCCCTATCTTCTACTCGATGTTATGGGTCTTTTACCTTTTACTTCACATAAGATATTTATTTTGTACAGAAGGGAATGTGACTTCTACTCGAAGCTTGTCGTAACTTGCAAATTATTCTGAATAATGTGACTCGTACTAAGCTCAGAATGAATAAAGATTGTCCAGACCCCAAATTAAACTTCGAAACAAACCACTAAGGACGATAAGAGCAGATCATGTGGTTGTTGGATGATCAGGATCTAAATCATAACAACAAGCTGTATTCTTTTTTTTATGACACTCATGATTCATGAAAGGTAGACTACGTACAAGATGAATTCTTATAAATTTTACACGAGGCGTACAAGTTGGAATCTATTGACTTCAGGCATACAAGAGACTTTGTTCCTAGAAATAGAAAAATAAACTTGCAAGGAACATAGATTTAATAAAATGCAATATTGCACAAATGAAGAATGAAGAAAACAATGGCAAGGTAAAAATAGGATATCTGCATTTTATTTCGATGACTTGTTATTTCTGCCGGGAAAAAAATATGAACATGAAAGATAATACATCATGGCCTTGGATGAACATATTTTGTTCTAGGATCCACGATTAGACCCTTTCCACCATTAACTTCCAAATCATGCCTGCAATTATAACAAGCCATGTAAGCTAAAAGTTTCTCATCTGATCAATGAAGGGTGGCAATCACATCTGAAAGAAATATGTAATCCCTAGTTTAGTCTATTTGGATTCCACAACTTTTTTGTAGAATAAGATACTAAAAGGAATTGAAGTGCTTGGGTAGCGTAAAGAAAACTTACTGGAACACAAAATCTGGAATTGTGAGCTGTTCACGGGGAACATATCGGAATAGCTGGAGAAGGCGGTCAACGTATACAACTTTTTTCCATGCCTGGATTTAATTACACGTTAGAAAGGTTCAGCCTTTCAGCTAAAAAGGAAAATGTCCTAGATTCTATGGAGTATATTTTAGAGAAACTTTTTTTTTTGAGAGAATATATTTTAGAGAAACTAGATTGCTGCTTTTCCGACTTTTTCTTCTTCCCTTTCTTTTGAAAAGAATAAAAGACGTACCTCATTATCCACAAGCATTTGCAATGCAAAAATGGCAGCCTTTAGTCCAAAAGTTGGATGAAGGACATATATTGCCTGAAAAGAGAAACACGCGCTATCTTGATATGTAACCCCAGGTTTCACAAGGCAGGAAAGGAGAAGGTGAGAAGGCATACGTGAAGGTTACGTTGGTGTTTCCGTCCCAATATTTGTTGTAATCTCTTCATATATCCCAGATCTGGTTGCCTGATGATCACGGCAAATGATAAAAAATGACAAAAGCATACATACAAAAAATTCTAACAACCACAAAAAAAAACTAATCTTTTCACTGATTTGGTTTCAAGCCAAATTTCCAGTTTAGCCATTAATTTCAAATTAGATAAACAAAATCGAGTTTTGGTCAAAATTAGGCCTCACAATCACATTATTTGGGCAAAGTTTGCGAGATTCCGAGTTCAGTATTGTCTTTTCTGATGTCAACAATCTATTCACCATTGTGTTCAAATGTACTTATGATATCCAATTATTTAAGATCATGTATTGCCTGATTTAATGAGTAAAATAAAAGTAAAAAGCAGTCAGCTAAGGGCCTTATCATTGCTATGGTGGTGAATCAATCAAAGCAAGAAATTAAATGAATCCTCAAAACCTCAACCAAAACAAAGTAAAACTTTTAGGACGTTTTTACTTGGACTGTTTTCAATCCCAGACTAGACTTAAACAGACCAGACCAGACTTGAGTTCCGTAGTTATAAAATAGACAGAGACCAGACATTTACCAGACCAGACGTTTACCAGACCAGACCAGTTCAAAGTTTCAAACCAGACAAGACCAGACTTAAGCAGACAAGACCAGACCAGACTTAAGCGGACTAGACCAGACCAGCAAATTACAGTCCAAGTAAAAACATCCTTAGAGGGACAAAAACTTTCCCAAATTACTATAAACATAAGAGACAAGCTGTAGGAGCATCAATTTATATATTCAATCATACTATAACTCTATAAATTAGCAAATAATGTCTTTCACCACATTGATGCTTCTAATGGTTTCTCAATTGGATAAAGACAGATGCAGTAGAACACATGTTGGGGCTAGTAATGAGTAAACCTGAGCTAACCACATCTGATAAACACATACAGAGAAGGGGTGACCATAGAGCACTCACGTCTGTAATGAAGCTGCAGAATGAAAGTAAACAATAGTATAAGGCTTCTGAATCAATGGCTCAAACTCCTGAAAAGAAAATATTGTACAAGGATATCTGTTATAATAAAAAATGATCGACATAAAGGCATTATAAACCACTGGAAGTAAAGACGGCCCAGATAGCTAGCTGAAATTACGTGCCTTTACAGCATGAAGAATAAACCTATCTAAATCAAGACATCTTAGGAGAAAATGTGCTCCTACAATCACCATAACTGGGCGGCCTTCACTGTCGACACCACCCCGGTAACTGAAACACGATAAGTTGTGGACTTTTAGAACACATAAAAAACTAATGAATCATCTAAAGAAATAGTTGCTTACATGATCTTCATTTCTGTAATATCTAAAAGATTCAATGAATTTGCTTTAGCAAGATATCTGGAATGAAGAGAATATTCTTCAGCGGCTGATAATTGGGGCCCCCCAAGGTTACCATATCCAAGCATTTTGAAGCAATTCCATCGGTTTTGCTCTTCAATGGTTTTTTCCCATTGTTCTTTCCTGCGCTGGTCAGGGTCCTTGATAAGGGACATAAAAGCAGGATCCAGGTATGAGTCCAAATAGGAAGAGCTCCTGCACAAAAGTTGTTCAGGTAAGGTTCATTTGACATAATATGAAACTACAAGTTGTTAGATGAGTTGAGAGGTGGGGGGAGATGAGGCATGGAGAGAAGGAGAGCAAGATCCAAACGGACTTGGATTAGAGGGGTTAGGAATGATATGGTATTTTTTGGGTTGGATAAGAGTATGACTTTGGAGAGCGAAGTGGAGGGAGAATATATATGCGGAGGATTGATATCATTTTATCTTTCTTATCTTATTTATTATCTTTTTATCTTTATCTTATCTTTTTTTTATCTTATCTTATATTATCCGTTTCTCTTTTTTATCTTTTTAGCTTTGATTTCATAGATTGATTCATGTTAGCGGACCCCAAACTTTTTAGGGACTAAGGATTGGACTTTGTTGTCGTTTGTTGGTTTTGCTGCCATACTCTCATTCAAACGTAAAAGCTATAAAAAGTAAATGCCAGGATACATATTCGTATAAGACTTCAATAATGATGGTTTCCTTATTAGCAAAATATCTTCTAACGCAATTTCCATTGTGTAGGGTACAAACTAGATGTAACAATTACAATCACTAACCGTCTTGTTAATCCAACATCGGTGACAGGGATATCAGCAATGGGTTGTGGTTCTCTTGGAACAGACTTTTTTGTCTTAGGTAGAGGCTTTATTCTAATTTTACGTTCGTCTATAACTGTTTCACCATTCTCATCCCCGACATCTGCAGGAAGTTTTGTAATGGCTATATCCTCTTCCTGTTTATCGCGAGGAAAGTAGAGAGGAAGCAATCTGTGAATACATTAAACAAGCTTCAAATTAGTAATGTGCAGGGCAATGCACTCGTTAAACTATACATCACGAAATAACACTATACATCATGAAACAACACTATATCAATTTAATAGTGTTCAGGATACCTCTTATATATCTCAGTGTCAGATGAAGTTGTTGTACAGAACACTACTGCATTTATCTTATCCTTCTGTTTCTCAAGAAACCTCCGAACAGTTCCTAGTCCAAAATAAGACAAAAAATGTTGCCGTTATAAAAAGGAAACAATGTGAACTAAGCAATTAGCAAACACTTAATAGCTGAAAAATATCTCTATGCATTAACAATAGCACATGGCACAAAAACGATAGCTTTCTCACTTATTGCCACATGAGCAGCTGGCTCTCGTGGATAATTCTTGTTTTCTGTATAAATACAGCCCATTGCAATACTGCATCAACATATCAAAAGGTGGCCGGTAGCAATGTTAAACAAGTTGAAACTAAAGATCAGAAAAGCAGTTCACTAAGTAATTGACAGAGGAATGTTTCATTAAACAACCTTTGAAGGCCATTCTCAATCAGGAGTTCAAGGCAAGAGCGATAGCAATGACTTAGGGCATTTTCTGCTGCTGTATGATATTTTACAGCATATTTAGGACCAACTGTGTGTATAACCCTTCTGCAAGAAAAAAAATGTAATTATTGAGCCAGTGTGGGTTGAAATTGTGTTTTCCGCATCAAGAATAAAAAATGGGATATTTACAATGTTCATACTCAGGACCATTCACATTCCTTGACATATTAAATAACGTATTGGGAAAGAAGTTATTTGTGGATGAATGAAAGAGCTCAAAGAAGAAATGGCATATGGTGCAGTGATGCTGTTATGGGGACCAGCATGGATGACCCAAGTCATATACTCAACGTGAGTGTGAAAGTAGTAAGGAAGTGCCACCATGAGCCCTACAAAAGTTCTAAGCTCTAAGCATAAGAGCGTTCACAACTCAATCTCTCAACGTAACAGTGGAAAGCCCTAGAAGCCCAGCATCCACTAAGATAGTGCTGAAGAATAATTATCATCTCACTCTATTGATACATTCACTGTGTGATTGAATCAGATTTGTACTCCTACATGCCTAACAGATTGCAACTATAGGCATGGGACATTATCGGTAATAATGTAGTGGAAAAATATGTTTGAACACGCCATTTTACACATTTTTTATACACGCCCCCAGCTGTTTGTGTACACCAACAATTTATAAAAAATGTAGATATTTTTAAACAGTACGAAATGGTCTGTGAGGGCATGTAAAAACCGGCATGTACACGCCTGGTGTGTACATGACGAAGGACCCTAATGTAGCAGCGGAATGATCTTCTACATGCTGAAACATATGTGATGATATTCATCTACCTAATTTTGTCCAGGGATCTTTACATTTTTGGCATTTGTTGTTTTACTATGGAGAATGTTTTTTCTAAGGTGGTAATGTATATAATAATCATCATTGTTTTGTTGCATTAGGATAAAAATGTATGCGCTCAAACTCAAATTGACAGAAAAAGTGAAAAATGCCTTGACGAATATAAATAGGACTATACAGTAGCTTAAATTTAGAACCAAAGAATTTCTCAACATTTAGAAATTGAGTCGTCGTCATCATTACCCCAGTGCCGCAAAGGCTCCCACCTACAGTGGGCTCTCAACATTTAGAAATTGAGTAAAAAAAATAATCTTTGGAAAACTTCTAGAAAATTAATAACTACCCACCTAGCTGGAAGATCATATGCTTTAGTGACTTTTGCCATTCCTGTTCTACAGCCACCCTGCGAAGGAAAATTAAACTGTTATTCAACATTGTAAACCGAATGCCAATAACAAAAAAACTGGCAAAATTTGACATTAACCTCTTTAACATGTCAAGAATGTTGAACAGGGTCATAAGACTCCAAGAAATTCCAAATGCACCCTTCCAAAATTAATTATTCCCTCCGCCCCATGAAAATAGTCCATGTTAGACTTTTAGGCTCAATGAGTTGAATTGTTTTATTTGATATATTATTGTAAATTTATAAAACTTGTACTTGTATAAAAGTAGTACTCACAAAGAACATTTTTATATTATTTTCACTTTATAATTAATCATTCTGTAGAAAAAATATTATTGGTCGAATTCCATCATCTTTTTCGATTTCATATATCGATTCATGTTAGCTGATCCCAAATTCTTTTGGGATTAAGGCTTGGTTGTTGTTGTTGGTCGAATTCCATCATCTTTGACAGACATCTTTGTGGGGTGGACGGAGTAATAGGGACTTGTGGAAGCATATGTTTGACAGATTACCAGTGATGCACATTCTTCTGCAAGATCAGGTCCAGCTGCAGCATGTAGACCAGGGCTGCTGTGAGCTTCATCCAAGTTCTGTTCACAGAACAATGGAAATATGGCTTTCAAATTAACTTGCATTCATATTTAAATTGCTCTCAAGCTCTCGCAGCAAGCACTAATATTCGGATGCGGGCTATCATATTTAGGAAGCAATAAAAGGATTTGCTTGCCAGTAGAGAATGTGGAGAACTCTAAATGAACATTCAAGTCATTGATATATAGTAATGGTGGATAAATTTATTCATAATTGCTCACCTCATTGGTTGAGTTAACTACAGCATCCACCTCAAGATACCAAGGGTCCCCTCTCCACAAATAGATCTTCGAATTAACATCATGATCCACTGGAAACTTGGAAAGAACTCCATTTCCATTATTCTCAGTCCCAGAAGCAGAGGCCAAAGGATCAGGGAAGTATGAATTAGGAAACGCAGGGTCTTCGTTCTCGTACAAGTACCTATGCTCTGCGTCAATCCACCGTGGAACTTGATCGAGTGTCACCACCGAATCTACACTATCAGTAGGCGCTCCGCCACGGATGGTGGTTGCAGCCCCAGGCCGATACATACCTCTTGTGCTCTTTCCGAACGCAATCAATGGTCTTATTTTAATAAGGAACGTGCATGAAGCGCCTCAATCTCTTAGTTTTAAATGAAAACAATCCAGGAGACATCGACTTCACATCCAAAGCTGTATAGGGACAATGATGTGATGTGAATCAATCCAAGCCTAACTGAAAATGCAATTAAACCCTAAGTAAAAGTGTCGGAAATGATTCTAAATCAGGATGCTCCGTGAAAACGTAATCGGTCATGCAATTCGGCTACGTGTATGGAGATTATACGGATTCAGATAAACCTGTAATTCAGATTCGCGAGGAGATTGAGCTGGGATAAGGGTGAAGAAGATGATTGTCAATCAAAACTGGGTTAGAAATCGAGAAATTATTATTTTTTTGTTTATCAATAATAATTTCCATTTGTACTACTCCGTATAACTAATTAATTAACTATTGCTCCATTTTTTTTTCCATTTTTTTTTGCTTTTTGTTTTTGAGGAGATATTGCATTTATCACTCTACAAATTATATCGTGGGATCGGTACACAAGTAAAACAGCTTTTTAAATGTTCAGTTTTATCTCAGAAACTAAGAAGGAAAATCGAATTTGATATTACAAAAATCTTTGTTTATCCTCGGTGTACCAATCCCAAAACGACACAACTTTATTCTCTATTAATTAAAAAAGCAAGTGTGCCGCCATTGTTATTACGGCAGATTAAAGAGGCTACGTGCATTCCTTCTTGAGAAAGCATCGGAAGTTGGTCATGACACTCACCCGCAAGGAAGTGGTGGCGGTGCAACTGCTCATCCTTGAGGCGGTGGCGCGGCGGTGCTCAACCTTGATGGGAGATTTGAAGCATCAATCTCGTCCTGGCAGTCCAGCAGGTTGTTCACAGTGAAACCATGCTCTGTTCACATATAGATAGTAGCTGATATTTTTGTGCGCAGTTAGGGAGTTAGGGATTGATTATTCATTAAGAGCATCAATTTGTATCTTGTGAGATAACAGCGAAACAGAGTAATCTCTTCATCTTATACTCTGGAAATTTGCTCAGATTAATTTTTGAGAACTCAATTGGAATTTTTCTTATACAATTTAAATGTTGAAGATGACTGGTATGAATTATTTTAGACCTTCCTCAATTTACATCTTGTGCACATTGAATTACATCAGAATTTGCTTAAACTTACATAACTATAAGCGTGAGTTACATGAATTTTTTTTCAACAAGTTACATCACACTTACACGTGATTTACATTTTCTATAATGTGAGTTACACCACAATATAATGCGAGTTACACGCCACAATAATCCCCTGCTTCTAAAAAAACTGTTTTATAAAAAATCATATTTATAGCCTTGCTATTAAAAACAAAACATAGACACTATATATGTAAAATAATTGGACAATTAGAAGCTGTTCTCTTCGCCTGATCTGAATGTTTCTGATCTGAATTTTTTAAGTTCTGATCTAATCTGATCTAAATTTTTCTGATATGATCTAATCTGATCTGAATTTTTCTGATCTGAATCTTTCTGTTCTGATCTGAATCCTTCTGATCTTAATCTTTCTGATCTGATCTGAATCCTTCTGATCTTAATCTTTCTGATCTGATCTGATTTGAATATTTCTATAATTATAATTCTAATTATTATAATTATTAATATAATTTAAATATAATTATAATTCTAGTCATAATTATGAAAAATTAAAATTTTAATTTTAATTAAATTAAATTCAAACTTATAATAATTATACCTATTACTCTAATTATAATTATAGCTATAGTTATATTATTAATAATATTTATTTCTATAACTATAATTGTAATTATAATTATAATATTTAATTATAATACGGAGTATTTATTTATATAATTATAGTTATAATTATGATTGCTCAGTATAATAATAATAGTTATAATTATAATAATTATTCAAATAATAATAATAATAATAATAATAATAATAATAATAATAATAATGATGATGATGGTAATGGTGATGGTAATGGTAATGGTAATGGTAATGGTAATGGTAATGGTAATGGTAATGGTAATGGTAATGGTAATGGTAATGGTAATGGTAATGGTAATGGTAATGGTAATGGTAATGGTAATGGTAATGGTAATGGTAATGGTAATGGTAATGGTAATGGTAATGGTAATGGTAATGGTAATGGTAATGGTAATGGTAATGGTAATGGTAATGGTAATGGTAATGGTAATGGTAATGGTAATGGTAATGGTAATGGTAATGGTAATGGTAATGGTAATGGTAATGGTAATGGTAATGGTAATGGTAATGGTAATGGTAATGGTAATGATAATGGTAATGGTAATGGTAATGGTAGTGATAGTGGTAATGGTAATGATAATGGTAATGATAGTGGTAATGGTAATGGTAGTGGTAGTGGTAGTGGTAGTGGTAATGGTAATGGTAATGGTAATGGTAATGGTAATGGTAATGGCAATGGTAATAGTAATGGTAATGGTAATAGTAATGGTAATGGTACGGAACCAGACAATATTTTTTTTATCAATTCATGAGATACAAGTTTTTCAAATAATGAGTTGTAACACACAGGCGCGAATCTACTCACTCACTAAGGGGGCCAGCTGCCCCCAATAAAGACTCCCTAAATCCTTAAGATTTCTAATAAATATTGGAATCTCAAGCATTTGCCCCTAGTAGAAGAAAGTGGTTGCCCCCTATAACCCAGGTCCACCCCTGTTCCAAGTTGTGTAAATATGAAAACCGGATTTTACAATCATGAGAAAAGGGTAAAAAATGACACTGAGGTTTTTAATGATGTTCAGATTGGACACTAGGGTTTTAAGTAGACCAAATAAACACAAATTTTAACTTTTTGGTTCATTTCAGCCACTTTAATAACTCTGTTATATGACCATTCCTATCATTAACATCCTTTACATCTGATTAAACATCCCAACCCTCTAAAACTATGTTCGTGTGGGTAAAGAACAAAAAGATCTGGTCCAAGCTGTAGCACTTCGATCTACACTCCATTCGGTTGTTCTTGCACTTCAAATATTATAGGATAAGTTTCATTTTAATTTAGGCGGAAAGGAAAAATAAAAATTCGTCCTTACACCCATATGCTATTACCAGCCCCATCAAAACAATGTAGAGAAATGCAAAAATATAATTAAACACAACATCCTGACATATATAGCGTATCGACTTCCATAGGAGGTGTGCAAAAGCGAACACCGCCTCAGCGTCTCCTGTATCACCCCTACAAGTGCAGATTAACTCTAATAGTTTTGGGAAGCAGGGGACAAACTATATTTCTAAAAGAAAAGGGCCAGAAATTGCCGATTAGATATATGATCGATAAACTTGTGAGATTAAGAAGAGATCCTAGACCTGTAATAGACAGTTTTTTTGTCTTCAAACTCCAAGCTTTCCATCATTTTTTAGGAATTTCTTTGAGAATGGGAAACCAACAACCTATCGACTGTGGAAGACGGGTAGTTGGGGCTCTGAAATTTTATAAGTGTTCCTCATATGAGAGCGATGGTGAAGCCTGATTGCTATGGTTTCCACTTCCTATGTCCGCACACTTCAATAATTAGGTCATATTCAATTTGGGTTATTGTATACTTGGGGATAACATATTTGGATAATGAATCAAATAACTGAGCTGTTAATGGGTGGCTGAAAAGGAACCAAAACGTTTAAATTAGTGTTTATTTGGTCCACTTAAAATTTTGGTGTTCAATTTGAACTTCGTTAAAAAACCGCAGTGTTATTTAGAGAAGAATCGTCCATTAGCCTTCAACCGCGACTCTTGTGAGTGCAGAAGCAGACACGTTGCGGGATAGGAATTAGGAGCATATAAGAAGACGGCCAACTGACCCACACATCTTTTCTTCTGTTCACCTTATTTTTAATTGTCTTGTGTAATTTGTGTTTAATTACTGTTAAGGCCATACATAAATCTTTATTTTTTATAGGGATAAGGGTCAGATAGGGCCTCGAACTCGAAAAAAAAATGTCAAATAAGGTCATATTTCGGATGCTCTGTCTGGCCGACGCCATTTGGGGCGGTTCCCGATGGAATTTTTTGATGAAATTTTTTGAGCATCTTCCTCATTAAGTCTAGTTTACTCATACCAAATTTCAGCTAAAAATTCAACCGGGAAGGTAGTCAAATAATTTTCCGAAATGTACGGCGTTGTTTAACTTCACAGTTATCTTCAAAAACTCATTTGACTACCTTCCCGGTTGAGTTTTTAGCTGAAATTTGGTATGGGTAAACTAGACTTAATAAGGAAGATGCTCAAAAAATTTTATCAAAAAATTCCATCGGGAACCGCGCCAAATGGCGTCGGCCAGACAGAGCATCCGAAATATGACCTTATTTGACATTTTTTTTCGAGTTCGAGGCCCTATCTGACCCTTATCCCTTTTTTATATAAACATAAATACTAGATCAAGTTGATAAACTTATTATAATAGGGAGTATCATTTAATAAGTTAAAAATCTTAAATGTAAATAATATTTATGTTACTCCATATTTTAGATGGTTAAATAAAATGTATTACTAGTAATATATTTAAAAAAATGGGAAAATTAACCTTAAAATGCTTCAATTGCAATTCTACAAATAGTTTGATCAGTATCCTAATTGGTACTTGTTTAGGGATCACTTTGAAAACCCTGGTGAGAATGATGCATTTGTAAATGAAGAGTTCTCAAGTTGGAGAGAAGGTTTTGAATGATTGTATAATTTATTTTATTGAAAGAGATCAGATGTGTTTGAAAGTGTTATTATACAAATTAAATTAAATTGTAATGGACCTCTTTCAAAACATGAAAATTCAACAGTTAGGATGTGTTTTGTTAAAACTTTTGTTAGTGTAATAGTACATTAATACTTTATTACTTCCTTCGTTTCATTTTACGTGTCTTACTTTCAATTTTGGATTGTTCCAAAATAAGAGCCAGAAAAAGAAACATGTAGTACGTGTTTTAAAGCATTTCACATTATTATTCTCAAATCACAACCACATTTTTTACTTTTTCAATAACTTTATTAACTGTTATGTCAAAACAATGATGTTTTTACTTGGACTGAAATTTGTTGGTCTGGTCTGATATGATCTAGTAAATGTTCGGTCCCTATATGAAATAAGTATTTGTAAATTCTATTAGTGACGTCTTACATATTACTCATTATTTTGTCACATTGAAAATGTTAAAAAAAGGATCATTTTTACAATTTACTCATTTATTTCGTCACATTGAAAACGTCATTAATAAGGATAGTTTTAATTAGATTGACATTTTCAGTTCTAATTTGATCGAAAGTAATATAGTGTGGAAGATGTCAATGTTATGTATGTAAAATAATAATAATATTAATAATAATAATAATAATAATAATTATTATTATTATGATTGATGTTTGATCTGATCTTGTCTGAGACTGAAATCGGTCCAATTAAAAACATCCTGAATGTATGAAGATTTCCTAATTTAGATTAGGAATCTATTTCAAAAGTGAAAAAATATTTAAATTGTAGTTGTAAAAATAAAGAAACTACTAAACATATTTACGTTTTTGGCTAGGCTAAACGTATTACTTGTGAAAATATATATATTTATATGTATGATATGAATTTCCATCCTAATAAAGGTAAACTACGTTTTTTTGCAAATATAAAGGTAAACTACTTGATCAGAAGTTTTAAATGTTTTCATATATGAACGTCGAATAGTATATATCAATTTCATTTTTAAGTTAAAAAAAAATCTTTTGGTTATAATTTCCATCATTGTCTAACCAACTAAGAAAGAATGGTATGACCGTATGAAGATGCAGCAAAATACAAAGTATCAACACAATTGCAAATCTAAGGCTTATAATTTTAGTCATTATTGTTAGTTTAGAAGACTTTCAAAAAAAAGATTGAGTTTAGAAAAATAAAACATTACTTTTTTTAGAAATGGAACACTATTATTACTTTTTTTTTATTTTTATAAAATAACTCTGAAGAACAAAATTAATAGGAATTTGGATGATTTATCGTGGGGGAAAACACAGATAATTCGTTTTTCAATAGAATGTACGGAGTATTTTTCAATAGAATGTACGGAGTAATAAAAAATAAAAGTTATAAAAATAATTACATAATTAATATAAAACATAGTCTATGTGTATGAATGACTATTTATTGTTGTGGTTCCAATTGCTTAATTTAATAACTATCCAAATTAATACGGAGTAAGTAATAGGTTCGGAAAAAGTTACCAAATAAGATGAATTCTATTCTACAGTCTTTTGTTTCCATATCAATATACAATAAAAAAAAATTGAATGTAATTAAAAAATAAAAGATGTAAAAAGTAATTAAATAATTGTTATATACTACCTCCGTCCCAAAATTAACTTCCTGTTCGGTTTACGATGCTTGACTGACGATAAAGCAACTCGATCCCTGCTCACACTCGGATTGTTTTTAGTAAATAAAATTTACATATTCAGAAACTACATTAAAGCCGCTACAAAGCCTGATCAATAAAATTTAAATTTGATAAAAATTTGATATAAAAAGTAAAAGATTACAAGTGATTCAAGTTGACCAATGAATAGTGACTGTGAAGTTGTTTTTGGGACGGAGGGAGTATGATGACATGGCAGGATTATGTGGCACACAGCACACCGTATACTCTTAAAAAGTTCTTCATTTAATTAAGAAGTTGCCCCCTCTGCCAAAAAAAACAGTGTCCCTTACACCTGTCGTGATCCATGAATGTAATACAAGAAGATGCTTTATTTTAGTGCACCCATATTGCCAATGTTGTATTTAGAGAAAAAAATGTTTTGGTCAAGATATGATGGTGGACAAAAATTGACTTAGATAATTTTTAGTAATTATAATTATGTTCTAATATAACATCTTGGTGATTAAAAGTAGGAAAAATTGATAGTAATAATCCCAACTATTGGCGGTCCGCCTATAATAATCCCAACTATCGATTATTTCAGAATAATCCCAACTTTAGGAACCTTCCGCCAATAATGGTCCCTATCAATAAATTGTTGTAGTTTCTAAAGTAGATGAGAAGAGATATAACAAGTAATCCCTATCAATAATCCCAACTTGTAATTTTTACGCTTAATTTCTATTTAAAATTCACTTTTTATGGGAGGTAATATTTGGTCATGGACCATTATTGGCGGACGGTTCATATAGTTGGGATTATACAAAAATAATCAATAGTTGGGATTATTATTTTCAATTTTTCCTTAAAAGTATGCTCATAATCACTTTAATTACATTGATGGTCATTCATTACAATTTACAAGCCAAAGTGTGTTTACTTTAACAACAAAATCACATTGCTTCCATTAAGACCATAAGCCCTCTTTGAGTTGAATAAGTAGGTGATCTTATGGAATAGCACATAAAAATGCGCTTGGGAGTTGGGAGAAAGATCATTTGAAGATCATCAAGGCTTAGCAAGCTTTGCCCCATTTTTGGATCAAGGGATTCCCTGCAAATAAAGGTGGAAAACATAAAAATTGAAAGTGTGGTTCAACAACATCAACATCCAAACATTATTCCCAAAAGAATAAAGAAGGAATAACCTATTTCACAAATGCAAGAATAAATACCTTAGGTAATTCCCAAAAGGTAATACTGCTGCCATTAGTCAACTACTCCCACCTTCTGCTTCAATGCGGAAATGAAGTTTTCCCTGTCTTCGGGCGACATTCCTTGTGTAGAGCAATCCCCCACCCCCCACTCGGCACCACGGAGACAATACTTGTCTTGTATCACCTGTCGATTCCTGAGTCCACCAACATTACCAAAATGGCAAATACGTAATTTTGCTAGAACTGGCCCTGAAAGACTCCACCTAACCCTGTCCATTGTTCTACCAACTGGCACCTGCTAAGCGCACCTAGATCAATTTGCTTCTAGGCAGGCTATTAAAATTTTGCATTCATCCCCTCTATGCAGCTAATGCTAATCTGTGCAGGATATTCCCTCAACGCAGCTAATCTATGCAGGATATTCCCTCAATGCAGCTAATCTATGCAGGATAGTACATAAAGCCATAAAGGCAAGCGTATAAGAGAAGTATAGTAACAATTGAATAATTGATGACCTTTTATCTTAACTCTCCATACTCTAAGGAGTGTTAGGTTAAAAAATGTGATATTATCTTCGGTTGTATGATTACCTCTTGCAAGGTAATGTAATTTAAGATTACTGGAAAATGTAAGGTTACGTTAGGCTGTTTGCAATGCGGAATGTGAACTAGTGTAATTAAGTTGTTAGGGACAAAGTTGGAATGATCTAAAATATTACCAAGTTAATCTTACCATTCCTAAGAAACTAAAGGTAATCATGTTAGCACTAGCATTACCTCATTTTTCTACATGGACTTGATCTTAGATTACTCTGATAGTAATAAAATCTGGACCAAACAAGGAAATCTCACATTGCCAAGGTAATGTGAGATTACTTGACTAAAAGCAGCCCTACATGACTAATTTCATTAGCATGGTTTTACATTCACCAGCATCAAGGTAGTCAAAAGCGAGCGCCTGGGCGCTTAAGCGCACCAGGCGCAGCGCACATCAGCCCTATCGACTTAACAAAGGCCAGGCGCAGCTATCAGTGTAAGGCGCAGGTTATGCGCAGAAGCGCAGGAGCGCTGAAGCGCTAAAAAGCGCTCGCTAATCTCGCCTGGGGTGGAAACACACGTTTAAGCCTAATATTTTAGTTTCAAACCTTTTTAAATCAGAAGCCCATATCTTTAATATGATAAAGCCCAATTAAGTATCTAAATAAAAGGTCAAAATGATGTAAATTTGCGTTAATCAACACAAGCCACAGTTTTGGTGTTGGCTACTCAAGTCGTCAACTCTCCTGCTCTGCTCTACTTACATTACCTCAGTCTTTGCTATCTCCACAACAACCGCAGAAGCTGCCAGCACAATCAATGACAGTAAGTTTTCTTATCCTTCACTGTTCCATTTTCTTTGTTTTTTCTTTTTTTCAGCATCTACTTCTTAAAAACTCTATACAAATCAAACATATGTATTTGTAAACTACCAGTTTAGTGGTCTATCATGTGTGACTCTTCATTGTTCCATTTTGTAATCATTTAATTAGAAAATATTTTCCATTCTTCTAATTATTGTTCCATTTATCAACATTTTCTTATTTGATATTTTTATTCATGTACACTTCATATAATCTAATCATTGAATAGTTTCATGAAGTATACTGTATAAATAATATCTGCCTTGTACATTTACAGGACACGAAATGTCGAACTTCAGCCACAGGTCCTGAAGCTGCCAAATCAGGAAAAACAAACCCAGCTCTTGAAAGCTAAATTTTACTTGGCTTATAAAAATGATGCAAATGCATGAATTTATTTTGGTGAATCATGAATTTATTTTTTAGAAACATGACTTTTTAATGTTGTTGGTTCAATATGATGTTATATACATCATGTTTGATACTTGCATAATAGTATATGTGATATTTTATAAGTAATGCGCCTTACATGAGTCAGGCGAGCGCTTTTTTGCGCCTTGCGCCTCAGGCGATGGAAGTACTCCGACGCTTTGAGTGCGCCTCACGACTTTGACTACCTTGACCAGCATGGTTTTTTTGTCTAAACGATTTAGAAAAAAAATATAAATTAGGCAAGGAAAGAAGATTACTTCTCTTTATTCAGCTTGGACTTCTCGATAAACTGTTTAAGCAAGGGAGACTCTTGGAATTTGGCGTCTAAATCTGCATACTTTTTCTGATTTCCTTCTGGATTGATTTAAAAAGGGAAAAAATCTCATACAATCACCATAATGTAATAAATAAATAGATAAATAAACAATTAATAAAGACAAGTCACAACAATTAAAGTCATACAGTTTGTAAACAACATACCATTCCAGCGATTGAGAAAGTCGATTTGAGGTAATTCTGGACCAGGGATTGATTCTATCCCGCTCGAGCCAGACAGTAACCCTGCATTAGCTGTTTCACCCACCAGAGGTTAAATTGGTCATTACTAGTTAGCTTCCGCTTATGGTTCTAACCATAACAATCACTTGTGCTATCCAAGAAAGTTTCTCACTTTTCTGGGTATTTAAAAGTGAAAAAAATGTCTAACCCACAGAACCTAGCTCATTTTTTGAAAAATATGGAAAAGCTTTATAATTGCTAGATTTAGAGAAAGCAACACACTTTAGCAGGATTTAGGTTTACTTTGGTAGACCTTTATTCATATTCAAATAGGTATAGTTTTAGTACAAATTTATACATTTCATTGAGTCAAAAGTACGCCCTGCCACTCCTGCTAGGCGCTAGGCAGACACTTAAGATAAGTGAAGGTAAATTCATGGACAAAACTATAGTCATACTACCAAGAATTAGAAGTTTAAATTCGGATAATGGTGAAATTGAAGGTGAAAAGTTGAGGAGATTGCAAAAAATGGTTACCTGAAGGGGAGGATAGCAAAACAGCAAGTGTCGCGCAAACAAAGGATTTGTGAAGGATTAGGTTTTTCTGTGAAGACGGCGATGGTGATTGAGAGAACCAATTGGGGGCATCTAGGCAAGGAGGTGAAAGAACTGGATTCCGGCCATTGACGGCGACCGGGACTGGATTGGTGTTGTTTTGCTGATGTCGCAAATGTTTGTGTGTGGAGTGTGTTGCGGGTTGGGTGAGTGGGTTCGGCAAGACCCACGATAAACAGCCCATCCTCGCTGCTGCAAAGAGTACGGGAAAAAGCTTTCCTTTAAAGAAGAAGAAGATGAAGCTTTATTTTTGCTCCAAAAATAAAGCTTTCCTTTAAAGGTTGAAATAATTACATAAATATAACCAAAATAAAGATGATTTACAAAAATATGGTTAGTGACTAGAGTAGTAATGAAATCATAGTAATTCATGTTTAAGTTTTGAGCTTAAGTTACCACAACACCACATTGTAGTAATGAATAGTCATATTTATGTAAATACATTTAATTTTAGTAATATTCTTGTAAAAAACCATTAAAGGTTTTCCTTTAGTATTTTTGAATGCTCCAAAATCTATATATTATACAATTGGAGGTCACATTGACATGTGTCATTCCATTATGTAGCATTGCCATGTGTCACTCTTTGAGCTACTATGAGCCACATGTCACTACATAATTTCCGTTTCATTCATATATATACACGTTTACAATACATAGTAATTATTAGTCTTCATTTCTATTTGGAAAGTTAGGTTTTACTTTTCATAAATAGATTGGTATAATAATTACTTCGTATTAATGTTCATACATGCATTTAGAAAGTTGATCAACTCATGAGTCACTACGTACTTTGATAGGTTCTGTTTTAATATACGTAGTATATATAATCTATACATTATAATTATTAAATATATATAAGTCACTACGTTTAATATATTATAAATTTATAATTATTATTCTTGAAAACTTAGGTAAACTGCATATACGGTGTACTATTGACCCCCAATAACTTAATTTAATATATCTATTTAATATGTTTTTACTTTTTATATTTTATAATTTTTTACATTTTCACTTTATTTTTTCAGTTTTCTGATTTATTGATTTTTTATTTTAAATTTTGAACTATTTACCTATTTTTACATTTATACTTCTTTATATTATTATTACATTATTTTTCAAATTGATATGAACTTTTATAAGATTTATGAATACTCTTAATTTATTTATTTTTTAAAATAATCATGTTAAAATGACTTGATAGATTGTATGGAGGTACACACGTATTAGAAGATAAGCTTTCTGACAATTAAACGAGATAAATATATCAATTCCACTATTATTTTTGTCTGGTATGATTTGTCGTGATGTTAAGTTAATGCCAGTGTTGAAATAATGCCAATGTTGGAAAAAGTTAAAATGTTAAAATAATGTAAAACTTGCTAAAAATAACATATATGCATTGCTTTGAAATAACATTCTTTGAGGTGAGTCATTTTATTTTTAAAAAATATTGTCCATACAGTACAAATATCACACTATTGGTTGAATGACAAATTCACATATGAATATCATATTCGGAAGTCTTATACTACGTATATCGTAATTCTTTTAAGTATATGATATGATATGATGATATGATAATTCGGCAAACAATTGAGTAGGAAAATTTTCTTTCTCATATGTAATTATAAGATAATCTGGCTAACAATTGAGCGGAAGAATTGTCACTCACATATGCAGTACTTTTAGGTATAAGAAAAGTTTGTTAATAAGCTTGCTTTCAAAAAATAAGTTTGCCTACAATGGAGCGAGATAACTTTCTCTCATATATGTAGTTCTTTTATGTATAAGATAATCCGGCTAAAAATTGAGCGGGGGAATTTTCTCTCATATGTAATTCTTTAAGGTCTAAAGTCAACCGGCTAATAATTGAGTAAGACAATAATTTTCTCTCTCATAAGTTAGTAATAATTTAACTAATGGTTGGCATGTTCTTATTTAACTAATATTCGTTAATTTTAATATTTATTGTATTCATTTAAATTTTATGTCATTAATATATATTTTACTCACTTTATTAGAATAATATTTAGTTTTAAAAATTAAATAAACATTGAAATTAGTAGGTAACACATTCTAAAAAGTTATTTTTATTTATCGTCGGGCTTATACTTTATAATATTAGCTACCTTATTGTACTCTTATTTTTCGAAAATGAAGAATACTAAAAAGTTATTTTCATTTTAATATTTAATTAGATCATGAGTAAAATATATATTCCATCTCCTATTTCTCGTGCGTACGGGACAATAAAATTTCACTAACCACTAACCGTTTTTCCTGAATCCGCTATTGACAATCTGCTAACATAATCTGCTAACCGCTAACCGCTGAATGCAAAACACGCTGATATTAAAACTAAAATAAAATCGTTTTATCCCGTGCATGGCTTGGGTAAAGATACTAGGGGCATTTTTGCATCTTTTAGAAGTTCAGATATATATTTGTACCTCCACATATACTCCAGAGCTATATTTACACATTTCCCCTATTTTCAAATATCACATACAATGTCGCAAATTATTTTGAATGTCCATATTTTCCCTTATATATTGAAAATACAACGTACCATGCCATGTGAGGTTAATTACACGCTTTTTGTCATTAGGTGTGACATTATTGTATCTTCATCTCAAGTCGTCACCTAGCTTTCATATTACTATATTAGACACCAAGAAATTCGGAAGAAGGGTTTCTAGCTATAGCACCAAGCAAATTCTCACTCTCAAATACTATCAAGAGGTTTTGATCGACTAATATTTGTATATTCATATAGACTAAGACACTTTTCCTGAAGTAGTCATCATATTTAAATGTCAGACCCGTGTTTCCCAGTTTGTAAATATCATCTCTCGATCGTCTAAATTGCTGTAAATATGATCCTTTGAGAGGTGAAATGTACAATGTGGGCGATGAGTACATTTCACTCCTCGAAAGATCACATTTACAACAATTTGGACAATGGAGGGATGACATTTACAATCTCAGAAATACGGGTCTAACATTTCAATATGGTGACAATTTCAGGGACTAAAAGTGCGATTTTCCTAAGTGTATATATATATATATATATATATATATATATATATATATATATAAATATTTGTAATATTAAGATAGGACACTAGGACTAAGAAATTTAAGGCCACAGAAAAACGTAAGAAAATTTTTATGCAATCATTATTCGGCGTTTTTTAATCCTTTGAGACCCTAAGAAACTCAAGTCCATACAAAACGTAAAACATTTCTTCCACTTAATATATTTGACAATAATGCATGTTTATATGATGAAAACAGTTTATAATAATAAATTTATTCTTAATTATGAAATTTTATTGTCCCGTGCATCGCACGGGTAGAATACTAGTACTTCTACAAACCGTTTGTAGGAGGAGGTGGGGGCATGGAGTGAATTAAGGATGGCAATGGGGGTGGGGCCCGTGGGGAACCGCCCCGTGGGGGGGAGTTGGGGCGGGTGGTGGGGTGGAGCGGGTGGTGGGGTGGGGGAGATATTTTCTCCCCACATAAATATGGGGCGGGTGATGGGTTATGCACCCCCGCACCGTCCCCGCCCCGTCCCCCGTAATAATTAATAATAATAATCTCAATAATAATACTAATAATAATAGTAATACTAATACAAAGTAATTAAAATAACATGGTGGCCCAGAGGGTTTAGTGGTTTCCTATCTAATGAATTGTGTGTAATGGATCTATCTAATTCTTGTTTAATAACTAAGCTATCTTGTAAAATTGCTTATCAAAATCATAAAGTAAAATGATTTCTTTAGAGATAAAATAAAATGAATTTGGGAAAGTTATAAAGTGATATTAGCTTAAACGCCTGAGGCACGGTGTGAAAGTCTTTTTCCTTTACTATTATAATGCATTAATTCTTTTCTTTTGAATGTCATCTTTATGATTGTAGTTAGGGCTCTTAAAATTTGGTGATCATATGTCGTCCTAGATGCCGTCAAATGACCATGATTGATTGAATGCAGGGTTTAAGAAAATATTATAGAGCTAATCAATGCTAATTTAGAGTTTGATAAAAATTACTAATTTAGAACGCGTATAATGTGTTCTAGATTTGAAATGGGATGTAAGATTACATTGACACTTGAAAAGTAAAAAAAAAAAAATGGCTACTAGAAGTGTTGTTAAATTTTTGAAAAATTATCAGAGTCTAAAATGATGTTAATTTTTGACGAGTACTTCCCCGTTGGGTACCCGTGGGTCTAGCGGGTCGGGGCGGGGGATGGGGCGGGTCGAATAGTAGTGGGGGATGGGGCGGGGATGGGGGCGATTTTTTAGACACGGGGCGGGGGATGGGGGAGTGAACCCCCGCCCCAACCCCGCCCCATTGCCATCCCTAGAGTGAATAGACTATCAGTTGGGCTACATCGCTTTCTCGCAATAAAAAAATTGATTCTTATTTTGCTTCTACTCTTTAAAAATAATCAGAACCGCTTCCAAACACTCCTAAAACATATTATCTCCATCTCCCTAAGTTTGGGACAAGAGAAAGTGACACAGTTATTAATAAAAGTGGGTTTATGTGGTTGATATTGAATTGATAAAGTAAAAATAAAGTAGGAATAATTTAGAAACACACAAACTTTACCAAATAAGGCATGAGATAATCTTAGTGGGACTGACCGAAATGGTAAAATGGGACAATCATAGCGGGACGGAGGGAATACATATATCTATGAAAGAGGGTCAAATTCCATTTCAAGTCTTTGCCCGCAGTTAGGCACTTGCGCCTTACTTTAAAAGACACAATTAAGGCTCCACCCGATCCATAGAGGAGGCACTCATTGGCCTTTTTCTGTCGTGGGAGTAGAGAAATATATTCAGTGTTCTAAAAAGTGTGCGACGTCATAAGATGGTATGACCAAGTGTTAACCCTTTGAAGCCTAGGCGTATAAGTCGTTTTAGTTTTTTTTTGGTGATTACTAGTATCTTTCTCCCGTTGAAAGGTTCTCATGACAAAATGACACAGTTGTTTAGACAATAATAATTAAATAAAGTCATTTGAGTAAATTTTGAGAAATAATTTTAATAGGTATGCAATATAATGGAGTAAATATTTATAATTGTGATGTTATAAATGTATTATGGTTAACATTTAGTGATTAAATTGTCATTTAAGATTATTAATTGTTCACTAAAATAGAAGTGATAACCTTTATATGAGACAACCAGAAAAGAAAAGTGAGAACCTTTCTACGGGACAGAGAGAGTATTGCATAGTGATACATGAAGAAAAAGATGAATATCCAAAACATATCATTTCAACCTAATCTTTATAAAAAAAGTGCAAGTACAAAATGATATATTGTTGCCTCTTAGATACTTCATACTATATTGCATATATAACATGTTTATAAAATTGATTATTCTAATCTAATCAACCGTTTTTGTAAAATCAATGTTTTGCAAAACAATTGATTTGAAAAACTTCTCATATAGACCTTGCCTAGTCTTACGTCTTTGGTGGTCCACTCTCTAGTTGACTGTCTTTTCACGTCTTTCTACTATGCAGGACGTTTCCTAAGTGTCCCTAGGCACGTCCCTCTGATCACCTCACACCTAGGCATGCCTAGGTCCTGCCTTTTCTTCTTTTTAGAACATTGAATGTAATCTATTTATTATCTATATCTATAAATAATACTGCGTACAATCTATCTATAAATAATACAATCATGAAAACTCTTACCATTTGTCACGTTCTAAGCAACTCATTCATCATAATACTCTAGATTTTCTTTCACACTTAAAATGAGGTTTTTATTAAATATTACTAATTGAAAGGTCATGGACAAATATGTGGCTTATCTTTATCTTTACATATATAAAGACAATATGGTGGAAATCCAAATAGAAATCTATTTGGAGCCAAAAGAAGTGAAAATTTGTTGTCACAATTAATGAAACATTATTTAATATTCAATAATTAATAACAATCAATGATTAATTACAAGTCTAATTAATAGTTATAGGTTACAAATTAAATTTTAGAAAAATAAGGATAAATACAATAATATAAACAAATTGTTAGACAAATATTAAAAAACATACACATGCAAAATTAATAGGCATAACATAATTTATTTCGAGCTTCATAAATTTCAGCAGATCAGCCGATTTAACCAATTTCAGTGTTATCAAACGGGCTCTAAAGTTTGAAAAATGGAATGTCCTAATTTTCAAATCTAAAAATTGAGCATTGCATTAAATTTAGCGTGATAAATCGGGATATAACATTGTATAAAGTACAACAAAAAGAATAATTGATACTCCCCATAAAACTTGACCATAGTTGACTTTCATGTGAAATACCAATTATGAAAGTAACAATTATGTGATTGATGTTTATGTAGAGGGAAAAATAACTTTAACTACTACATATTTACTATTTTAAATGCAAATGATAATTTGGGAGTACATGCATGGTAGAGTATTTGTTTATAATGTATATACCCTATATGACTTGGTGTATCTTTAACTGTGACACCGCACCCGAACGTCCTTGAAAATTCCATTCTTAAATTCAAAGTGATGTATTGAATTTCCAATTTCAAAACAATGGAAGAACGATTAATATTTTATGTAGTACATGATTGAATATTGTATTGTTCGAACCCGTATTCTTTTGTAATTTTCATCATGTAAATTGTTGAGATGAGCCTACACATATTGGAGATCAATAATGTGATGTAGGAAGTTGACTTGTTCTAAATAAGTTAGGATGAGTACAAAAAAACATCTTTGACAAAAGATAAAACAATAGAACCCATCTTTCCATTTTTGGAAGTATTGATAGATATTTTGGACCCCAAATTGAATGGGATCATTTGGGAACCATCCCACATGACCTTGGTACCTGCAAGACAAAGGAAAATGGGTGAGACAACTATGTGGGGCGGACTTTTGACTCATGAACTACAACATTACAAAAAGGAAATAAAAGAGGAGGTCCACACCATGTTTGATTGCAATCAAATACCCTACCCTTCTTTTTGTGAACCACATGCTCTCTTAGCATGATTGAGGCCTCCTAATACACTCCCCCTACCCCCCATTCGAACTCCCAAGATAAGAGAGAAAGAGAGAGCCACATACTCCAAGGGAGAGGTGAAGAGAGAAGCTGGCCGCAGGACTCGTTTTCCAGAAGATAGGGCTACTTGTTTGATCCATAACTTGAGCTTCACTCGTTCAAATAAGGCGTATGATATACCAAAAGAAAGCTCTCAAGACTAGGAATCCGTGAAGGTCTGGTTTGCAGAAATCGGAGTAGTGGAAGGCTTCCAAACCGTCCGAGCAAAACACAACCTCGCAGGAGAGGATTTAATCTTCTAAAGTGAGTTTTAACCCCAAAACTTTACTTTTCATTCTCCAAATGATATGAACGATTGGTGGGACTATTATACACTAATTCAAGTGTATAATATGTCCTTATAAAGTTATTTTATGTGTGTAAAGGTTGGATACTAACCTAGAGCAAATCTTGGAAAACTAGGAAACGAGTTAACCGGAAAACACCCATTCTAGGGGCTGTTTTCGTATCAACGATTAAGGGTTGAACTAGCACTTTGAGGAGGCTGTTTAACACTCATATTTGAGCAAGGAATTAGTTCCAAATCCACCTTGACCAAAGCTTTGACCATTGGACCAAGAAGGGAAAGTTTAAAGCTCAATTGAGGTGAGGATTGACATCTAATTGCTTACAACTTGTAGGTTAAGCATGAGATTACCTAAATGCTTAAATCATTATTTTTCATGGATTATGATGATTATATATTGATGAAATATTGATATAGTTGCCAAAGAATGAAATTTGAAATGAATTGAGAATGTATGAATAATATGAGATTAAAGGAGTATAAATGAACTATTTTGTGAAATAGGCATTTTGCTCATGTATGAATTATGTGGATACATAAATGAATATTTGTGTATTGAGATTTAATACTTAAGTTGCTGCTACATAATTATAAATATGTAGAGAATTACAAATAATGAGGATAATGGTATGATAACAATAATCTTAATAGTATTGAAATACTAGTTAGTGATTATTGGGACTTGTTGATTAAATTGATCCTAGGGATTGGATTGTATGAAAGGTACTTGAATATAGTTCAAGTGTATATAATACTTAGTATGGAACTAAGGTTAAGTTATGGGAAGTCTTTAAGGATGACCCATTGTAGTTTAATGATATGTCAATTCTAGGCATAGGGTTGCTTGAGAATTGGACCTTAATGCATGGTGATGTGATAGAGCCGAGCTCTAGAATGCATGTAAGGTGTAGACTTGGAGTTTATGTATTGTATAGCTAGAGCCGAGCTCTAGGACTTGCGTGGTGATGTGATAGAGCCGAGCTCTAGAACGCAAGGTAGGGAAATTGACCCGAGGTATATGAATTGTATGGTGATGTGGTAGAGCCGAGCTCTAGAATACAATGTCATGTACTAGGGTTGGACTCTAGGAGTTGTCGTGGCTTATAGTCACGGGGTTGGGAATGGTGATTTCCAAATGAACATGGGCCCACGGGCCGGCTACTTGACTTTTATATAAAGTAAGTATATTTTTAAACGGGGTAACTTAGGGTTACAATCATAATGTACTATCACCCTATTTGAGGGTCTTGTGTTTGAAATACTTGTTGTATATCTATTAGATGCCTGCCACACCAGTACTTTATAGCCGTATAGAGTACTGACCCCTTCGGGGGCGTCCCACCACCATTTCAGGTTGAGGCTTGAGCTTGCATCCTGCGCTTGTCGATCGGGTGAATCCGTGGAGAGAAGACTTGGTTCGTGCTTCCTCCATTCTATTTGAAACATTAACAAATTTGCTCATGGATATTTTATTATAGAGCCTGCGTGCTCATGAATAGCCCTGTGTGGCCCTTTCGTTTTAAACAATGTTTTCCGCTGCTTTATGAATTACTTATTATGTTGTTTATGGATGACTTATGTGTGAATGATATTCATGACGCCTTGTATAATATGAATGTGTTGGACTGCGGTTGACTATTCGTATTGTACGGCGGGTTGTTGACGTGTCCGGGAAGGTCCGGGGTGTGACATTAACAACTACTATGTACTACGTATTTTACATGTACTCTAATGTAGTTCACTATGAGGTTTTAACTTTTATAACAAGCATACGTATATACATTATATATTCAGGAAATCAATGAATTTCAAATATAAAATAACTCCATCTGTTATCCGTGCAACTCACAGGTGGATTGACTAGTTGACTATTAGGAATAAATTCAAGTTTTAGTTCTATGAGTGTCACATCAATTCTACAATTGGTCCACAACTTTGACCATTTTTTATACACGACTGTCGCTTTTTGATAATATATGGTCTTGTTGATATTTCTGATGGTTAAAATCACCGGAGAGACATTAGAAATTTTGATGAAAGAACCACAAATAGTTGAGAAATATTAGTCACGCATCAAACGTAGACAAAATGTAATATTGACATAAAATTCGTGGGACCAAACATTGGAATTAATTCAAATTTTACATCATTGTTTGTGACTACATATAGTCATTAGACTTTGAACACAATTATAACACTAATAGTTACTAAGTCACATTTTTGTCCGCCACATTTCCAGGATCAATATTTGTCAATTTTTTCATTTAAAAACATGACTATTATTTCTTCTTTTGCGTGTATTATAATTGCGAAACTTTAGAACTCCATATTCTTTTAAATCAAATAACCATTTAATTAGAATCACACTTTAACAAGGTGAAAATACTCTCATGGGGAGTTCCCACTTAAGAACAATCAGACTCAGACCGGTTTGCCTAACTCACAATTGACAACCTAACTTGGTTTGATGATTTATGCACAAGCATGGCATTACTGATTACACTTAGCAAAATTATCTAACATATGTCTTATATCTTCAAAAATACCATCATTCTTAAGAAATATCATCTGAACTAAGAAATATCATCTGAACTATGAATTCGTCAAACAATCAGTTGGCCATCCGATGCTACTATAATCTAACTTCAATTCATTCTTGCCACCCCCATATTGCCCCACAGCAAGCTAAACCTTCATTGGCAGACAAGTGATATAATGGCTGCAACAGTACTCCTCTAAATTAAGGAAGAAGTACTTCCAGCTTTGGTATAAGGACACTCTCCTTAGCAAAATATTTGGCCTTTAGCAACCCACTAATCAATCATTGAGAATTCTTTATTAATCTCCATATTTATTCCCAAGAATGACTAAATTAAACTCCTGTAATTTATGAAATCCCCATCGTTTCTATCTAATGCCTTTATATTTCAACCACTGCGAAAAATTCATTTATAGAGGCAACTCATCAGGACAACTTACATATTATTGTCTCTTAAGACTTGGTTTTGCAACAAATGGATCATGGTTGCCTCTAAATTTAGAAGCATTAAGTAATTTGAGGCAACCTTGTTCGATTTGCCTCTAAAATGTGCTATTTAGAGGCACACTTTTATTATTGACTCTAAATAATGCTTTTTGGAGGCGCATTTTTATGGTTGTCTCTAAAAGGTGCTGTTTGGATGCACACTTTTATGATTTTTCTAAAAAGTGTTATTTGGAGGGACATTTGTATGATTATCTCTAAAAAAGCTAGTTGGAGCACATTTTTATGATGGTCTCTAAATGTTAATTACATTATCATTTTTATTACTTTTACCAACTCATTTGTAAAGGTAAATGTTATCCCAAATGTTTAACATGATTTGGACTTATTGAATTATACGGAGTATATCGTTATCACATAAATTGTAAATAGTATCATAGAATAGGGAAATAAATTTAGATCAATATAAAAGTATTGTTATTTTCATTTATAAATTTAGATAAATAGTGGTTGACTCTAAACTTATACTCGTAGTATATTCCTAGTAATATTTGGGTCATTATTACAACGTATTATTTAATTAAAAAAGTTAAATTTAACTTTTTGACATATTTGTTGCATTCTTTAGGAGTGATATGTCCGTCAATTCTATACCTAGCCATCTGAGTGATCTGGAAAAACAACAGATTGGTCTACCTCAATCTATTCAATCTATGAGTAATATGCTCTAATACTACCTCCGTGCCGTTGGGATGTTCCCGCTTTTCCTTTTTAGCAGTCCCAAAAAGAAGTTCCTCTTTCCCTAAATGAAAAGTTATCCTACATCAAAACAGTGCCAAACAGTGCAAAACAATGTCAAACAGTATCAAACAGTGTCCAAACAGTGTCAAAACAGTAAAATTTACCCCTGGAGTGGTAAGTTTATTTCCTTAATATGTGTGTAGGTCAAACCGGGAACATCCCAACGGGACGGAAGGAGTATTAATTTCCGTCCTAAACAGCATCAAATAATTGACATGTAGAATAGCTATTTAAGACCTTTTCATGTAAGAGAATTTATTTACATAATCTTAACTTTCAGAATCTAAAAATGTTAACACCAGAATTATCAACATATGCAAAGTTATCATTTCCATTGGAGCTGGATATTTTCTTTTTAAAATTTTAGGGTTATTGACACTCTTGAGTTGTTGAAGTATGCCCAAGAATATTGTCAAAAACCATTGCAGTGCACTTTGGAGAAGAAAATTCCGCTGCAACATTAGCTATTTAGCATTTTATCTTTTCACCTTATTCATTTTATTCTCTTAATCAATCATATATCTCCTCCATCTTATTGCAGATTCTAGTTCTACTTAGACCTATCGATGGGTCAGGTATGGGTCGGAACATAGTATCCCAGACCCGGACCCGTTAGCCTCTACAGGGTTTCAGACCCAACCCATATACCCGGCGGGTCTAGAACTAATGTTCCGGACCCATACCCATTGGGTCTCGGAACCGGGTCGGGTAGACCCGACCCGTCTCACGAAAATCCAATTCTAATTTCTTAAATAAAAAACATGACCTCTTACTACCGAGTACTTTTCTGGCAACAATATGGTACATGAACTATAATTACTTGTTTGTAACTACTCAACCAAAAGTAACAATTTAAACATGAAAGTTCCAGATCTACACATTCAAAATGTAACACATAAGGTGCACTGGTTATAAACATAAGTTCTACAAAAACGTAAGTGTAATGTAACAAATAAGGTGCATTGGGCAACTGCAAAACATAAGTTATCTAGGCCAAAAGCCTCTTTGAATCTGTGATAATATAATAAAAATAACAAAAACCAAAATAACTCAATCTGACTTTTACAAAAGCATAATTCCAAAAGCATACTCCAGTAAGTTGATTTCACTTTGAAAAGAGCAATCCTTTTATAATTTACATTCTGCAAAAACATCCTGGTACTAGAATTATGACTCATGACAGTGTTCTTCTACTGCAAGTGTAGAATAATTTTGCCTTCTTTGAGAATTTTGAGTTTGTTTATAATTTGCAAGATATGTAGTGTTAAAATAAAGAGTAAAATTAATGGTTTTGGAAACTGGACAAGCTTTTTCTTGAATCCTCTGCGGTCCGGAAACTCTAGCTTAGGGATCCTTCTTATGATTTATTAAACTAAATCATAATGTGGGTGACAGCTAATCTAACAGGTATATTAGACTAATGTATATATATAAATAAGTATTAACGGGTCGGGTCCTAAACGGGTCGGAACTACATATACCATACCCAACCCATTAAATAACGGGTCCGGATCCGGGTAACGGAATTAAATGTAGACCCATATCCATTAAAAAAAGACGAATCCGGGTCGGGTTCGGGTCTGGACCCGACCCATTGACAAGCCTACTTCTACTCCGTATTAATTATGCCCTTTCAAACATTTTACTATATTATGGCTTGACAACATCTAAATACTTTCCATTGAGTAATTAAATTAAATATCTAAAGCAAAACAAAAACAAAAACTCAAATCGTTTAGGTTTTTTTGACAGCCTCACCTGTAAACTCTGTTCTAAAAGTTGGAAAAAGAGATATTACCCAAAATGAGACTAAAAAAGTTTGAAAATTCCAAAATAGGACTTCCATGTTTTTATTCCCAAAATAGGACTAATTACTGCCATGTTTTGGCAGTACTAGACTTCAAACATGGCAGTATTTTCCAAATTTGGCAGTAATTGGTCCTATTTTGGGAATAAAAACATGACAGTTCTATTTTGGAATTTTCGAACTTTTTTAGTCCCATTTCGCGAACTTTCCCTTGAAAAAATAGCCCGCATAATCGGCGGGAACTCGCTAGGCGGTACACTGCGGTAGAAGTTTTTGTGTTTTCGGCCAAGAAATCGCTCCGCCAAATAGTCGGCCGCGGAGCCCGATTATCACCAAGAATTGCCGCCTAGCACGAAGAAACAGTCGGCCAAGACCTTAAGAACAGCTGCGTTTTTTACTATTTTAATTTTTTTTGACTCTTTCTTTACGACCTAGGCGCCCAGTAAATGAGTACGACACTTCTTGCTCACCTGGTCCACGCAGACCTTTCTTCTCATTGGAACGGCGGCCATGTCAGATTCCCTTCTTCCTTGAGTGTTGAACCGGCTTCTTCTGCTCTCCGGTGTCCAGCAGTCCAACGCCGTCCAGGTAAAAATATTTTGAATGTATTATTCTATTTGCTTTGTTAATAAGGTAGTTCTGAAAATATGTGTTGAGCTTTCTGGCCAAATTACCAAATTGGTAAAAAAGAGGGTGCCTTATCATATTGGGAAAAAATACGATTTGAAACAAATTGGTACAATTTTTTTTGAATGAGACACTATTGGTCAATTTGAGACATTTTTTTATTAAGTACTCCGTGCTACTAATGATTACTACACCTAGTTTACAGAGTTAAGTTTGAATGCTTTCATGTTATGTGGCTTCCAATATTGCTGCATCACTCTATCAAGTCATGCTAAGCTTCTGTTTTGGTTAAAAAAATAAACAATATAGCTGCGGCTTATTAGTAAACTGATTTTCATTGATCAACTATATCTTTTTTGAATATCTCATTTGTACTATGACTTTTTGTAATACTTTGGCAGTTCATTTAAAACTTTGTGAGCTCATTGTGAAATCTTAATTGTTGTAAAATGCAGACTTGTTTTAGAAGTTTAGCATTTGTTCTGGATTTGCAGTACTAACGAATTTGATCAATGTTATTACGGAGTGGAGTATGTTTATACTTTAAACATTATTTGTTTAATATATTATTTTTTGCTAAGTTTTTTTTATATTATGTTGAAACCGAATTGGCCGCCTAGTCAGCGACTAATCGGCGCCTAGCCGCCCTAGACGTTAGGCGGTGCTCTGCCGCCCGACTAGCGCCTAGCGAATTTGAGAACATTGCCTGTAACTAAATCTGCATTTTCCGCTTTGTCAACGGTCAGATCATCTCCAAATTTGGAAAGCAAGTTTTTCACTCAGGTATGTTAATTATGAACAGTGGAGATCAAATTCTATATTGATTTTATATACGAATCATAGTTTGGACAGAAAACTGCGGTGTACAAGAAAAGATAACGCAAGTAGGGTTTGAACGATCTCCACCCAATGGCCACCGTCCCAACTTCTCAGTTGCTTTCCGGAATAGAATCTGCTGCTGTGAAGATTGCTGATACAGATCAAACGTCCCATTTACGGAATAGTTGCAAGCCATGGTGGAGGCAATGTGCTGCAGAATCTTCAATGCCAGTGTGCAACATAGATTTTTCAATGCTAAATGAATACTCCATACAGGACCTGCAAGCTTTCACTGAAAGCTTTGATAAAGAGAACTTGATTGGAATAACTCAGTTTGGCAAACTGTACAGAGGAAAGATTCGTGAAACTGCAAAGGAGACTAGAACTGTTACAGTAAAGATATTGAAGGAATCGGAAAGCTATTATCTGTATCATGATGAGATAGATGTCCTGTTCTTGGAAGAATTAAAGGTTTTGACTCATCAAAATGTGGGAACTCATCCAAACATGGTAAAGTTGATTGGTTATTGCAGAGAAGAACAAATCAGGGTAGTAGTTTATGATCTAAATCCCCTGGATACATTACATAATGTAATGACGAAAGATCATTTTGGTTGGTCTCAAAGAGTTAAAGTAGTGCTTGAACTTGCCCGTGTTCTGAAGTTTCTTCACAGTGAAGAAAATTCATACTTGGTGGAAAATATCGATACAGCTCACATATTGCTTGACCAGGATTACAAGCCATTCATTATTGATTTTGGGCTGATGAGTGGAGGGGTTATTGGTAAACAGAGTGAGGCAAAGTATCGTACGCCCATGACTCCTTGCTACGCAGATGTGTATGGTGCAAGCAGTGGGAGGTGGGATAAATACTGTGATGTGTATTCATTTGGTGTGATACTCATAGAGCTGGTTACCAAGAGAATCACAGAAGTGGATGATGTGTGCAACGAGCGTATAGACTCTACAGGTGAGTGGGCCTTGAAAACAATAGAGTCAGGGAAATCTGTTGATGTGCACCAAAGCCTCAAAGAAGATCCACTCTACAATGACCAGGATGGACGGCTTCTAGTGACGCTGGGGTTGCGCTGCGTTGAGTATTATCCAAGTAGGCGTCCATCCAGCTCAAGAACTGTCAGGTGTTTGGACCTCTTACGAATAGTGAGGAATGGTAGGATTTAATGCAACTGCCTATACCTTTTCACGTGCATGACCCAGACCTGAGTCCATGCAAGCATGACTTAAATTATCTGGACATGTTGGAAATTACCGGTATTGATATATTTTTAGATAATTTAAGTGGACTAAGTTTGTTATTACGTAGTATGTTCTATAAATTATATATTTGAAGATTATGTTGTTGCAAAAACAGTTTAGATTCTTGTCCCCCCAACTTTCTGATATACCACATTTAGATTGGAAATTTTCCTTAAAAAATCATAGTTTGGACAGTAGGAGATTTTATGTTAGTTTGAGGCAATTGTTTACTTCTTGTTACTAAGGTTATGTTCTTTTTTTATGTTTCTTGCTCTAAACTTGAGTTGCAACTCATGTAAGTTTGTCCATATGGAAGACATATATTTCACAAAATTTGCATTTTTTAATGTGTGTTTTGACAATGTGATTTCATCATAGTTGTCGTGGCACATGGCGACATCCATAGCGCACAGGCCTTTTCCCATGGCGATGGCGCAAATATGGCGTCACCTCGTGACAAATAAAAGAACTACAAAACGAATTATAAACACTATAATTGATCAACCCAATCACCAAAACATGATAAAAAACTTGAACAACAACATTCTAACCAAAACATGTGAAGTTAAAATAGTTTAAAGTACTTCCAGAAAAACATAATATTCAAAAAAAGTTTCATGTCTTGCAAGAAAGTGGCTTCCTGCTAAATCTTAGTGTGTATTGTAATAGACTGTTTTAAGAAAGTGGCTTCCTGTTATAATTAATAGGAAGGATTCCTGTTAAGATTGCGTGTGCTACACTGGTCTTTTTTTATAAATAGTTTAAAAACTGATCACTATCTTCTTGTTTAGAAGTAGAACCTTCAGGCTTTTGATCACATTTTTTTATATGGTGAATCTTATAAGATATAACTACACTGGTATCAATTTAAAGTGAACAATGAACATCATCTAAATTGATATGTTAACTCACTTAACTGTGATAAATTGATAGAGGAAATGATAAATACAATGTTCTAAAGTAAAAACATTGATCTGAACTTCTGAATTGATATGTCAACATAAATTATCTGAACATTTATCTTAACGTAAATTATCTGAACATAAAGTAAGAAACTTCATTTTAACATAAAGTAAAAACTTCAATTTAATTTGTCTGAAGTGTGAACATACCATTTAAAATTATCTGAACAAATCATCTAAGTATCTAACTAAATTTACCTTAATTTGTAAATAGCAATGTAGCATAGCATTTAACTAAGTCATCTACTGTTGGTCCGTTGCTTTGGTTTATGTTTAAGTGTTCAACAGTTAGCACTCAAACCACATGAAGTTTTTTTTATTAAATGAAGTTCACATTCCAGATTTTGTATTAAATAATTAAATGAAGTTCACATTTTCAGGAATCATATATTCATATACCGTTTTGTATAAACTGAAGTTTTCTTCATTAATACAAAGCATTAAAGAGGGTAGTCATACCTTTTGTAGTTGGAAGAAGTCAATGAGTTCCCCTTTGGTTTCTGGTTCTGTCATATGCCTTTGTGTCTTTACTTATACTTTTCTAAGGGTGGTTATGAGTATAATGGGCTAAAATATTAATTCTTTATTAGAGTTTTATTAAGGTTATGGTCTCACATAATATTAGAGGATTTAACAGGCCCAACAGCCCAAAAATTACAAAGCAATACCGACTGATGCGTTAAAAACATCGCGCATTGCCATGACGAAGGCGAGAGAATGGCGATGGCGAAGGAATGGCGTCGCCGTGTGTATTTCCAGCGCCTCGGGCTATTTCATGAATCATGATGCAGAGGTCTCAAGCGCGGCTCATGGTGCAGAGGCCTCAAGCGCGCCTCATGGCGCATGCGCCATTCTGCGCTATCGACAACTATGGATTTCATCACTTTAAAAGCATCATCTTATTCTGAAATTGCATTTCCTTATCTTGGCAGGAAACTCATTAGTGACATTTATATCTCTTGATCCATTACATTCTCACTGCTTCATTCCAAACTTGACAATTATTTTTCAATGCATATTGTAGACATTTATATCTCCTGATCAACAATGGAGATAATATACTGGACGTTAAGAGAATACACGTACGTATATTGAACTTTGAAGGCACTAATTGTTATTGTGTATATTATTTCTTGATGGCTTGAAAGGCTTTACTACTTGTCAAAGAATTATAATATGTATATTAACAAGTTTGAATTATGGATTCTCTCAAATATGTGAATTTTATGACGCTCAATTTATTTTCATCTTTACTTGGTTGTATTTTCTTGTAAATGACTGTTTTAGTAATTTTTAATATTAGATTTGAGGATCTGAGGAACCAATTGAGAAAGCGTATATTCAAGAAGGCTAAAGTTTGAAGGATTAACTTTACAATTGCAAATGGCTTATCTATATAACTGTTGGGATATATTATCCCGACCTATTACTGTTCAGGAGCCCAAGACATTACTCACTACGGAGCCCGAGCAGCTAGGCCCATTTCGGCCCATCCGGCCCACTTTAGCCATTTCGGCCCGCTTTGGCCCACGCGGCCCGTTAGGGTGGAGAGCATCCCCTCCCCCTATTCTCTATAAATATGGGAGCTTCCCTCCATATTAGGGATCCCTTTTTCCTTCTTCCTCCTTCTCACTAGAATAGCTTAGAACTCCATTAATGGGAGCTTCAATACTTGTACTATGTAATGGTGAGGAGAGATTAAGGAGAATGAGAGGGCTTGGACATTAGCCTAAAAAGTCTCGTGGTTTTCTCCCTTTCGGGTTTCCACGTAAAAACTGTTGGGTGTGTTTCGGAAAATAAAGAAAAATTAATTAAAATAAGTTAATTAAAATGACAAAGAAAACAAGAAAGGAGATGGAGCAGAAATTTGTCAAAGCTCGTGCTACGCACGATGTCCTTAAAACGTATTTGTTGCCTCCCACGGTGCTAGGAGCGTTGCAACAATAGTTTCCCAGGATACGATGACAACGAACTAATGTTTGAGCACACAAACAAGAGTTCCAACGAACGAGAACAAAGTATGAACACTCAGAAATTTTCAGAAGGACTGGAGGTGTTTTTAGCTCTAAAATACGTGAAGGATGTGTATAAACTTGTGTGTTGTTGTAAATCACCTGCCAGCCATTATATAGGAGGATTTGTTGTGTGAAAATAGTGAGTTAATGGACCTGAACGTTGGACATCAATGACCAGTCCGTTGGGCATTGAATCGTCCATGAACTGTCCATTTAACGCTGCATTAAAAGATATAAACGTTGGGCATTTATTGCTGTAACGGTTCAGAAGCCATCAGAAGACCCCTACGTAGTTCTGCCCGAAGGCCATCAGAACTGGAGCAGTTCTGATGCGCGATCATCAGAACCGGAGCATCTCTGCCCGAAGGCCATCAGAACTGGAGCAGTTCTGATGCGCGGTCATCAGAACCGGAGCATCTCTGGTCGTGGCCTTCTGCCCGGAGCAATTCTGCTAACTGGGAAAAAATATACGTTTCGGGAAGAAAACAAAAATTACCCGTATCTCTTGAGAGATGGATTTTTGGATGACATTCGTGTCCGCAGGTCGCCCGCGCACGCAAGTCGCGGTTTTTCTTCTCCGAATTCGGGATTTGATTTGCACCCCCCCCTGCGCGCGTGGAGAGAGCCTTTACCCTTAAGAATCTTAACTCCATAAGGGGGGAGTCCCTTTATAAAGGGTTGCAAATCCCTTGGGTTTTCCGGTGTGGGAAATTAACACTAGAAACCCATCCTTTTTCCCAGTTTTTCCATTCTAGCGGGTAAACTTCGAAAAACAATTTCTCATTCACCCGTTATCCGTTTTGAGTGTACCATATATCGAATTGTAGCCCTTAACAAGGACAATCCGAAACCACTTTGACCCGACCTAAATCGGAAGTGGACCCCACTCAAAAAATTGCCCCAAAATAGCCATTTAATGCAAATTTTCACACATTTTTCCAACAATCCCCCACATGAATGAAAATTGATTTTCGAGACTTAAAAAAGACACGAAGATAGGAGGACACGTTGTGTTCACCGGATGATCCTTGTATACGGAGAGGTAGGTTTAATCCTTTGAACCTTCCGCCGTAAAGACTCGTTTATTTACTGGCTGTCTAGTAGACTCGATGTCTTTGAACTATACTGCCGTCGTGTAAACATTGACTTATCTTTACACAAGAACCTTCCAACTTTGTTCCGTTCTCATGGGTGTGCCCGTTTTGGCCATGGGTCACCGTCCTGGTTCTGCAAGAGTTTCTAAAGAACTGAGCCTTTACAGTTCTCCTTTGAAGCGGCCCTCTTCTCTCTCACATAGGTGATTCTTTCACGAGTATCCCGCATACTCTTCCAATGTTATCGAGTAGATCAACATTTTAGAATCATTAAAGCAAACGTTTTTGCTAACCTCGTGCGGGAGTCACTGTTTCAACGAGGAGTGGGTAGGAGTCCGGGACCCCCACAGTGACCATCCTTCGCTCTATAATTTAGTTGTCCCATTTGAACCTAGGACCAACTAGGTTGGGTATCCACTATAGAACTTTTCAATTCACGGGCTTTAATCCCATTCCTCGTGTCAACTTCTCCAACAATTCTCTATCCAATGCCTTGGTTAGCGGATCCGCTATGTTATCCTTTGACTTCACGTAGTCAACAGTGATAACACCCGTTGTGAGAAGTTGTTTAATGGTATTATGTCTACGACGGACGTGTCTAGACTTACCATTATAGAGATTGCTCTGTGCCCTTCCAATTGCCGCTTGACAATCGCAATGTATGCATATTGGAGGGACAGGCTTCTCCCAACTTGGAATATCCTCGAGAAAATGGCGTAGCCATTCAGCCTCTTCAGTGCACTTATCCAAGGCTATTAGCTCAGATTCCATCGTGGATCTAGCTATCAACGTTTGTTTCGAGGATTTCCACGACACGGCTGCACCTCCCAAAGTGAAAACATATCCACTCGTGGACTTTGAGTCCTTAATGTCAGATATCCAACTAGCGTCGCTATACCCTTCAAGTACAGCTGGATATCTTCCGTAGTGCAGTCCAAGGTTTTGGGTTTTTCGTAAATACCTCAAAACCCTTACTATTGCCTTCCAGTGTTCATCACCGGGGTTGCTAGTGTATCTACTAAGCTTACTAACCACAAAGGCAATATCAGGCCTGGTACAACTCATTAGATACATTAAACTGCCAATAATCCTAGCGTATTCTACTTGAGAAATACACTCTCCACGATTTTTGGTCAGATGTACGTTTTTATCTAATGGCGTCCTTGCCTCTTGATAATCATCCTTATTAAATTTATTAAGGATTTTATCAATGTAATGGGATTGGCTTAGCGTCAGACCGTCAGGTCCTCGAATTATTTTAATCCCAAGGATTAAATCGGCCAGCCCCATATCCTTCATGTCAAATTTAGAATTTAACATATTTTTGGTAGAATTAATCATTAGATTATTGCTACCCACGATGAGTATATCATCCACGTATAAACATAAAATGACATAGCCGTCTACCGTGCTTTTCACATAGACGCATTTGTCACTTTCGTTTATTTTAAACCCATTAATTAACATTGCATGATCGAACTTTTCGTGCCACTGTTTAGGGGCTTGTTTCAATCCGTACAATGATTTAATTAATTTACAAACCTTCTTTTCTTGGCCTGGAACACGAAAACCCTCGGGTTGTTCCATATAGATTTCTTCGTCTATATCGCCATTTAGAAAAGCGGTTTTTACGTCCATTTGATGAACTTCCAAATTCCGCAAAACGGCAATTGCTAGTATCATCCTAATGGAATTTATTCTCGTCACAGGAGAATACGTGTCAAAGTAATCATGGCCCTCACGTTGCTTGTATCCCTTGATTACAAGTCTGGCCTTATACTTATCAATGGAACCGTCAGGTTTCATTTTACGTTTAAAAATCCACTTGGATCCCAAAGGTTTACATCCCGGAGGAAGATCAACCAATTCCCATGTGTGATTTTTTAGGATAGAATCCACCTCACTTTTGATGGCTTCTTTCCACATAGGTCCTTCGGTAGACGTTACGGCTTCCGTATAAGTCCGTGGCTCATTTTCTACCAAACATGTTAGAAAATCCGGTTCATTTTCTACCATACAAGTTAGAATATTCGAATCGAATTCTACCAAGTACGTGAGAAAATCCGGTCCGAAGGATTTTTCAACTCTAGCACGTTTGCTACGTCGGGGTTCGGGTTCTTCACCGGATCCCTCGCTAGTATTTTCCATAGCTACGTCAAATGTTCGTTTTGACGTGCTAGGTCCATCGTTGGACTTGCATGGAAATACGTCTTCAAAGAATGATACATTCCTTGACTCAATTATTGTGTTTTTATGTACATCCGGATTATTCGAATCGTACACTAAAAACCGATAAGCACTACTATTTTGTGCATATCCAATAAAAATACAATCCACCGTTTTTGGACCTATTTTTATTTTCTTAGGTGTCGGTACAAGCACCTTAGCAAGACACCCTCACACTTTCAAATATTGATAGGAAGGCCGTCTGCCTTTCCACAACTCGTACGGAGTTTTATCATATTTTTTCCGGGGAACCTTATTTAAAAGGTAATTGCTTGTTAAGATCGCTTCGCCCCACATATTTTGTGGCAGGCCCGAACTTACTAGCATCGCATTCATCATATCTTTCAATGTGCGATTCTTTCGTTCGGCAACACCGTTTGATTGAGGTGAATAGGGGGCGGTACGTTCGTGTACTATACCCACACTAGCGCAAAAGTCACCAATTGGTGCTTCATACTCACCACCTCGATCACTCCTAACCGTTTTAATCCGTCGATTAAGTTGGTTTTCCACTTCATTCTTATAAAGAATGAATTTATCGATTGCTTCGTGTTTATTTTTCAACAAATAAACATAGCTATAGCGAGTGCTATCATCGATAAAAGTAATAAGATATTTATTACCGCCACATGTTTGTATTGATTTAAAATCACAAACGTCACTATGAATTAATTCTAGTGGTTCCGTTTTTCTTTCAACCGATTTGAAAGACGTTTTCGTTAGTTTTGCCTCAACACAAATATCACATTTGTGCTTCACATCAATTGTGAATTTAGGAATGTGTTCCATGTTAATTAATCTACGTATAGAATTAAAATTAACATGTCCTAGTCTACCATGCCACACATTGGAAGACTCAAGCAAGTAAGCAGAAGAGACTTTATTATTATTTTTAATAATAGTCATTACATTGAGCTTAAACAGCCCATCACATGCATACCCCTTGCCCACATACATTCCCGACTTGGACAAAACCAATTTGTCCGACTCAAAAACCATGCGGAAGCCATGTTTGTTCAACAACGAACCGGAAATCAGGTTTTTGCGAATTTCCGGAACAAACAAAACTTGGTTTAGAGTCAGCTCCTTGCCCGAAGTCATCTTCAGGACCACCTTGCCCACGCCTTCAACCGCAGAATGAGCCGAGTTTCCCATCCACACTTTCTCACCATTTGATGGCTCAAAAGTAGTGAATAACTCCCGGTTTGAGCAAATATGCCGGGTAGCACCGGTGTCCACAAACCACTCCTTGGAATTGGATCCAACGAGGTTGACTTCCGTCACCACGGCCGCTAGGATGATGTCTTCATCCTTTTGCCCACCTTGCACCAAGTTGACGTGAGAATCTTTCTTCCTCTTTGGTGCCTTGCAATCCGAGGACTTGTGCCCATTTTTATTGCAATTGAAGCATTTTCCGTTGAACTTAGTCTTGGAAACGCCTCCCTTGGGACCGAGCTTGCTCTTCCCATTGTTTTTATTTTTGGAGCTTTTTGCATGCTCCACCACGTTTGCCTTGGCGCCATGAACGATTGGGAGTTTCCCATCGTTCTTCCGATTATCCTCTTCAATCCGCAGACGGAGAATCAGTTGCTCCAAGTTCATTTCCTTTCGCTTATGCTTAAGGTAGTTCTTGAAATCTTTCCAAGCCGGCGGCAATAAATGAATAATTGACGCCACTTGGAATGACTCACTAACTGTCATTCCTTCATCTCGAATTTCGTTGAAGATCATTTGCATCTCCTCAACTTGACTCAAGACCGTCTTCGAATCCACCATTTTAAAATCAAGGAATCGACCAACAACAAATTTCTTTGCGCCGGCATCCTCGCTTTTATACTTGTGGTCCAAAGCATTCCATAGCTCCTTAGCCGTAGCTAATTTGCTATAAACGTCGTACAAAGCATCGTGCAGCCCGTTCAACACGTAGTTTCGGCATAGGAAGTCAGAATGCTTCCAAGCTTCAACCGCGTTGAAAGATTGCGCATCCACCTCACCCCCGTTTACAACCGGTGCGTCCTCGGTCAAGAAACGTGCAAGACCGAGAGTAGTGAGATAGAAGAGCATCTTTTGCTGCCACCTCTTGAAGTTTAACCCATTAAATTTTTCGGGTTTCTCCACAGAGTTGCTTGGCACGGTAACCATAGGGATAACCCTTTGGTTCAAAGCAGATGCTCCGCGTTGTGAACTATTGTTCACCGGAGCTCCGCTTTCAGAGTGATTGTCGTTCAGAACATTCTGCCCAACACCAATCTCGTTTTCTTGAGAAGTCATTTTCGTTTTCTTAACGTTTTTTCCGAAAACACAAAAAACAAGTTCGTTCACCAAAGTGACAAACTACAGTTTAAGATTGTATACCGCAGTATAACAATCCGCAAATACGTTTTAAGATTGTTGGGTGTGTTTCGGAAAATAAAGAAAAATTAATTAAAATAAGTTAATTAAAATGACAAAGAAAACAAGAAAGGAGATGGAGCAGAAATTTGTCAAAGCTCGTGCTATGCACGATGTCCTTAAAACGTATTTGTTGGCTCCCACGGTGCTAGGAGCGTTGCAACAATAGTTTCCCAGGACACGATGACAACGAACTAATGTTTGAGCACACAAACAAGAGTTCCAACGAACGAGAACAAAATATGAACACTCAGAAATTTTCAGAAGGACTGGAGGTGTTTTTAGCTCTAAAATACGTGAAGGATGTGTATAAACTTGTGTGTTGTTGTAAATCACCTGCCAGCCATTATATAGGAGGATTTGTTGTGTGAAAATAGTGAGTTAATGGACCTGAACGTTGGACATCAATGACCAGTCCGTTGGGCATTGAATCGTCCATGAACTGTCCATTTAACGCTGCATTAAAAGATATAAACGTTGGGCATTTATTGCTGTAACGGTTCAGAAGCCATCAGAAGACCCCTACGTAGTTCTGCCCGAAGGCCATCAGAACTGGAGCAGTTCTGATGCGCGATCATCAGAACCGGAGCATCTCTGCCCGAAGGCCATCAGAACTGGAGCAGTTCTGATGCGCGGTCATCAGAACCGGAGCATCTCTGGTCGTGGCCTTCTGCCCGGAGCAATTCTGCTAACTGGGAAAAAATATATGTTTCGGGAAGAAAACAAAAATTACTCGTATCTCTTGAGAGATGGATTTTTGGACGACATTCGTGTCCGCAGGTCGCCCGCGCACGCAAGTCGCGGTTTTTCTTCTCCGAATTCGGGATTTGATTTGCACCCCCCCCTGCGCGCGTGGAGGGAGCCTTTACCCTTAAGAATCTTAACTCCATAAGGGGGGAGTCCCTTTATAAAGGGTTGCAAATCCCTTGGGTTTTCCGGTGTGGGAAATTAACACTAGAAACCCATCCTTTTTCCCAGTTTTTCCATTCTAGCGGGTAAACTTCGAAAAACAATTTCTCATTCACCCGTTATCCGTTTTGAGTGTACCATATATCGAATTGTAGCCCTTAACAAGGACAATCCGAAACCACTTTGACCCGACCTAAATCGGAAGTGGACCCCACTCAAAAAATTGACCCAAAATAGCCATTTAATGCAATTTTTCACACATTTTTCCAACAAAAACTGAGTGTTCATACATATATTTACTATATCGTGTTGGATTAAACTCAACACTGGCGCCGTCTGTGGGAATCTGTCCAAAAAGATTCATGTGTTTCTACTGTTCTTGAGTTTATACAAAAAAATTCATATGAAGTGGACTGATTCCAGCAAAAAGAAGAAGAAATTCCAAAGGAAAGGTTCTGGGAAGCCCAAATCTGGACTATCTCCAGATCTGTTTTGAGGCTGCCGGAGCCGCCGTAACCATCCCCGCCGCGGTGGGTCTCCGGTGAAGTCAGTTGCGTCGGGTGAAGCTTACTGCAGCATCCCGGCTGTTTCCGGCGGCCACCGCCTGAATCGCACAACCACCGCTCGTCAGCGGCGGCCTGAAGCTGGCGCGGCCTGAAGGAACGTCCTCCGTTGATGGCGTTTTGGAGCTCAACCTGAGGGCCGTCCTTTTTCCGCTACGTCTGCTTGGAACCGCCGTTGGTGGGTCATGAGTGGCCGGCAAGTACAACACCGGCGTGCCTTATGATGGTGAACGGATGTCTCATAGAGTCATAGTTCGTACAGGATGTATCTTTCCAAGAGATACATTATGTCGCATGCCTTGGTTCTGGGGAAGCCACGTCTACGAAGAAATCAGAAGGGATCAGGGTCTGAGAGTGGTCATACTTCCTCATTATTTGACAGTCAACGAGCCTCATGCTCTAGTCCAAATTGGCATCTTCAAAGACGAGAGCTAAGTACCCCTCTTTAAATTGATACATTTAGCGATGCATGCTATATGGTAGTACGAATTAACTAGTGCTATTAGTTAGTTTGTTTTATCACCATTATTTATTAGGGAATAGAATCTCCCGAAATTAAATAATGTCGAGCGACGCTCTTGTGATGATTATTTTTCACCATCATTTTAAATGATTGGTTGTTATGGGCCCGTCGGCCCGCTCCTGATCGGCTTTAATTAGCGAGCGGAGCATACCTGAATGGCCTTTGATAGGATGATATCATTGCTATTACCTGCTATATCACTATTTATTAGGGATAAAAATGTCCCAAATTAAATAATGTAGGGCGAAGCTCTAGTGATGATTGGCTCAGCCAACATTTTATTGAATATTTAATTTTTTGTGGGGCCCGATGGCCCACTCTCGATCGGCTTGATTAAGCGATCCGAGCGTCTCAAGAAGGGTGATGCCCCGACGACGCATTTTAATGTGAGGGTTGCGCATGAGTTCGCACGGCATTACGTGCCCGATCGACCATCGTACCCAATATCATCTACGCCATTAGGCGTGAAATGACTATTGCCAAACGTGGCCTATGGGGCCCGAGGGCACCAAAGCACTACTCCTCGTTTTTCCGAGGGCAGTGTGACCAACTTGGGTCTGAGTTTGAAAACTCACAGACCGATAAATATTTCTATGTGACGTTCGGCGGGCTGCTAATTGGCCCCGCCGCAAGCTGCTACGTCTATTAACCCCGCACGATGAGCCGGGCCGAGGGTCACGATGACCCATAGGCCGGTAATCGTGGGTGTTAGAGGGAAGCCACGATGACCCATGCAGATGGTTATGTGTGCATATTTATTGTGGGGCCGTGCGGCCCGTTACCATGCTTATTGCGCAGCCGAAGCCGCTCGACGCGCTTGAGCGAAATGATTAGAAGACGCTCGGCCCGAATCTTGAAGACGTGCAGGGCCGGCTAAAGAGGAGACCATCACGGCTGAGGACCGTGAGACGAGCATCTCCACCTAGAGGCCGAGGGCCTAGAGGAGACCACCACGGTTGAGAACCGTGGGACGGGCATCTCCACCCCAGAGACCGATGGCCTAGGGAGAACACCTAGAGGCCGAGGATCTAGAGGCGAATGCCATGACAGAGAACCGTGAGACGATCATCCATCATTCAGAGGCCGAGGGCCTAGAGGAGACCATCACGGCCGAGGGCCGTGAGACCATCCTGATTTTTAGGTCGGCCTCTCATCGCTGACATCATCATGCCACGACCGGCCTATCGGCATGGCGAGATTATCATATTTGAAGACCGGCCTCGTCCCCGCTCTCGCGGACGAGGGCCGTTGCTTGTTTTCTCACATCGGCCTCTCATTGCCGACACCATTATATCACGACCGGCCTCTCGGCGTGCTTTCCATATTTGAAGACCGACCTCGTCCCCACATTGCGCGGGTGAGGACCGTTGCTGGATTTCAGGTCGACCTGTCATTGCCGATGTCATTATATATCACGACCGGCCTCTCGGCCCGACGTGATTATCATATTTGAAGACCGGCCTCGTCCCCCGCCCTCGCGGACGAGGGCCATTGCTTGATTCTTTCAGGTCGGCCTCTTACTGCCGACACTATCATGTTATGTTCGGCCTCTCGGCATGACATATTTATCTTTTGAAGACCGGTTTCATCCCCGCACTGCGTTGAATGAGAGCCGTTGCTCGGATATATCGGCCTGACTAGACACTATTGCCATCTCCATTATCAGGACCGACTGCTCAGCGACATTATGATCATTGTGTATCGGCTCCCAATGGCGACCTTCTTGGGTTAGCGATCGGGCTCACCCCTCCCTTCGGGAGGGTGACCATCGCCTTCGCATGACGACCAGCATTTCCATCGCCTCGTCATTCTATTCATTTTGATATCCCACCACCATTATGTGTGACATCACTTGTGGTCATTCTTAGAACCGACGAACGTATTTTCCTCCCTAAAAAAAAAAAGAAGAGAGAGAGAGAGAGAGAGAAAAGATGGGGAGAAGGGGAGAGAGAAGCTCCTATGAGAGAGGGAGTCTTGACGAGGTATGCCTGATCTTCCTTCGCTGCGTATGACGAACGTCTCCCGACGCGGAGGTTAGTAGGAACGTGGGGGAGGCTAGACGTACCAAAGGGAACCTCGGCAGGATAAACCAGTTCCTCCCATTTCCCGTGGATCGATGAACACCTTCTGCCAAAGCAGAAGGCTAGTAGGGCCACGAGCATGGGACGACGAAGCAGGGAATCCCGACGTGGATAAACCAGTGACCTCCTTGCGATCGTTGGATGACCAAACGTCTTCTTCGAAGTAAGAAGATTAGTAGGACCACGACAGGGACGAACGAAGAATAGGGAATCCCGACGTGGATAAACCTGTTCCTCCTTGCGATCGTTGGATGACCAAACGTCTTCTTCGAAGTAAGAAGATTAGTAGGACCACGACAGGGACGAACGAAGAATAGGGAATCCCGACGTGGATAAACCTGTTTCTTCTCATAGTTGGGATGACGAACGTCTCCTGCGAAACCAGGAGACCAGTACTCACGAGACTTGGGAAGAACGAAGAACCAGTTCTTTACCGGAGTTTGTTGCGTACCGAGTGTACACCGCTTAGCGGTCCATACATAGGACCACGGATACGGTAGACGAACGAAGACCAGCTCCATGGATCCGACATGAAGAACCAGTTCTTTACCGGAGTCTGTTGCGTGCCGAGTGTACACCGCTTAGCGGTCCATACATAGGACCACGGATACGGTAGACGAACGAAGACCAGCTCCATGGATCCGACATGAAGAACCGGTTCTTTACCGGAGTCTGTTGCGTGCCGAGTGTACACCGCTCAGCGGTCCATACATAGGACCACGGATACGGTAGACGAACAAAGACCAGCTCCATGGATCAGACACGAAGGACCAGTTCTCCACCGGAGTCTGTTGCGTACCGAGTGTACACCGCTTAGCGGTCCGTACATAGGACCACAGATACGGCAGACGAACGACGATTAGCTCCCCAGATCAAGTAGGAGGGACATCGCCCAGGTTTATTTCAGGCTCACCATTCCTTCCCGGATGGAGTCCTGGCAGACGATCGGCTTCTCACAGCCAATCAGGAGAGAGACTTGACACATCACCAGCACGGCCGAGGGCCGCGAGACGATTATCACTCACCGACAGGCCGAGGGCCATGAGATGATCATCACTATTTTTCTGTATCACGATCGGCCCCTCAGCGCCATCGTACCCAGCTCACGTTCAGCTCGTCCATCCCCCCAGGGTGGCGACGAACGTCTTATGCACCACGATCGGCCCCTCAGCGCCATCGTGTCCAGATTCACGGTTCGGCTCGCCCATTCCCTTCCAGGATGGCGATAACCGTCTTATGCAGTACGATCGGCCCCTCAGCGCCATCGTACCCAGCTCACGTTCAGCTCGTCCATCCCCCCAGGATGGCGACGAACGTTGTTGGTCCCGTTAAATATGGTAATCAGTCTAGAGGGGGGGGGGGGTGAATAGACTGATTGATTTTTCAAATTTTCTCTAAGTCCAAAATGACTTATCAGAGAAGGTCTGATTCTGGTGACAGAGAAAGGCTGGTTCTGATATCAGAACTGGCCTTGGCAGCGGATCCTGATCTGTCCGGGTAGCCTCAGAAACACTAAGGCAGATGCCTTTCTGATAACTCTGAAAACAAGATCTGCTGAACACAGATTCCAAGTCTTAGAGTTAATCAGTTAATATCCTAAGCGCAGAAATAAAGAAAAATGCAGTAAAGTAAATGACACCGGATATTTTTATAGTGGTTCAAGGAACAACTCGTTCCTCTAGTCCACTGTTCCACTAGCTTTGAAGTAGATCGGTTACAAAGCTTAATTCCTAGCACTTAAGAAGTTCTCCACGCCTTCTTCAAGCCTAGCTGCCACCCAGGATGCAGTTCCACGTCCTGATGGCTGGTCCTTTCACTCAGCTTCCCGGAAGTATCACCACTTCACTACTGCAGTTACTTGGACGCCCTTCTTTTCAGAAGATCCTTTTGAAAAACAGAGTTTTTCCTCCAACTTGCTTCGTCACAAATGATGTTTGATGAAGTTCTTGAAGAGTTGAAGAACAGGATGAACTTTGCTTGTTTGTTGGGGATGAGAGATTTGGAGTTTGAATCTTCCCAACGTAAGCTTGTCTTGTTGAAGGTTGTAGAGTTTGAATCTCAAGAGAGCTTGAATGATGATTTGCAAGAGTTGTAGCAAAGTTGTAGCAAAGTTGTAGCAAAGTTGTAGCAAAGTTGTAGCAAAGTTGTAGCAAAGTTGTAGCAAAGTTATTTTCCTGATCTTCGGTGTGTAGCTTATATACTGAGGTTGTCTGCCCGTTGGAGGAGGAGACAACTGCATTAAATGCGCGTACAATTGACTTGACCGCCGTTTTGGAAGGTTTCTATTTTTATAATATATCTTCCCGGATTTCTTGGTCAATTATTTGCAATCAATCCTTCAGCGTATCAGGCTCATTTAATGTGCATTAAATGCTTTCCTTTCATGCACAGTCTTGTAGCCGTTGGATGTTTTTACCCGTTGAATTCATAGCTGTTGGATGTTGCTTGAAATCTTCTAAGTGTTCGTCGGGCTCTGATCAGGCTCTTCTGATGTGTTGGATTCTGATGACTTTCTGACGAGTTGAGTTCTGATGGTCTTCTGATCTCTGACTGAACTCTGACTCTGACTCTGATAGGTCCGCTGATGAGTACTTCTGATCTGTAGTTCTCATCGGTTATCAGATGTCCAGGTTTATCAGCAACTCTTATGATGCAATTCTGATGGACTTCTGCTAAGAGAACTCTGATGGAGCAGTTCTCATAGAGCAAGTCTGGTCGAGCAGTTCTGATGCACTTCTGATCTGATCCAAAACTGAGCAACTCTGATCGTCGACTACACTAATACTTACAACTGAAAATTCTAATACATAAAATCTAATTTGGGGGTACTCTAACTTTCTAATCCTATAGCATCATCAAAATCTAATTACATTTATTCCTTACAATTTCCCCCTTTTTGATGATGCCAAAACCCTTAAACTATTTCCAGAGAAGTGCCTTTCACCATAAAGAAAATAAGTTAAAAATAAATTTTCATTTAAAATCTTGGTGGGCACTTGGCATAGGAAGATAGTAAGAGTAAGATACAATCAAACAGATAAATAAGATAAAAAATAGCACAAGGTATCAGAGCATAAATGATCAGAATGCAATAGAGAAATAATTTGAAATTGCCATGCAAATTAGAGGCAAGCTGGTTATCTTATTAATGAAATATATTTAAAGCAACAAGAGGATAGAGTTTAGAAATCTTCCTCTTCCAGATCAGCTTCCTTAGCTTCAATTTCCTTTAGATCAGCATTGACCCTAGCTCTGATTGTAGCAAGATTTCTGGGATTCTGATATTCTGACCAGGCAGGTGCAAGCTGGCAATCTAGATAGTTTCTGATGGCTTCTGATAGGTCCTTGCCAGGGATCACTTTCATCCGCCACCAATCTTCTGCCTCTTGCATTGAGCCACCATGGTTTATGATTATCAGCCCATCTTTATCAAGAATGAGATTCTCTTGTTGTGTGGGGGTCATATGCTTCTTCATTTCTCTGAATTGAGCAGCATCAGGTTTAGCCAGATCACTGTTGAGCCATTGAGCCAAAGTGAAGGTGGAGGTTGACTTCTTCCCTTTCTTGGATTTAGGAGGAGTTGGTCTCTGAATACCAGCAGCAATCCTTTTTTGTCTTGTCCTTTCAAAATATTCTGCAGGATTAACAGCTCTGGTGCTGGTCCCCTCTGCAGCTCTGATGACTTTAGCAGGTGCTCTGATATCTTCCCCCTTTTTGGCATCAACAAGATCACCAAGCAGGAGTCCGATTTTGGAGAACTCTGTAGCATTATTGTCTTTGATGGCGTCTAGGGCACCTGGGAGTGTCTGAGTCACTGAGGCCAGCCCTTCTATCAGCTCTTTCTGCTTACCAACTGCAGATTGGATATCTTTAGTTGTAGCTTCCAGTAGAGTCAACTTGTGATCTCTGTCTTTGCCAGTGTTGATCAATTTGATACTGAACTCTTTGTTGGTCTTGCAGATTTCCTCCACATCTGTCAGATGCTCTGCATGTTTGTCAGATGACCATTGAAGATCATCCACAGCATCAGATAGGTCTTGAATAGCCTTGTCTTGAGCAGATAGAGTCTGTGATTGTGAGAACAGGACTGTGTGCAGACTGGCAACCTCGGAGGCAATGTTATCAACCTTCTCATTGGATGTCTTCATGTAGCTGAAGAATGTAGTTGACAGTTGTGAGAGAGTATTGGCGATTTTCTCAAGTCCTGACTCAATGTTGTACTGCACCAAATCCAGATGAGCATCATGCTTCTGATTTAGGACAAGTAGCTTGTTCAGACCAGCCACCATTTGATCTCCAAAGTCCTCTGCTGATTCCACAAATTCCTGGAAGGGAATGAGGACAGCTTTGGGTGGTTCTGGCTGAGGTACCTGATTGACCTGCGGTTGAGGTTGGGGTTGATCAGGAGATGGAGGAGGGGTAGGAGTCTTCCTCTTGTTAGACTGAAGGTCACAAGCCAGAGAGGAAGTAAGGAATCCATCATTATCTTCAGTTGAGGAAGGAATCCTTACAACTGGTTCTCGCTTTTGAGCTGAGGCAGCAGAATGCTGAGGAGATGGAGGTTTGGATGAGGGCTTCTGCTGAGGAGAGGCAGATTTGGATTTCTGATGTTGGGAGTTCTGATGAGGTGAGGTTTGAGGGGTAGGGGTTCTCTGATGTTGTGATGGAGGAGGGGGTGAAGGTGATCGGCTTCTGATGGGGGTGTTCAGATGGCAGGGTGAGGGTTGTTTTGGTGTGGAGGATTTCTTGGGTGTTGGAGAAGGGATTTGCTGAGGTTGAGGAGGAGATGGGGGTGGAGTTGTGGTTGGTGTGACTGGTTTGGGTGAAGGAGATTTGGGAGGTGATGGTAGGGGGGTAGGAGAGTTAGGAAGTACCTCAAGAACTGTTTCCGCAACTGGAGATTCTCTCCATTCTCTGATCAGGTTCTTCATGGCCAGAGATAGGTCATTGGCAGTGGAGGGTTCACCCTCTGCACCTGGAAGGGGTTTCATCTTGATGAGAGACTCCCTTCTTTTCTTCTCCATCAGCCATGCATCAAAGATGGGAACCTCACTCTCTGATAGAGGTTTGACATGCTCTTCTGAAGTCGAAGCAGTCATCTTCTCTTTTCCCTTGATGCTTTCCTTCTTCTTCTCCAAGACAGAATGTAAAAATTGAAGATCAAAGCATAGAGATACATCATCTGTACCTGCCCATTTGAGAACTTCTTCTTCCTCAGATGTAAAGGCTGCAGCTTGGGCAAGTATTTGCTGCAGAGGTCCCATCCTCCACTTCCTCCATGTGAGTACCCTTTGAAACTGTCTGTCCAGAGCAGTAGAAGGGTTTAGCGGTTCTGGTGGAGACATGATGACTGGCAGATCAGGTGCAGATAAAGGGTGGACCTCTGATTCAGGTTCCCCCTGAGCATCAGAGATCACCAGAGCAGCAGCCAACTCTGGTGCAGGTTCCCCCTGAGGTTCTGATTCCTTGGGGGGAGAGTTGGTCTTCTTCTTCTTCTTCAGGGTTCTGATAGGAGATTTTGAGCTATCAGAATCACTCTGAATGATTGCTTTTCTTCTCCTCTTCTGTCTAATCTTCTTGACAGGAGCCTCTGCTGGTGCATCCTTTTCTGATGTGTCACCCTCTGATGCAGGTTTCTCTGGGGTGGTGATAGGCTTCTTCTGAATCTTCTTCTTCTTCTTCTCCTTGGGTTGTCCATCATCAACCGCAGCTATAGTGACTGGTTTCTCCCTTAATTGCTCTTGCTTGTTGGTTTTCTTCAATTCTGCAGCAATAGCTACATGCACCTTGGGAGATGAGGTGAGGAAGATGGTTTTGGAATGATCAGCTGTTGATGGATTTCTGAGAACCACTCCTTGACTAGCAATAGCCTTGGAGAGAAGAAGACCATGGCCCATCTTTGTGGAGAATAGACCTGTTTTCTTGTCTTTCTTTTCCACTGTTTCAGTGAGGGATTTGTACAGAACCTTCCCCCAATTGATGTTCATCCCATGATGGACTGCATAGAGGGCCTTTGAGTTGGCGTTGTTCATCTGGTCAGTAGAGCTTGTTTTGCACCACAGACATCGGTGCATTATGCTTATCAAGCGCTCAAAGTCCTTCTTGAGCAGGTTCTTCTTCATGTAGAGTTTATCTACTCCGGTTGCATCATCCCGGCAGTAGGTGTCCACAAATGTCTCCACAGAGACTTCGACTGATTCCAAGTCGATGAGAGTGGGGGTGTCAATGTCCTGAGAATCGAGTTCGATGCCGAAGAACTCATTGAGAGAGTCAGCATCGATTTTCAGGTCCTTTCCCTTAACCTGGGAGTGGATGGCATTGTCAGAGATGTGGGCGTTGAGATAGAACTCGGCCACATCCAAATTGCTGAAGTGCTCGTAGGGATGAGCCACTATCTTGGTCAGTTGCGAGTCATTCATCCCGGCAATGACCGCTTTCATCACTTTAGAATTTTCCGCCAGTAGCGGCAATGAGGACATATCCACTTTCATTCCGGTGGCTATGTTGCTTACTAGGGTCTTAGCTTCAGCCTCTGAGAGATCGGAAATGTTGATGAACTTCATTTTTAGGTTCTTGGAGAGGGTTGAGAGGTTTGAAGGTTGGAGATTTTAGCAAGATAAAAGCTTGAAGACGAGGAATAAAATTGCAGTAGCGATTTAGGTTTTCAGAAGGAGTATATATGAATTTGGGTTAGTGGACGTTTGATATAATTTGCAGTTTCGAGGTTGCATTAAATGGATTGTGGGCGGAAAGCCGTTTTCCAAAAATGGTAATAACTACCGGGGGTAAAATAGTAACTTCCGGTTTATTGAACAGTCTCGCCCGAAATTTAGAAAATTTTTCTAAGTCCACAGCCACTCTGATAAGTATTAGCCCTTGTATCAGAGATAGAGGTGTTCTGATATGAGGACCTCTGATGAATACCAAGTCTGATCCTTCCTGCAACTCTGACTTTTGCAAGTCTGAACCTTGCAATTCTGATTCAAGCTTCTGATGAATAAGAGCTTCGGGTATCAGAGATGGGGTGTTCTGATGAGTCCCCATCTGATACTTCTACAATTCTGATTCATGTATCTCTGGGAAGATCATCCATCATTCCCAATTCTTCCCTTAGCTTGTTAAACCTTGCCTCTGAGAGAGGTTTGGTTAAGATGTCTGCAAGCTGGTCTTCAGTTGGGACATGCTCAATTGAGATGTGCTTCTTCTCCACATGATCTCTGATGAAGTGATGTCTGATCTCGATATGCTTTGTCCTTGAATGCAGCACAAAATTCTGAGTGATGGCAATGGCACTGGTATTGTCACACAGCAGCTTGATCTCCTTTGCTTGCACTCCATAATCCTTGAGTTGTTGCTTCATCCAGAGTAATTGAGCACAGCAACTTCCAGCAGCAATGTACTCAGCTTCAGCAGTGCTAGTTGAGATTGAGTTCTGCTTCTTGCTAAACCAGGAGACAAGTCTCCCACCTAGCAATTGACAGTGACCAGAAGTACTCTTCCTGTCCAATCTGCAACCTGCAAAATCTGAATCAGAATAGCCAATTAGTTCAAAATTACCTCCCTTGGGATACCATAGTCCTGCATTTGGATTTCCTTTGATATATCTGATAATCTTCTTAGCAGCAATTAGATGGCTCTCCTTGGGCTTTGATTGGTATCTGGCACAGATTCCTACTGCAAAAGCTATGTCTGGTCTGCTTGCAGTCAGATAGAGGAGAGATCCAATGATTCCTCTATAAGTTGTAGCATCAACATCTTTGCCTTCATCATCTGGTCCAATGCCTTGAGAGGCATTCATTGGAATTTTGACTGAAGATTTTCCATCTACTCCAAACTTCTTGATGAGATCTCTGGTGTACTTTCCTTGGTTGATAAAGATGCCTTCTGGTACTTGTTTGACTTGTAATCCAAGAAAGTAACTGAGTTCTCCCATCATGCTCATTTCAAACTTGTTCTGCATAACTTGAGAAAATTTCTTGCATAATTCTGGATTAGTGCTTCCAAAAATAATATCATCAACATAGATTTGCACTAACAGAATATGATTAGCAACAGAAATTTGAAATAGAGTTTTGTCCACCTTTCCTTTAGTAAACCCATGGTTCACTAAGAATAGGGACAATGTGTCATACCAAGCTCTGGGAGCTTGCTTAAGACCATAGAGGGCCTTTCTGAGCTTGTAGACACAAGAGGATTGAGTAGGAATGACAAAACCTGGAGGTTGTTCAACATACACTTCCTCTTCAAGTTCTCCATTCAGAAATGCACTCTTGACATCCATCTGGTATACTTTGATGTTGTTGTAAGCAGCATAGGCTAGAAATATCCTGATTGCTTCCAGTCTTGCTACAGGTGCAAAGGTCTCATCAAAATCGATGCCTTCTTCTTGACAGTATCCCTTTGCTACAAGCCTTGCTTTATTCCTTACAATGTTGCCTTCTTCATCTGCTTTGTTCTTGAATACCCACTTGGTTCCAATGACATTCTGATGCTTTGGTCTGGGAACAAGTTTCCACACTTCATTCCTTTCAAACTGTGTCAGCTCTTCTTGCATTGCATTGATCCAATCTGAATCTTCTAGAGCTTCTTCCACACACATTGGTTCCATTTGAGATATGCAGCAGGTGAACATGGCTTCTCTTCTAGATGCAGATCTGGTTCTAACACCACTGGTGACTTGACCTATCACTTGATTAGGAGGATGATCTCTTAACCAAGTTAGATCAGGTTCTGACAGTTGCTGTCTAGGCAACTCTGATGGTTCATCTTCTGATACATCATCTTCATCTTCATCTTTGTCTATCAGAACTGGATTGGCAGGAGGAGTTGAGAATATAGGATTGTTGATGGCATCTTCTGATAGTTCTGAACTCTTATCTTCAAGATTGATCTTCTGCAAGGTCTCTGATAATTCTTCTGCAGAGGTACCATCATCAAATTTGACATGAATGGATTCTTCAACTTGTAGAGTTCTCCTGTTAAGTATTCTATAGGCTTTGCTTGAGCTTGAGTAGCCTAAGAATACACCTTCATCAGCTTTTTCTTGAAATACCTTCAGATTATCCTTTCCATTGTTTAGAATGTAGCACTTGCATCCAAACACATGGAAGTAGCTGATATTTGGTTTTCTTCCTTTCCACAGCTCGTAGGGGGTCTTCTGATGATTCTTGTGGATCATGCTTCTATTTTGAGTGTAGCATGCAGTGTTGATAGCTTCAGCCCAGTATCTGATGGGCAGTCCTGATTCTGCAATCATAGTTCTTGCAGCTTCCTTCAGAGTTCTGTTCCTTCTTTCTGCAACACCATTTTGTTGGGGTGTTCTGGCAGCAGAAAGTTGATGGAATGTACCATTCTGATCACAGAAGTCTTTGATCACTTTGTTGACAAATTCAGTTCCTCTGTCAGATCTGATTGTTCTGACCTTCATATTTTTCTCAGTTTGGAGTTGCTTTAGCAGAGATGGCAACTTCTGAAGAGTTTCATTCTTCTTAGTCAGAAACACAGTCCAAGTATATCTTGAGTAATCATCAACCATAACAAGAGTATATCTTTTTCCACCAACACTGGGAGTTTCAACTGGTCCAAATAAATCCATATGGATCAGATTTAGAGGACAAGTAGACAGATCTCCAGCTATGGGTTTGAATGAGGTCTTCACTTGTTTGCCTTTTTGACAAGCACTGCAGAGGGTCTCCTTCTTGTAGACAATGTCAGGCAGACCATCTACAATGTGTTCCCTTGCCAGTTTGTTGATGGTTTTGAAATTCAGGTGGCTAAGCTTCTTGTGCCAGTCCCAGCTTAGCTTTGAATTGTCCTTTGCTATCAGACAGGTTCCATCTTTTGCTGTTTGCCAGTCAACAACATAGATGTTCTTCCTTCTTTTGGCTGTAAGAACCACTTCTTTGGTTGTCTCATGCTTGACATAGCATAAGGTTTTGGTGAATTCAACTGTGTAGCCCTTGTCACAGAAGTGGCTAGCACTCAGCAAGTTGAATTTCAGACCTTTGACATATGAGACATCTTCAATGATTATCTGGTTCTTGATCAGCTTCCCTCTTCCTTTTGTTTGCCCTTCCTTGTCATTTCCACCGAAGGTGACTCTGGGTCCATTGATTTTCTGGAATTCTGATAGGCAACTCTTGTCACCTGTCATGTGTCTGGAGCATCCACTGTCAATGTACCATTCTTGTTCTGAGATAGCTCCAGCACACTGTTCCTGCAAGATTAAAAGGAAGATTTAGGTACCCAAGCAATGTTGGGTCCTGGGGGGTAATGCAGTCTTGGTAGTTGGTACCATTTTGGTCTCATCAACTGAAACCTTGGTGGATGGTACCCATTGTCCACCTGGTAGTTGTAGTAAACAGATGTATGATTCACTTTGGGCAGATGCTTGTGAGGATCATGCTTTCTGTTTGCATACTTCTGCATAGCCTTCTTGGTTGGAAAGAAGTCCCATATACTATCAAGATCAGAGGAGCGCTTAACTTTAGACTTCTGAGGTTGACCAGACAACCTCTTCTGCCTATAGTTAATCTTCTCTTGATATCTGCCTTTCTGATAGCAGTTTCTGATACCATTGTCATGAGATTGTCTGATTGGGTTAGGCCTTTGATTATTATTGTTCTGAAAACTTTTCCTTTTGTTAGAGTGTCTGCCAGGTTCATTAGTTTTCAAACTTTGTTTTGGTTTGGCCTTTAGAGTTTGTTTCTCTGGTATGACCTTCTCATGAACAACTTTAGTACCAGAAGTACTAGCATGGCAATTGGGGCTCAGAGTCTGTGGCACTATGACCTTTTTAGCCTTAGCAACTTGGGTGCTAGGCTTTACAGAAGGCTCACCAGACTCTGGTTCAACATATCCAAGACCAGAGGTAAAGTTATGAGAGTCTCCAATATTCTTCATGGAAGATTGCATCTTCAGAAGACTATTATATTTACTCTCAAGTCCTTCAATATCTCTTATTCTTTTAAGAAGAGACTCATTTTCAGCCTTCAGTCTATCTCTTTCCTCAGTTAAGAGATTAAGTTTGCACTCAGTCTCTTTCCTTAGATCAGAGATATCAACTTTCAGCCTACTGTTCTCATCTTTAACAAAGGAATAAGTGGCTTGGATAGTTTGGAACTCTTCCCAAAATGATGACATTGGATCATCATTTAAGGCTGTGCCTACCGAAGAAGAAATAGAGTCAGAAGTGGAGCATACCTCATCATCAGATTGTGCCATGAGGCAAAGGTCTTCAGTTTCTGCATCCAAGCAGCAGAAAGCTTCATCAGAGTCAGAGTCTGAACTGGACTCTGATTCAGAGAGTGGATCTCTCTCAGCTTGCTCTGAGACGAATGCTCTTCTTCTTCTGTGTTGATCTTCAGGCTTCTTTTCTTCTTCATGTCCTTGTTTCTTGGACACTCTTGGATAGGGGCAGTTTGCTTTGAAGTGCCCAGGCTGTCTGCAGTTGTAGCAGAGGTACTCTCCATTGCTTTCAGAAGGTTTGGTCTTCTGATGAGGTCTTCTGATGGAAGATGGACTCCTTCCATCTTTCTTCATAAATTTTCTGAATTTTCTGGCAAAGGCAGCCATATATTCATCAGATAGAAGAGTTGAAGGATCAAAGTTTGTAGCCTTAGAAGTGCTGGCAGTAAGGGCAGTTGTGGTTCTTTCATCTGGCACTTCTTCTTTCTCTTCAACCATCTCGAACTCATAAGCTTTGAGATCTGAGATCAATCTCTCTGTGGGGTAGGTCTTGATGTTCTTGCTTTCTTGGACTGCAATCACCTTCATCTTCCAAGCTGAAGGCAGTCCCCTGAGAATCTTCATGTTGACCTCTTTGATGGTGAGCTCCTTTCCAAGCTCAGAAATTTCACTGATTAGAATCAGCAGTCTCTCATGCATTTTAGCAATGCATTCTTCTGGTAGAAGTTTGAAGTCATCAAACTTCTTCATAGCAATGGTCAACTTGTTATCTCTTTCTTGCTCATCTCCTGCTCCAATCTCATCCAGCTTATCCCAGATTTCTTTGGCAGTTCTGCACTTCTTGATTCTGTTGAAGTATCTTTCATCAATAGCCTTGTAAAGAATGTCCTTGGCTATATTATCTAGGTTGTACTGCCTTTTCTCTTCCTTGGTCCATTCTGACCGGGCTTTCTCAATCATCTGGGGTTGAGAGTTGTCAATAGAGTGAGCAGGATTGATCTTCATGAACTGGATGAAGGGTCCATTCTCCAAGACTTCCCACATTTCATCATGTAGGGCACATAGATGTGCCTTCATTCTGATCTTCCAATCATCATACTTTTGATCTGTGAACATAAGATGCTTTGCAAGAGAATTATCCATTATAATAAAAAAAAAGGCTAAGAACAAGTGGATCTTTGTTCAGAGAGTAACCTAAAAGATTACAAGAACAAGGAGGCTCTGATACCACTTGTTGGTCCCGTTAAATATGGTAATCAGTCTAGAGGGGGGGGGGGTGAATAGACTGATTGATTTTTCAAATTTTCTCTAAGTCCAAAATGACTTATCAGAGAAGGTCTGATTCTGGTGACAGAGAAAGGCTGGTTCTGATATCAGAACTGGCCTTGGCAGCGGATCCTGATCTGTCCGGGTAGCCTCAGAAACACTAAGGCAGATGCCTTTCTGATAACTCTGAAAACAAGATCTGCTGAACACAGATTCCAAGTCTTAGAGTTAATCAGTTAATATCCTAAGCGCAGAAATAAAGAAAAATGCAGTAAAGTAAATGACACCGGATATTTTTATAGTGGTTCAAGGAACAACTCGTTCCTCTAGTCCACTGTTCCACTAGCTTTGAAGTAGATCGGTTACAAAGCTTAATTCCTAGCACTTAAGAAGTTCTCCACGCCTTCTTCAAGCCTAGCTGCCACCCAGGATGCAGTTCCACGTCCTGATGGCTGGTCCTTTCACTCAGCTTCCCGGAAGTATCACCACTTCACTACTGCAGTTACTTGGACGCCCTTCTTTTCAGAAGATCCTTTTGAAAAACAGAGTTTTTCCTCCAACTTGCTTCGTCACAAATGATGTTTGATGAAGTTCTTGAAGAGTTGAAGAACAGGATGAACTTTGCTTGTTTGTTGGGGATGAGAGATTTGGAGTTTGAATCTTCCCAACGTAAGCTTGTCTTGTTGAAGGTTGTAGAGTTTGAATCTCAAGAGAGCTTGAATGATGATTTGCAAGAGTTGTAGCAAAGTTGTAGCAAAGTTGTAGCAAAGTTGTAGCAAAGTTGTAGCAAAGTTGTAGCAAAGTTGTAGCAAAGTTATTTTCCTGATCTTCGGTGTGTAGCTTATATACTGAGGTTGTCTGCCCGTTGGAGGAGGAGACAACTGCATTAAATGCGCGTACAATTGACTTGACCGCCGTTTTGGAAGGTTTCTATTTTTATAATATATCTTCCCGGATTTCTTGGTCAATTATTTGCAATCAATCCTTCAGCGTATCAGGCTCATTTAATGTGCATTAAATGCTTTCCTTTCATGCACAGTCTTGTAGCCGTTGGATGTTTTTACCCGTTGAATTCATAGCACTCGGCCACATCCAAATTGCTGAAGTGCTCGTAGGGATGAGCCACTATCTTGGTCAGTTGCGAGTCATTCATCCCGGCAATGACCGCTTTCATCACTTTAGAATTTTCCGCCAGTAGCGGCAATGAGGACATATCCACTTTCATTCCGGTGGCTATGTTGCTTACTAGGGTCTTAGCTTCAGCCTCTGAGAGATCGGAAATGTTGATGAACTTCATTTTTAGGTTCTTGGAGAGGTTTGAGAGGTTTGAAGGTTGGAGATTTTAGCAAGATAAAAGCTTGAAGACGAGGAATAAAATTGCAGTAGCGATTTAGGTTTTCAGTAGGAGTATATATGAATTTGGGTTAGTGGACGTTTGATATAATTTGCAGTTTCGAGGTTGCATTAAATGGATTGTGGGCGGAAAGCCGTTTTCCAAAAATGGTAATAACTACCGGGGGTAAAATAGTAACTTCCGGTTTATTGAACAGTCTCGCCCGAAATTTAGAAAATTTTTCTAAGTCCACAGCCACTCTGATAAGTATTAGCCCTTGTATCAGAGATAGAGGTGTTCTGATATGAGGACCTCTGATGAATACCAAGTCTGATCCTTCCTGCAACTCTGACTTTTGCAAGTCTGAACCTTGCAATTCTGATTCAAGCTTCTGATGAATAAGAGCTTCGGGTATCAGAGATGGGGTGTTCTGATGAGTCCCCATCTGATACTTCTACAATTCTGATTCATGTATCTCTGGGAAGATCATCCATCATTCCCAATTCTTCCCTTAGCTTGTTAAACCTTGCCTCTGAGAGAGGTTTGGTTAAGATGTCTGCAAGCTGGTCTTCAGTTGGGACATGCTCAATTGAGATGTGCTTCTTCTCCACATGATCTCTGATGAAGTGATGTCTGATCTCGATATGCTTTGTCCTTGAATGCAGCACAAAATTCTGAGTGATGGCAATGGCACTGGTATTGTCACACAGCAGCTTGATCTCCTTTGCTTGCACTCCATAATCCTTGAGTTGTTGCTTCATCCAGAGTAATTGAGCACAGCAACTTCCAGCAGCAATGTACTCAGCTTCAGCAGTGCTAGTTGAGATTGAGTTCTGCTTCTTGCTAAACCAGGAGACAAGTCTCCCACCTAGCAATTGACAGTGACCAGAAGTACTCTTCCTGTCCAATCTGCAACCTGCAAAATCTGAATCAGAATAGCCAATTAGTTCAAAATTACCTCCCTTGGGATACCATAGTCCTGCATTTGGATTTCCTTTGATATATCTGATAATCTTCTTAGCAGCAATTAGATGGCTCTCCTTGGGCTTTGATTGGTATCTGGCACAGATTCCTACTGCAAAAGCTATGTCTGGTCTGCTTGCAGTCAGATAGAGGAGAGATCCAATGATTCCTCTATAAGTTGTAGCATCAACATCTTTGCCTTCATCATCTGGTCCAATGCCTTGAGAGGCATTCATTGGAATTTTGACTGAAGATTTTCCATCTACTCCAAACTTCTTGATGAGATCTCTGGTGTACTTTCCTTGGTTGATAAAGATGCCTTCTGGTACTTGTTTGACTTGTAATCCAAGAAAGTAACTGAGTTCTCCCATCATGCTCATTTCAAACTTGTTCTGCATAACTTGAGAAAATTTCTTGCATAATTCTGGATTAGTGCTTCCAAAAATAATATCATCAACATAGATTTGCACTAACAGAATATGATTAGCAACAGAAATTTGAAATAGAGTTTTGTCCACCTTTCCTTTAGTAAACCCATGGTTCACTAAGAATAGGGACAATGTGTCATACCAAGCTCTGGGAGCTTGCTTAAGACCATAGAGGGCCTTTCTGAGCTTGTAGACACAAGAGGATTGAGTAGGAATGACAAAACCTGGAGGTTGTTCAACATACACTTCCTCTTCAAGTTCTCCATTCAGAAATGCACTCTTGACATCCATCTGGTATACTTTGATGTTGTTGTAAGCAGCATAGGCTAGAAATATCCTGATTGCTTCCAGTCTTGCTACAGGTGCAAAGGTCTCATCAAAATCGATGCCTTCTTCTTGACAGTATCCCTTTGCTACAAGCCTTGCTTTATTCCTTACAATGTTGCCTTCTTCATCTGCTTTGTTCTTGAATACCCACTTGGTTCCAATGACATTCTGATGCTTTGGTCTGGGAACAAGTTTCCACACTTCATTCCTTTCAAACTGTGTCAGCTCTTCTTGCATTGCATTGATCCAATCTGAATCTTCTAGAGCTTCTTCCACACACATTGGTTCCATTTGAGATATGCAGCAGGTGAACATGGCTTCTCTTCTAGATGCAGATCTGGTTCTAACACCACTGGTGACTTGACCTATCACTTGATTAGGAGGATGATCTCTTAACCAAGTTAGATCAGGTTCTGACAGTTGCTGTCTAGGCAACTCTGATGGTTCATCTTCTGATACATCATCTTCATCTTCATCTTTGTCTATCAGAACTGGATTGGCAGGAGGAGTTGAGAATATAGGATTGTTGATGGCATCTTCTGATAGTTCTGAACTCTTATCTTCAAGATTGATCTTCTGCAAGGTCTCTGATAATTCTTCTGCAGAGGTACCATCATCAAATTTGACATGAATGGATTCTTCAACTTGTAGAGTTCTCCTGTTAAGTATTCTATAGGCTTTGCTTGAGCTTGAGTAGCCTAAGAATACACCTTCATCAGCTTTTTCTTGAAATACCTTCAGATTATCCTTTCCATTGTTTAGAATGTAGCACTTGCATCCAAACACATGGAAGTAGCTGATATTTGGTTTTCTTCCTTTCCACAGCTCGTAGGGGGTCTTCTGATGATTCTTGTGGATCATGCTTCTATTTTGAGTGTAGCATGCAGTGTTGATAGCTTCAGCCCAGTATCTGATGGGCAGTCCTGATTCTGCAATCATAGTTCTTGCAGCTTCCTTCAGAGTTCTGTTCCTTCTTTCTGCAACACCATTTTGTTGGGGTGTTCTGGCAGCAGAAAGTTGATGGAATGTACCATTCTGATCACAGAAGTCTTTGATCACTTTGTTGACAAATTCAGTTCCTCTGTCAGATCTGATTGTTCTGACCTTCATATTTTTCTCAGTTTGGAGTTGCTTTAGCAGAGATGGCAACTTCTGAAGAGTTTCATTCTTCTTAGTCAGAAACACAGTCCAAGTATATCTTGAGTAATCATCAACCATAACAAGAGTATATCTTTTTCCACCAACACTGGGAGTTTCAACTGGTCCAAATAAATCCATATGGATCAGATTTAGAGGACAAGTAGACAGATCTCCAGCTATGGGTTTGAATGAGGTCTTCACTTGTTTGCCTTTTTGACAAGCACTGCAGAGGGTCTCCTTCTTGTAGACAATGTCAGGCAGACCATCTACAATGTGTTCCCTTGCCAGTTTGTTGATGGTTTTGAAATTCAGGTGGCTAAGCTTCTTGTGCCAGTCCCAGCTTAGCTTTGAATTGTCCTTTGCTATCAGACAGGTTCCATCTTTTGCTGTTTGCCAGTCAACAACATAGATGTTCTTCCTTCTTTTGGCTGTAAGAACCACTTCTTTGGTTGTCTCATGCTTGACATAGCATAAGGTTTTGGTGAATTCAACTGTGTAGCCCTTGTCACAGAAGTGGCTAGCACTCAGCAAGTTGAATTTCAGACCTTTGACATATGAGACATCTTCAATGATTATCTGGTTCTTGATCAGCTTCCCTCTTCCTTTTGTTTGCCCTTCCTTGTCATTTCCACCGAAGGTGACTCTGGGTCCATTGATTTTCTGGAATTCTGATAGGCAACTCTTGTCACCTGTCATGTGTCTGGAGCATCCACTGTCAATGTACCATTCTTGTTCTGAGATAGCTCCAGCACACTGTTCCTGCAAGATTAAAAGGAAGATTTAGGTACCCAAGCAATGTTGGGTCCTGGGGGGTAATGCAGTCTTGGTAGTTGGTACCATTTTGGTCTCATCAACTGAAACCTTGGTGGATGGTACCCATTGTCCACCTGGTAGTTGTAGTAAACAGATGTATGATTCACTTTGGGCAGATGCTTGTGAGGATCATGCTTTCTGTTTGCATACTTCTGCATAGCCTTCTTGGTTGGAAAGAAGTCCCATATACTATCAAGATCAGAGGAGCGCTTAACTTTAGACTTCTGAGGTTGACCAGACAACCTCTTCTGCCTATAGTTAATCTTCTCTTGATATCTGCCTTTCTGATAGCAGTTTCTGATACCATTGTCATGAGATTGTCTGATTGGGTTAGGCCTTTGATTATTATTGTTCTGAAAACTTTTCCTTTTGTTAGAGTGTCTGCCAGGTTCATTAGTTTTCAAACTTTGTTTTGGTTTGGCCTTTAGAGTTTGTTTCTCTGGTATGACCTTCTCATGAACAACTTTAGTACCAGAAGTACTAGCATGGCAATTGGGGCTCAGAGTCTGTGGCACTATGACCTTTTTAGCCTTAGCAACTTGGGTGCTAGGCTTTACAGAAGGCTCACCAGACTCTGGTTCAACATATCCAAGACCAGAGGTAAAGTTATGAGAGTCTCCAATATTCTTCATGGAAGATTGCATCTTCAGAAGACTATTATATTTACTCTCAAGTCCTTCAATATCTCTTATTCTTTTAAGAAGAGACTCATTTTCAGCCTTCAGTCTATCTCTTTCCTCAGTTAAGAGATTAAGTTTGCACTCAGTCTCTTTCCTTAGATCAGAGATATCAACTTTCAGCCTACTGTTCTCATCTTTAACAAAGGAATAAGTGGCTTGGATAGTTTGGAACTCTTCCCAAAATGATGACATTGGATCATCATTTAAGGCTGTGCCTACCGAAGAAGAAATAGAGTCAGAAGTGGAGCATACCTCATCATCAGATTGTGCCATGAGGCAAAGGTCTTCAGTTTCTGCATCCAAGCAGCAGAAAGCTTCATCAGAGTCAGAGTCTGAACTGGACTCTGATTCAGAGAGTGGATCTCTCTCAGCTTGCTCTGAGACGAATGCTCTTCTTCTTCTGTGTTGATCTTCAGGCTTCTTTTCTTCTTCATGTCCTTGTTTCTTGGACACTCTTGGATAGGGGCAGTTTGCTTTGAAGTGCCCAGGCTGTCTGCAGTTGTAGCAGAGGTACTCTCCATTGCTTTCAGAAGGTTTGGTCTTCTGATGAGGTCTTCTGATGGAAGATGGACTCCTTCCATCTTTCTTCATAAATTTTCTGAATTTTCTGGCAAAGGCAGCCATATATTCATCAGATAGAAGAGTTGAAGGATCAAAGTTTGTAGCCTTAGAAGTGCTGGCAGTAAGGGCAGTTGTGGTTCTTTCATCTGGCACTTCTTCTTTCTCTTCAACCATCTCGAACTCATAAGCTTTGAGATCTGAGATCAATCTCTCTGTGGGGTAGGTCTTGATGTTCTTGCTTTCTTGGACTGCAATCACCTTCATCTTCCAAGCTGAAGGCAGTCCCCTGAGAATCTTCATGTTGACCTCTTTGATGGTGAGCTCCTTTCCAAGCTCAGAAATTTCACTGATTAGAATCAGCAGTCTCTCATGCATTTTAGCAATGCATTCTTCTGGTAGAAGTTTGAAGTCATCAAACTTCTTCATAGCAATGGTCAACTTGTTATCTCTTTCTTGCTCATCTCCTGCTCCAATCTCATCCAGCTTATCCCAGATTTCTTTGGCAGTTCTGCACTTCTTGATTCTGTTGAAGTATCTTTCATCAATAGCCTTGTAAAGAATGTCCTTGGCTATATTATCTAGGTTGTACTGCCTTTTCTCTTCCTTGGTCCATTCTGACCGGGCTTTCTCAATCATCTGGGGTTGAGAGTTGTCAATAGAGTGAGCAGGATTGATCTTCATGAACTGGATGAAGGGTCCATTCTCCAAGACTTCCCACATTTCATCATGTAGGGCACATAGATGTGCCTTCATTCTGATCTTCCAATCATCATACTTTTGATCTGTGAACATAAGATGCTTTGCAAGAGAATTATCCATTATAATAAAAAAAAAGGCTAAGAACAAGTGGATCTTTGTTCAGAGAGTAACCTAAAAGATTACAAGAACAAGGAGGCTCTGATACCACTTGTTGGTCCCGTTAAATATGGTAATCAGTCTAGAGGGGGGGGGGGTGAATAGACTGATTGATTTTTCAAATTTTCTCTAAGTCCAAAATGACTTATCAGAGAAGGTCTGATTCTGGTGACAGAGAAAGGCTGGTTCTGATATCAGAACTGGCCTTGGCAGCGGATCCTGATCTGTCCGGGTAGCCTCAGAAACACTAAGGCAGATGCCTTTCTGATAACTCTGAAAACAAGATCTGCTGAACACAGATTCCAAGTCTTAGAGTTAATCAGTTAATATCCTAAGCGCAGAAATAAAGAAAAATGCAGTAAAGTAAATGACACCGGATATTTTTATAGTGGTTCAAGGAACAACTCGTTCCTCTAGTCCACTGTTCCACTAGCTTTGAAGTAGATCGGTTACAAAGCTTAATTCCTAGCACTTAAGAAGTTCTCCACGCCTTCTTCAAGCCTAGCTGCCACCCAGGATGCAGTTCCACGTCCTGATGGCTGGTCCTTTCACTCAGCTTCCCGGAAGTATCACCACTTCACTACTGCAGTTACTTGGACGCCCTTCTTTTCAGAAGATCCTTTTGAAAAACAGAGTTTTTCCTCCAACTTGCTTCGTCACAAATGATGTTTGATGAAGTTCTTGAAGAGTTGAAGAACAGGATGAACTTTGCTTGTTTGTTGGGGATGAGAGATTTGGAGTTTGAATCTTCCCAACGTAAGCTTGTCTTGTTGAAGGTTGTAGAGTTTGAATCTCAAGAGAGCTTGAATGATGATTTGCAAGAGTTGTAGCAAAGTTGTAGCAAAGTTGTAGCAAAGTTGTAGCAAAGTTGTAGCAAAGTTGTAGCAAAGTTGTAGCAAAGTTATTTTCCTGATCTTCGGTGTGTAGCTTATATACTGAGGTTGTCTGCCCGTTGGAGGAGGAGACAACTGCATTAAATGCGCGTACAATTGACTTGACCGCCGTTTTGGAAGGTTTCTATTTTTATAATATATCTTCCCGGATTTCTTGGTCAATTATTTGCAATCAATCCTTCAGCGTATCAGGCTCATTTAATGTGCTTTAAATGCTTTCCTTTCATGCACAGTCTTGTAGCCGTTGGATGTTTTTACCCGTTGAATTCATAGCTGTTGGATGTTGCTTGAAATCTTCTAAGTGTTCGTCGGGCTCTGATCAGGCTCTTCTGATGTGTTGGATTCTGATGACTTTCTGACGAGTTGAGTTCTGATGGTCTTCTGATCTCTGACTGAACTCTGACTCTGACTCTGATAGGTCCGCTGATGAGTACTTCTGATCTGTAGTTCTCATCGGTTATCAGATGTCCAGGTTTATCAGCAACTCTTATGATGCAATTCTGATGGACTTCTGCTAAGAGAACTCTGATGGAGCAGTTCTCATAGAGCAAGTCTGGTCGAGCAGTTCTGATGCACTTCTGATCTGATCCAAAACTGAGCAACTCTGATCGTCGACTACACTAATACTTACAACTGAAAATTCTAATACATAAAATCTAATTTGGGGGTACTCTAACTTTCTAATCCTATAGCATCATCAAAATCTAATTACATTTATTCCTTACAAACGTCTTATGCACCACGATCGGCCCCTCAGCGCCATCGTGTCCAGATTCACGGTTCGGCTCGCTCATTCCCTTCCAGGATGGCGACGACCGTCTTATGCAGTACGATCGGCCCCTCAGCGCCATCGTACCCAGCTCACGTTCAGCTCGCCCATTCCCTTCCAGGATGGCGACGACCGTCTTATGCAGTACGATCGGCCCCTCAGCGCCATCGTACCCAGCTCACGTTCAGCTCGTCCATCCCCCCAGGATGGCGACGAACGTCTTATGCACCACGATCGGCCCCTCAGCGCCATCGTGTCCAGATTCACGGTTCGGCTCGCTCATTCCCTTCCAGGATGGCGACGACCGTCTTATGCAGTACGATCGGCCCCTCAGCGCCATCGTACCCAGCTCACGTTCAGCTCGTCCATCCCCCCAGGGCGGCGACGAACGTCTTATGCACCACGATCGGCCCCTCAGCGCCATCGTGTCCAGATTCACGGTTCGGCTCGCACATTCCCTCCAGGATGGCGATGACCGTCTTATGCAGTACGATCGGCCCCTCAGCGCCATCGTACCCAGTTCACGTTCAGCTCGTCCATTCCCTCCAGGATGGCGACGAACGTCTTATGCACCACGATCGGCCCCTCAGAGCCATCGTGTCTGGCTCATGTTCGGCTCGCCCATCCCTTCCAGGATGGCAACGAACGTCTCTCATGCAGCACAATCGGCCCCGCCGTGCCATTGTGTCGGGTTCATCTCCAGATTGCCCATCCCATCTAGGATGGCGACGACCATCTTATGCAGCATGTCTTCCTCTCGGCGCTGACATGCCCGGGTTATCGATGAGAGCCACCGCTTTCTATTACATCTCACATTCCTTCTCTCATACATTGCACCCATACATTACATGCATTCATACATTCATGCATCATACCTCATACATTCATACGTACACATGTGCATCATGTTTTGACAGTACCGCGACGTCGGTTTATAGATGCATGGACCTCTAAGCTTCTCCGATTGGAAAGCTCGAGTCAGAGTGCTTTACTCCCGCCTGATGCATTCAGGCGGAGTGTGCCCGTGGAGGAGCACCCTTCGCCCGACCCTGTCGGGAAGGGGGGGGGGGTGCCTCACTGGTAGATTACGTTCAGGAGTCCAGACACTCACTCATATATGATGATTATGTGAAGACACAGTTTCCAGCAAGACAGAGGAAGGGCGCAGGCAGAGTATATTTTCTCGAGCAGATTCGCGAGCTCACTACTCAAGAAACTGGGGGACTTGTGTTGGGATATATTATCCCGACCTATTACTGTTCAGGAGCCCAAGACATTACTCACTACGGAGCCCGAGCAGCTAGGCCCATTTCGGCCCATCCGGCCCACTTTAGCCATTTCGGCCCGCTTTGGCCCACGCGGCCCGTTAGGGTGGAGAGCATCCCCTCCCCCTATTCTCTATAAATATGGGAGCTTCCCTCCATATTAGGGATCCCTTTTTCCTTCTTCCTCCTTCTCACTAGAATAGCTTAGAACTCCATTAATGGGAGCTTCAATACTTGTACTATGTAATGGTGAGGAGAGATTAAGGAGAATGAGAGGGCTTGGACATTAGCCTAAAAAGTCCCGTGGTTTTCTCCCTTTCGGGTTTCCACGTAAAAACTGAGTGTTCATACATATATTTACTATATCGTGTTGGATTAAACTCAACAATAACTAAGGGAGTGTTTGCCATTGCTTCGACTTAGAAAAAATGATTTTTTAAAGTGATTTTAAAGAAAGTACTTTTTTGTAAAGGTTGGTAGTGTTTTAGAATAGAAGTGATTATGACAGAAAAGTTAAAGTTGAAGTGTTTGATAAAAAAGTGATTTTTTATGTAATATTTTGTTGAAAGACAAAATAAACCTTTAGTACATGCTTTCGTATATATTAGACGTGTCTCTTGTTCAACATCTGAGCCATCCCTTTTCATGTCAGAATTCCATGAATCAGCTTCCTTCCCAAATGAACCTGTTTCCAAGCTCCAATCGACGAATTAATGGTTGTCCGTCGCCGCCCAACAGATTTATCCCTAAGAAAACTGCATCTGCTCAACTGCCACTCATGGTGGCCGGATTCTTTGAGCTTTGTTTGGAATCTGAGAATACATTCTCTCCCCTGCCTTTTTATATGTTCGTATGATTGAAGGTCGGACGTAGAAGCGGCTTATTGTTGTCTTGGTGTTGAAAACCATCACCGGATGTCGCTCCCAATGGTCACTAGTGACTGAACTCACTGGTCGGTAGTGTCTTGTGTGATTGGTAGCAATGCGTATATGGGTATATGAAGGATAAGGATGAGGGACATTTAAGACTTTGACTTATTATTTACCTCATTATAACCCTCCTTAAAGTTAAAAGTATTTACCAAAAGCCCTAGAAGCAGTTAGAAGCTACTCCCTACCTCATTCTCTCCTCTGCACAAATTTCAATCACACATGTTTTAGTATTCTTATTTCTCACCTACTTTGCACTTGACAAAGTCCACCGGGATGGAGGGAATAACTTAGTCATTTGACTCATTTCTTTCTGTCACAGGGACTTGTAGAATGTAGCTTGGCTAAATTATGACACCTTCCTCGGAAGGTAATCAACCTTATTACTTACCTGGTCTTTGTCATGGACACAAGATAAATATTTAGCCTTGAGATGATGAATTTAATAAACAAAAACATTAGTAGCCTCCGCTAAGGGTAAGGAGAGTTGATTTTCAGAAAAATGTGTTCACTGTATCCCTCGGTCTTTACAACCCTGCTATATGTACCTCATTTTGTACCTCAGCCTATTTGTGTGGCTCACAAAAACCCACTTCAATAAATGAATTGCTCCACTTTGATAATTTGCTTTTGTGAGCCACAAAAATAGGGAGGGGTACAAATTGGGATACCTTTAGCATTTTTGCGGTCTTTATGAGTTGGAGAGAAGAATTAAAGGTTGTAATTGTCAGATTCTCCCAAGTGTCTAATGGGCTATGTCAGTTTGTTCTAGTCATTAATTTGTTCATTATTTATTTGTTAATACTTTTGAAGTTGTTTTACTCTTGTATAGAATTTACAAAACTAGGTTGACAAGGAGCATAATAAAGAGCAAAATAACAAAGAGCAAGATTATGATGTATGGGGAGGCAGGGGCGGAGCCAGGACAAGAAGTAGGACTGGGCCGGTTTCCCACTAAAACAGTTACTCCCTCCGTCCCGTTAAAATTGACCAATCTTTCTTTTCCGGTCCGTTCCACTAAAATCGTCTCATAGGTACTAAATTTGGTAAGATTGTGTAATTTTAAATCATTTGTACTTTATCAATTTAATATTAGCTACACAAACTCACTTTTCTTAATAACCGCACCATCTCCTCATATCTTAATGTTAGTGGGATGGAGGTAATATTTGAAATATAAATTTCTAAATATAGATATTTTACAAAATCAATATCGTTCAACTTCACTATAAAACTAATTACAAAAAATATATACTGCAATATATTGAAAAGGCAGATGCACTCTGGCTTTTTATATTAGAAAACATGTTGATAAGAGAGTTTATGGTGTGTTTGGATCTAGTGTTTAAAACTGCTTCTACTCTTTGAGGAACATCAGCAGCAGACATATTGGAGTGTATGGCTCAAAATGCCTGAGGGCTCCAAAATGCTCTAGAAACAGTTTTTTAAAATATGAGGGTGACTAGTTCCTGAAAATTGATTCTGATTTCACTTCTAGTTTTTAAAAAGAAGCAGAAGTAAAATTAATTTCAAACACCCCATATCTGAGAAACCATTTTAAAATATAATTAATAGCATAGGTTCAGAAAGTACAACATAAAACATAGAAATTACAACCTATTAATCTGTATTCTCTAATAATCTTCCAAGAAAAGGATAATGTTAACAATTTGATATTTTGATATAAAACAAATATAAACGCAAAAACCCATACAAATTTATCAAAAATTTAAAAATGAAACAATTAGAAATTATATTTACTAGTATAAATTAGGATTGGATATAAAGCATGAAATTTTATTTGAGTATACCTAGAGATTGTAGAATGAAGGGATTATATGCATAAGCAATTAAACACTAATACTTAAGTACTACGGAGTAAATTTTCACATGTCTAAAATAAAATAAATTTTAAACCTTATTTTTCTCCTAAAGTTTAAGAATATGGCCGAACTTTGGTTTGCTTTTACTTTTCTTTCTTTTTCTCTTACTCGTATTACGTAGCATGTACTAGTAATTTGTAAGCAATGGGGACGTGTGACTGCAAACATTGGGCGGCTGAGTTTTTTTTTTAATTAACACTGGGCCAACATCATTAATCCCTAAATTAAATCAACAATGAATTATAATACACTCCTATACTGGCTATACATCCTAAGGGGTTAGCCAAATTTGCACTGAGCCATGGCCCACGTTGGCCTCCCCTTACCTCTGCCAGTGTGGGGAGGAGAAGAGGAAGAAAAAGAAGAAGAATGATCTCTCTAAATAATTTGTTTTCGTGAAGCAGTTTGGTTTATTTCATTACATCAAAGTTTTATTAACTCTAGTGAGTTTCGTTTTAGAGTTTATTCATGGAGATGTCAAAGATCACATTGCACAAATTGCTTATGTAATTTACATTTTGTTAATAAATGAAAATTTATTTTCTTATTCTGTGTTATACTTTAAAGGAACCATTGCTTTCGTGAGATTTCTATTAAATTTTGTTGTATTTCGACATTTTTAGAAAATATATGAAATCTGGCTCCTACAATTACTATATCAAGGATAAATGAAATATTTGCCACTAAATGCCTAATTTTTATGTTTGCGTTAATATATGGTTGCCTCTAAAAAGCATTCAAGAAAACATTTAATAACATTTTGAGTCATTATTTAAAAAAAACATTTTGAGTCATTATTTAAAAAAAAACATTTTGAGTCATTGATATGATTGTCTCTAATAACATTTTGAAACAACCTAAGATAATTGTCTCTAATGGCTGTTTGAGGCAAATATGTATGGTTGCTTCTAAATATATCTTTTTAGATGCATATCTTTTTTTGCCTCTAAAGAGTGTTTTTAGAGGCAACAATCATTTTGCGACGGAGTATTTGATGGCAACCACCAAATTGCCCCCCAAAAGCATTAGAGGCTAATTTACTATTTTTAGAGGCAAATTTATAATGCCTCTACAAATCAATTTTATTGGAGTGAACGCTCCCCCCCCTCCACCAATAATCCTTCATAGCTCCGTTGGAAGTAAAAACACATTCATGGCGTTCTGAGGTATAACTTGTAGAACTATTTTTTTTTTTTTTGCAAAACCTCCATTTGGGAAAAAATCTACTATTCCAACTTTGTATACGCTGAACCACCCTTTCCTTAATATACCCGGAAGTTTCCTTCTTATTCTATCCACTAATGACGGTAGGCCCAAGTACTTCTCTCTACCTTTGTCCTTCGTGGCCCCAAGCAGACTACTTAAATAGTCCATATCATCCCAAGCAATGTTTGCACTGAAAAGAACACTGGATTTGTCAAAATTGATGACCTCCCCCGATAGCTATGAATACTTTGCTAATATATCAATTATAACTAGGCAATCATGCTCCATGGCCCAGAAGAATAACAAACTATCATCAACAAAAAGAAGATGAGGCCCCATTAATGGTGCCCCCGAGCTATATGTATGCCCTGGACATTGTCATTCCTTTCCAAATATTTGATTCGAGCACTAATGTCTTCCTTAGTTAAGATAAAGAGATACGAAGATAGGGGGTCCCCTCTCTTACCCCCCTCATAGGATAAAATGAATCAAGAATATCTCTGTTGACTTGACCTTTGTACCGAACTGTAGTAACACACGTCATAATAAGATTAATCCACTGACCATGAAAGCCCAATTTATCCACAATCACCCTTAAATACCAATACTCAACCCTATTGTACACTTTACTCATATCCAGTTTTCGCGCTACGAAACGCTTTATTCCCTTGGGTCTTCCTCTCCATATAATGTTGCACCTCAAAGTCCGCTATGATGTTATCCACTATCAATATCCCTAACTCTTTGCAATAATTCCATCCAATAAATATCTCATTCGATTAGCAAGAAGCTTGGCAAAAATTCTGTATACAAACATTCTAAAGGTTATGATCAGACACCAATCTCCTATGCTCTGAGGGTGCTAGTTTTTATGACTTAAAATAGTATAAGTATCCTTAAACCCCTCTGGAATTTATGTCTTTTGAAAAATATCTTCATAAAAGAAAACAACCGTTTCTCCCACTATATCTCAAAAATGCTAGAAAAAAACCCGGGTTTAACTCATGTGGACTCGATGTTTTAAATGAATGCATGAAAAGTGAAACTAATTTCATCTCCTCAACTGTAATGTCCCTTAATAAAAGAGACTTTTGAGCATCACTAATTCTTCCCTTAAATTGAGCCCTTTATTGGGCATGAAGTCTGTCGAAGGGTCTTAAGAGGGGAAATGTTGGCGAGTTGGAATCGTATGTAGTGAATCCGCTTCTGCATGTTGTTGGTGACCTCGGCTATATAGAGGCCCAACCAAAGGGTGGTTGGATGTTTGTTAAGCTTCAATGGCTTACTATTGGGCCTATTTTGGTGCATAGTGAGTATGTGGATCGGGGTCAGGGCCCATATACTCCATCATATAGTGAGTAGGTAATTTGATGGCTAAGAGAGCTAAGAACTAATACAATAGTGACACGTGTCCCTCAATCATTTTGGGAAACACACGTAGCGACGTTAGCATCATGTCAGTGGTGACTGTGATGATCTCTGCCCTGGAACGGCGCCCATTGATGATTGCAGGGGTAATATGACCTTAGCCATGGAACACATGACTCGAATGTAAAAACAACGAAGTATGGAAACTCTTGCTAGGGAAATGCAAATTGGGGTTTATCGGATCGGCCTTTTCCAAAGTTTTTGCCAATTCCTAAGGCGCAATCTAATACACTCAACCTCACACACATAGCCCGGTCAAGTTGTGTAAGGACATTTCTCGTAATGTTTTGGGTAACTTTCGCTGCTCTGGGCCTTGACGTACTGTCCGTCTCGGCCTCAGTATTAGGGTTGGTTGGGAACTTGGATTTCTTATGTGGATTGTCTCTTTGGGTCCCGAGGTATGTTGTAATATACACCATCAAATTCCATCCTCAATACTTAAGATGAAATGAGATCTTTCAATAGTCTAAAGATGATCTTCATGATCTTCATTCACCACGAGATTAAATTTTCTAACATTCTTATCAAAATCTTTATTTCTCATCAAAAGTATAATAACATGTTGCCCTATTTTTGCTTACTTCATCAACTCTGACATCGGGTAGGGTGGGTCTAGCATTTGGTCTCAGAAGGGCAGTCCCTAAATGTGATAAAATGGAGCACCCAATGTCGAGGTAGGCATGGCACGCTCGTGAGTTTCGGGAAGATTGTTTTCCTATCTTCCGATAGCTGAGGTATGGCATCGAGGATGACTACCCTGGTACCGATTCGGAAGCTCATACAAATATATATTTATCTCCATCTTTTCGGTGACAATGTTTGACTATGAAGATCCAGACTTGACGTTTTCGATTTTTGACACCCATTTCGGAGTTATAACCCTCAATTTCTATTTTTTTGCTAAACATAGGATATTTGTGTGGTTCTTCTTTTCTTGAACAGATTCACATAATTACATACACATAACATAAGTAAATATAATTTTTATCAAACATCAGTCTAATTATCATAAAAACATCAGTCTAATTAGTAATTATTCCTATTGTGCAACATATTATAACATCAATATAGTAGCGACATGACGTAGAGTTAAACTCTAACAATGTTAAATTAGGTAACAATATGCACATCTTGATAGTGCTATGTAAATTGAACCAAAAATCCTTTAGTAATTGGTTATTTTAGTACAACATAAAGGAAATATTATGACTTTGTTGAATTAGAATCTCTATTATATTGATTTTTTTTAAACAGAGCGAATGATGTTGAACAATGAAGGCATGATCATGAAACTTATTTTTAAGAGATTAACCGCTATTATTCTAACTACACGAAGGTTCGAATGATAATTATGTATGTAGACAATTATGATACAATACTCTTAATAATTTGTAAAACCTTCCCTTCACATTTACCCATTCACTTACTTTTTCGACATAATGGTTAGACACTTAGACATATCATTCGGGAGAAATGAGAAACCACACTGACGAGTCCCCCCCCCTCTCACCTTGATGAGAAACCCTTCCTCTCAATCGACTTTGAGTAAACCCTTTGTCAGTTTAGCACTCAATGATTAAATATCTAGCAATCAGCAATCGCTCAATCAACCAAAAGCCTAAAAAGGAAGATAAATTGCTCGAAGCTCGTGTATGCTTTTTAATTGTTGGAACTTGATGATACATGCGATCAGCTGTTCGATTTCCCATACTCGATCGCCACTACAAGTATCTTCGATTTCAGGTTAAATCATTTCTGTTGTTGCTCTCTTATTACTGCTAGATCACTTATAAGCAGGGTATTGATGTTAGTTTATGTAAGATTGAATATCAAGAGAATCAATATGATTACGAAACAAAGCCTTCACAGTTATAAAATAAGTATGCATGTATCAATAATTATGAGATCTATCATTGAAAATGAAGAATGGAAGAATATGAAAAAATAACATAATTTCAAAAAAAAAAAAAAATCTAATGAGCACATATAGTATGCATCAGAGAAACAAATTCGTGATAGTGATTTTGTGTTGCTTAAGATATATTGTTTATAGATCTAAATTGACATTGCCCCATTCTCGTTTGATCTATCTTAGTATGTTTTTTATTCAATTAGTTTGTAATTAACTACTATGACATGTATTCTTTTTAGAACACATCTTTGTGATATCTTAAGAGTAAGATAGGTGTTGCAAGGACTTCACCTTCCTTCAAATCAAATTTATCTCCTCATCAATTGGATCATTAACCAAACATTGACTTCAATCCCATATATTGCCTATATTTTATGTTGGCAAACCAAAACACTGATGACTAGTTATAGTAATGGAATGGACTGCTCAGCCTTTGAATGTGCTAATTGTAATGGATTCCTCAGTGGTGCACCTTTCTTTGGTGGGGTGGGGTGGGAGGGGCTCATGATGCTTCCAATTTTTTCCTAGGGGGTATGCCATTACACGATTTCATCATACCTCCTCCAACTAGGGTTGGAGACAAAGTGTTGACATATACCTATGTTGAAGATGTTCGCTGAATTGCCCACCACATAAGAGCTCTCCACGTACAAGTATTGACCATGAGAGACTGCAATGAGGTAATGAAAGTGGGCGCTGGCGTGAATCTGGATATTCCTTAAATGTCGGGTTTTAATCTTGATTTAAAGGTTGTACATTCTTGAGGTATTTTCACCCACTCTCTCTTTGTCAATGAAAGCATTAGTGATAAATTAAATGAAAATAATGTATGAGTAGTAACAACAACAACAATAGCAACAATAATAAAGACAAAAGTTGAAGAACATGTAACATATAGTAAGCACATATCTTTTGCAACGTAGAGAAATAATGGCATCCATAGATCTAAGCTAGGAGAAGGATATTTGTATTACACAACATTCCTTATACAACAAAGACTCATAATTAGGTTGTTTCAGGATTTATAGATATTGACAATGACACTAGTTATTGTTCTCAACAATTTTATTATTGCTTTGATTACAAACCTTTGGTTAAAAACCTACAATGGAATTTCTTGAGGGGCTCTTGATGGAAACACTACAATATACTTGCATGGCCTAACACAGGCCTAACAGTTTTTGGTGAGTGTGCTTGACATGGTATACCACATGGCCTAATAGTTTTGCTTGGATTTCTATACGTGGGTATCCAACACAGGCATACAAACTATTTAACAGGTACACGTGTAGGTCCGAAACGACCCTATCCCACCGGTCAAATGACCACACTACTCGCTGGGAAATTAGTTTGATGTCAGTGTTTCATCGGTCTAGGTAGCTGGTGCAATTCAAGTACAAAACCACCCAAATGGTGAGGTGTACTATAGAACCCTATCAGTCTATCACAATTTGTATGGTTTGAATATTGCGCCCTATATACCTCCTTCCACACACATACATACATACATACATACATACATACATACATACATACATACATACATACATACATACATACATACATACATACATACATACATACATACATACATACATACATACATACATACATACATACATACATACATACATACATACATACATACATACATACATACATACATACATACATACATACATACATACATACATACATACATACATACATACATACATACACACACACATAGTGGAATAGTTACTTTAGGGTTTTTAACGTTTAACCTGTATCATGGAGCTTATGTTCTAGTGCAATGGGCCATCAAATCCCCATCCAAAAAAAAATCCGTGACTTTTTGCTCTAAGCCTATCAAGATATAACCTAAATTGTAATTTACCTTTAGAGTTTCAACATTCAAACAATTACTATTTGAGAAGACTACCTAAATTAGAGTAAAAGCTAACCCATTTCTTTTAATAGATCCACAAGTGTTTTCATCTTAAAACATGACTTCTACAAGAAGAAACTTTGCTATTTTTAATAAGCCATGATTAGAAGTAAAAGTAATGAAAAATTGATAAGAATAATCCCAACTATCTAGTAAGCTATAAGCCTATAACCATCTTAGGGCAGCCCAACAGCCTACCCGACCTCGTCTGGCTACTTGTATGGATCGGACCCGGATGAATTAAACCATGAGTATGGTGTAGTGTAAAAAAATTACTCTGTATATAAAGAAATTAAAACAAGAAATTCATTAATTAATTTTCTAAAATTGGATATGGCATGAATATTTTTCTAATAAAATATTTCACGAACGTCCTAATACTTTCGAGAGATGCAATGTGGCTTCTTCCAACCTTGGCTCGTTGTCCTCGAGGCCAGAGACGCTGAGAGAGAGAGCACCGCAAGAAATTTTCATCTCTCTTGATTTCTCTCATTTCTCTGCTGATTCTTCGAGAAATCAAAGTAAGTTCTTCACTTCGCCAAAAAGTTTAAAAATTTATGCAATCCAATGTATAATCGAGCATGTTTTTTTGCCTTTTATTTCAATCCCCCTGTTTGAAGAGATTATTTCGAGAAGTGGGCATCTAATCTGAACTCTTTTGCATCACTGATATGCCAAAACTTGCTGCTTGCATTATGTATCTGCATCTGGTATCAACTTATAGAGACAGAACAATCTGAATGCTGGTTTTGTAGATAAATGATTTAAGCTGACGTATTAAAGGTTGAATCTTTGATATCTGCAGATATGCTTTCTTGATGTAATTTTTTTAGTCTTTAAAGCATTTGAACGTTAGTATCATTGAAAGTTTTAAAACTTTCATGAGATTTTTATACCACCTCCATGCTTACAAAGAGTTTTCATCCCAAACCTGAGGGCCCATCTGCTCCACACCTGATTCTTGTTGGAGGGCTTGTATTCCTGACCATTACTAATCTGGTATGTCATAGAGTTGTTTGTTACCTTCTGCCAACAAATTAAAGCTGACATATGCAGTTAGAAAATAATAAAAAATCTTAAAGCTGGATACTTTTAAATAATGTAATCCCTGAACTTCAACTTTTGTTTAAAGAGTGAACCCTATGAACTTTTGTAGACTTGTGCATTCTTTTATTGTAGATTAAAGAAAGATTGAATCTTTGTTTTTAAAGAGATGCTTCATGATCTAACTTATTTTGATAGTTTTTGGTGGAGCTGGGGAGGACTTATATTAGGTCCATCATAACACCAATGTACACCATTTGTCACAAGTGGTTTCATTCAATACAAAACCGACAGAGTAAAGGCTTAGCGTCCTGGCCCAGCCAAGCTTGCTAACAAAAGTTTTTCCCAGTTTAAAATTTAGACTGGTGCTTTATGAATGTCTTGAAATGTAATTTAGTAACTTTCTTACTGCATTATTTTCCGAATTTGAGCTGAAGTTTCTGGCATCATTTGGTAATCACTTCTGACATTTTGTGCTTATTTTGATTATAAGCTGTATTAGTAGCTTTTGACATACTTATTTAGCTTAAATAGATGCTACCAAACTCTTCTCTTGGAAAATTCAGCCATTTTATCCAAGTCCCCTTCAAACAGGCTCTTAGTTTCTCTAGTTAATAGTAAATATTGCGGCAAATGTTATATAGGTTCACTATCCAATCTCACTTTTAAGTTTCAGGTTTGCAAAGGATTTGGAGATGTTTGAGAACTGAATCAGTGTTTGGTTAGTTGTCTTTCAAAATGTGGAGATCCATTTGGAATGCCATCACAAGCTTTGGTAGGAAGAAGAGCACGGTTGAGCCAAGCGCTGCCTCTAATGAATTCTCCGACGACGATGACATGTGCTCCAATGATAGCATCGATGAAGTCTTAGAATGCCCAATATGTTGTGAATCTTTCAACATTGTCGAGAATGTTCCCTATGTCTTATGGTGTGGACACACCATATGCAAGAATTGCCTCTTGGGACTAAAACGGGCTGCTCTGAAGATCTCCACAACCCAACAAATCCAAATCCCGTTCTTCATCTCCTGCCCTTGGTGCAACTTGTTGACCCTTCGACTCGTTTTCCATGGGATTCTTAAAGCCCCTAACAAAAACTACTTCCTCCTTTGGATGGTGGAGAGCAGGAACGGTGACCGCTTTGGGTCCCACAAATGCACAAATCACCGGAATGTGTGGACCCCTTTGCGCGTGAACTCCACCACCATCTCGAATGCCAATTCTTCATTTGTTGTTGTTGGTGGTGACATAAACCGCTTAGTCAGGAACAATGGCAGAGGCGTCCGCGGTGCTAGGGGTGCTTACAGGAGACGACCGCAATTTTCTCTTCACAAATCCATTGACTTCTTCATTCGTTTCACATCGAGGTTCCCATTGGTGGTGGTGCTTGTTTTTATGGTTATCTTTGCCATTCCGTGCAGCGTTGTCGTTCTTATGTTGTACTTTGCTATCACAATCATCTTTGCTGTCCCCGCTGCCTTGGTGATGTATTTTGCATACCCAACTCTGGATTGGCTGGTGAGAGAGATAAGCAACTGAGTATATGTTCCCATAGTGTCATCTATCTTGTGAAGTTTTTTTCCTGTGTCCAGTCAGACTCCAATAAAACTCTGTAATATACTTTATAGTCACCCAGTCTTTAGTTGATCTTTTTGTATAAAGGATGGTGGTATACATAGGTGTCTCTGATTGAAGGGAATCCATGCCTGAGCTCTATTTTGGAGCCTTAGGTCCCCTTTGATTAGCATAAATATATTTTCTGGATTTTCTTGTGTTTAGACATATTTTACTTTTCTTTCCTGTATGGTGGTTTTTCTATAATATTCTAAAGTAGAGTTTCTGGATAAAATATGACTGAAATGAGAAAATATTATCGTGGCCTATTGTAAAATATTTAACAGGTAAAATAATGAAAAATGGAAAGCTCCATGCCTTTAGCAATTATATTTATTCTCCGTACTAAAAAGAAAAGGTTAAATTTTTAAGAAAATGATTTATACAACGTATCAATCTTTTATCTTTTTGCAAGCAAACGAACCCAAAAAATGTTCATGATATAATGATATATGAAGGTGAACTTTTTAAATTCAGAATTGAGAATGAAACTAGGCAATAACCAGTGATTTTTTTTAAATCTATGATTAAAAGAAGTGAACTGATACTAAAATGTTTCTTCATTCAATGACTAATTAACAAAATTTAAGCAATAGAAAAATGTAAACAAATGCTAATGGTTCAAGCTACTGAGAAACAAATAAAACCTAAGCTAAGCAAAATAACAGAAATGATACTTTCTAAGCACAAGCAGGGGCTTTAAAGCCTTTAAGAGTGGCAAAGACAATGGAATCAGGTTGAACAGTAATGGGCAAGGTAGAGTCAACCAACTTTGGGTTCAAAGTGGGAATATCATAGTCTTTTGTGAGCTTCAATGGAGTTCCATTTAGTAGAACAATATCAGTCTGGATGTTTCCTCCTTCTGGGGTCAGATGGTATTCTTCCCTCTCAGGCATATTGTCAGTACTTTGAAGACTTTGGGGAGTCCCAGGATTCATGTCATTTCCAGGGTACAAATTCATATCATTTCTGGGGAAGACCTCAAAGGTTGTGGAGTTCGACAAATTTATCAATAGTACAGCTACTCCGCTCTGTAACAAACAAACAAACAAACGCCTAAATGAACCACTACATACACATCACTCAATCCAAATTATTTAATATTGGTAAATACAGATTAATTTTTCGGTATTTTGTGATGTTTTTAATTGGACTAAAATTTTCTAGTCTGTTCCGAACACTGGATTTTTAAATATGAGCTAATATGGTCTCATAAACATCCGTTGTATCGTATTTTAAAAACCACTATCAACTTACTTTTGCATTATGGTGACTTGTAGCCTTTCATATCAACGATTGACCTTATTTCAAAAAGTCATCTTTTGTCCAAACTACACTTTGCTTCAAGTGGTGTTACGACTTCGGACACATAAAAGCTTTTTTCAACAGAAAAGACAATACCAAGTGGAACCTCAGTAAGTCAACAAATATAATATTGTTTGGTTTGAGATTTAATTAACGTATGATATTATTTATTATATTATTATCTAGTTCTGGTCTGACATAGTCCGGTCTAATCAATTTAAGTTAGGTCTAATACTCCGTATAACATTGCTTGGTTTGAGATTATTATTATGAGCGGAAATCTATTTTTTAATAGTAACATTTAATAATGCAGGATAATTTTAACATTAAGAGAAAAGAACTGGAAATCTTACTCCATGTCTAGAACAATGAGTGTAAGCTCGGAGATAAGGAGAGCTATTGTGGGATACAGCCAATACTTTCTTGCCCATCAAGTGATTCCACAAGAGGGCACCATAGTAATCTGGATTTGGGATGAAAGTTGTTGTGTTCAGCAGAGCATAGTTTCCACCAATCAAAGCTTGTCTGCAGTACACCTTGTGGTTGAAGGTTGATGTCATTCCTAATTGATCCAAGTACCTATATAAAGAAATTTTTGTTATTCTTCTCTTAGCTAACCTCACAATATGGGTGTTAAGAAAGTAAAATTGTGTGAAGGCAAAAGATAACAATACTAAATTCAAATAAGATACTCCCTCCAAGTCTCCAACACAATATAAAGTTGTTACACTTTAATATTTGATTTCATACCTGATTTTTTTTTTATATTCTCACTAATTACTTTAAATGCATTTTCTGAATATGTAAATTTAAATACAATTGTCTATTTTTGGAGAAAAGTTAACTTTTATCATCTCAAAATGTATGGTGAAATGTCTATATATGTTACATGTGAAATCTAAGAAGTATCTTTTCTTTTACAACTTTCAATGAGGTTGGATGAAAATATTCGGTACAATGTCAAATTTTCCATTCTTTAACGTTTACTTTCTGAACCCAATAAAAATCTACAAGGGAAATTGTGAAAGATATGTTACCAGAAGCCATCAGCAAAGTAATGAGAAACATCTTTACCACCACTGTTGTAAGCACCACCCGATTCTCCTACCCAAGCTTCGGTCCATGGGCCGAAACGTTGGACGCTGGTGGAGACATCCTTGTATGTCTGTGCAACCTGATCAAGATAGTATGGGTCTTGGATCTTATTGATCAGATTTTTGTCATCTCCTGCAAAACAGCAATATGAGTTCTACTCCTTTAGTTCAACCACAAGAGTTAAATGCTCCAGAAAGTGACTCATGAAAACCAATTTAGTTTCATTATGACCAAAAACACAAGGTCTATTAAAACCCACTATTCAAATGTGAGATTTGTGAGGAAATGCATCTCACTTTTAGCAAGTTAAAACTACTAAAAACAGAGAGAGATTTAAATAACATGTACACAATTAATATGTAAAATAAATGCAGTTTAGCTTATATGATAAAATATGCATTTTATGACTCTTTAGCAATACTTAAACACTAATTCTGTATAAATTTGATTACAAACCTGAGCCAAGGTTGTAGACGTGGTGTGTCAAAGCTTCAATAACATTAGGACCTGCAGTTTGAAGGAAGGTGTTAAACCACTTCTCCTCATAAAATCCACCCGGACCCAAAACCTTTGGTCTGGTTGTTGGATCCGGGTGAATCTCTTCTACAAGCTTCTTTAGAGTCATCATATCTTTTGCATATTGATCTGCCTCTACTCTTGCGGCCACTCCGGTGCCACACAATTCATTCCCTGCAATAAATATCACAATGAAGTATGTCTCAACAAGAAATGTACAGAGTTGTATTTTGTAAAGGCTTGTCCCACTATTAAGGAGAATAAATATGTAATTATGTGTTTATATGTGTAGAAGGTCCTTTTGGTAATGTAAAATATGAAATCAATTTACAAAAGGATGACACCACATTTCTAAAGGATAGTTAATTGGAATGATGTAAGTTAGAATTTAATCGCAGGCTGACATATAGCGGAGTGAGGTTCTGTCCCAAGTACTTACAGAGACCCTATGAAATCTTACATAATCACATTTCATGACACTTATTATGAAACTTGGGACTTATCGTTGTGGCACCCCCTATCTACCGGCTAGCTACGCCCATCGGCTAAATCAATTCACAAAGTTCTAGAGGTGAAACTAAAGTGATATTGTAGTATCAAAGCCAAGTTGCTATTGTGATTTGATTATTTGTCTCATCGTTTTGTCTTATTGAGTGTACAAGAATTAAACAAGAGCTCAATTCATCTTACCAAGTTCATAAGAATCAACTTTATACCCCTGTGACACAGTGTATTCCATAAGATCCCTAGCATTTTGGGAGTTCCAATCACCCACCCAAAGGGTAGTACCATTTTTAGACTTCTGCCTTCCCAATAAAGCGTTCAAGCCGAAAGTCATAATAGCACTGCACACATAACACATTTGTAATTAATTAACTTCAACACTATAAGAAAATGCTTAAAAAAACACGTTTTGTGTACACGAACAACTTCTTTTATCATGGCACAGATAAAAAACTTCGTGAGAGCGTAAAACAATTCCCTTCATAAAATGGAATTCTTTTTTGTGCATATACAATTCAGTCGGCGTGTAAAATGACGTGTACATAAAACGTGTACATGAAGCATGATTGAACATTATATACATATATATGTATGTATGTATCTATGTGTTTATGTTTATATATATGTGAAATAGTTTAAAAAACATTATTATTAATTACTCACCCGGTTTTGTTGAACAGCTCATGTAACTCATCCCATTTCTCCATGCGAAGGCAACCACCGGTGAAGCCAAACATGTCATCGTCCGTTCTGTTGAAGTCTTGGCAGTTGTTCACTCCATACCCAACCTTGTACAACACTTGGTCTTGCAAAGAACCCCCAATCCTCAATCTAAGATGATCAAATGCTACAACATTGACAAAAAAAACCACTTCATTAGATATATCTTAGGCAAAAAAGAGAAAAAGACAATTATTATAGGAACTTGCTTAAAAACTAGTGATGGCAACGGGCTGATCGGGGACGGGTACACATAAAACCCAAACCGCCCCGTTGGATAAATGTTTGCCCCGAAACCGCCCCATTATCCGTTCGGGTAATTTTTATTTGAACCGTACCCGTCCCAACGGGGAATCAGTTTATCCACGGGTAACCGTTTCCCCAAATGATGCCAAATAACCATTTTTTGGAAAATAAATCACAAATTTATAATCATACTTGTTATTTATATATTCAAAGCACCCTAAAACATACAAAAGTAAATATTTAAACAATCAAGCAGACTGGCCTAAATCCATTAGTATGACATGCACCTAATATCTCTTGTAACATAATAAAAAGGTAGTAACTAGTAATCATCCCAGAATTCAAATTCCAAAAACAGGTTTAGGCCTATATTTAGTTTTAGGCCTAAAAAGTAGTATATTTTTTAGCATTATTTATATGATATATACTATTTAGTATACACAATTTAGCATGTATACTTAATATTCTTATATATAAAAAGTTATAATTCATTAATAATGTTACGGATCGGGTAATGGTGCGGGTACCCACACCATTAGTGAACGGGACGGTTTCGGGGCGGATAACGGGGCGGATTAGTATAGAACCATAACCGCACCATTAACCATTTAAAAAATCCGGGTATTCCCCGCCCCATACCCATTCCCCGGTCAAAGCGGTTTTCCCCAGTTTGACCAAATCGGTTCGGTACGGGTATCCAACGGGTCGGCCAAAATTGTATCTCTATTAAAAACTTTCACTTTGGTTTCACATGTTATTTTATTGATTATGAAATGACTTGGCATGAAAAATTAGGGTAGGGCCATTCGGCCCCGATACATGACACCCTTGTTCAATCGTATAAGATTCGTGCCAATTTTTTGAGATAAAATGATTATGTAAGGATTAATCCTCATGGTTAATTTGTTCAAAATCTCTATCAATTTTTTTGTTGTCAGGAAAACTTTCGTACCAAATTTTTGTTCCAGTTCGTGAGAAATTGAGAAATTAAGGCTATGTTTGCATAGTCTTCTAGCTTTTGTACTGTTCAAAAAGTCTCTATAAGTTTCTAGTTGTATGTTTGGCATAACAATATTTAAGAGATTTTCAAAAATTAAAAGATCTTTTTTGAGATGCTACCGGGAGTAGCATCTAAGAAAAGCCTGTGACTTTTAGTACAGAGTATTAATTAGTCCTAACAACTTGTATTCCAAACCGAACTAAATCAAACAGTCAGCTTTTTACCAAAAATCTACCGCCTTTTCTTTTTAAAATCTTTTCAGTCACTAAAAGCTAACAGTTCTTAAAAAGCTCACAAAAGTATTTTTTCAGTTAATTGTGCCAAACATATCCTAAGTCTCGTTCTTGTGTGGTGCAAAATCTTGATTGTTGAGAGACTACATGATTAAGTAGTCTCTTTAACACAAACTTAAATATTCAAATACTCAATAGCTAAGTAAAATCTTACTCAATAGCGTATTTATTATCTCCTAAGAGCATCTCCATTCATGCTTTCTAAATAAACGATTTTTTTTTATTAAATATCATTGACACATCACATTTATTCAATAAATTCTAAATAATCTCAATGCTTAAAACTCTTCATCAACAATAATATACTCAAATAATCAGTTTTTTCTGGACATGCATTAAATGTAATTTAACTACAATCTAAAATAATCCAGGATTTAAATCTTGATACCAATTTTTCTTTTTCAATAATCTCACTAAGTATTCTCTCACTCACAATCATAATCTTTAAAATAATCTTACACATCATCCAACTTTCAAATAAATCATGAATGGGGATGCCCTAATACGCTATTTATTCTTCTTCTAACATGATTAAGGTACCTTACTTTACTTTGCAAGTAAAATCTTCATATTAAAAGGCCAAAATCAGTTTTGAACTCACAAAACACATGGAAAGTAATACATATATGAAGAAAAGTATAGTTGAAAACGGAAAGATGCGTAAGAAAAGTGAAGAGAAAACAAAAGAAAGTTCCAATTTTAAAAGTTATATCCGAAACTTGTTCACGCTTGTTTAAAATAATTTTATTTTATACTTTTAATTTATTACCTGAGCTCAAGCAAAAGGAATGGAAAAACACATCAATGGAATGAAGTTTTCAAAATGAAAGAAGACGACCATATTTGTAATTAGAAGCGTGTTAGCCATTCAGAGGTGGTCAATTTCCTAATTTTGCAAGTTTACGGAGTATAACATTAATTACCAAATTTTTTGGTGAATTATCTATTTCTCTCTGCTGCGGTACCATTCTTAATCGGATAAAAATGAATAAACAGTTAGGAAGGAAGAATATAACGTACTACTCTCCATATTGGAATATTAAAGTTGGGATAATTGAAGTAATAAACACGAATTCATGAAAATATAAGTGTAACAATAAAAATGAAACCCATATGAGTTTTATAGAAGAACCCGGAAATTCAAAAAAGAAGCATAAATTCGAAACATGAATTGGCGAAAATGAATAAAATGCAAATTCGAAATTGGAATTTGAGTAACAAACTAAAAACACCATAAATCAATCCCTAATTTCATAGCTTAGCCATAGATAAATGGAAAATAAGTACAGTAAAGCCAATTGGCGACCCGCTGATCGATTGATCATCACTATACGTAAAAGAATTAAAAGTTAACCATATCTTATTTTCATGACATTACTATCCAAATTAAAGTAAACTCAAATATAGGAAAATAAATTTCCTTCACGTTATATTTTGAGCCCCTAAGATTTTCTAGGATACAAACATTATGATGAAAGAGTTTTTAATTTTCAGTGTTCATTATGTAATTTTCTTTATCGTTATGTAAACATTAAAATATGAAATTCAATCTAAAGTTGAAAATTTACACTCGAGTTATCATTTAACAGATTTAACAAAATATGAAATTTCTATGACATTATGGTTGTTATAGACATGTAATAAATCAATTCCATTCCGAGACTAAACATGTAAACAAATTTTCTCAAATATTACACTAGCTAGAGTGAATTAATAGTTACCCAATCCTCAATTCCTCGTGACAAACATTACGTGATTTGATGATATTATTGTGAGACTTTAAAGGAGTAAATTAAAAGGTTGAAACTAATATATAACGAAACCAAACGCCCTCTAGGATACAAGGTTGAAATTTTCTAGAATACAAACATTATTACGGAAGAGATTTTCAAGTTCATTATGTTATATCCTCCGCCCAATCGAATGAATTCAATCCAAAGTTGAAAGTTTCACTCGAGTTACCATTATATTTAACAGATTTAATATACTATGAAAGTTCTATAACACTGTGATTGTTATAGACATACAACAAATCTATTCCATTCTCAAACTAAATAAATATGTAAACATTTTTTCTCAAATTGCCCAGTCCTCATCAATATATACAGTATTTTTTCATGCTTTATGAAGCTGTGCACTAATTCAACATAACTATCGGCTAACCTTTGATGGCATTGATGAGAGTCTTATTTTTCAATTCCTTCAAAAAAAACCCAACATTAGAAAAGTTAGATTTATTGAAACCTTATTATACAGAAAGGAAATCAAAGAAGATGAAAAGAAAGTGAATGATTATATTACCAGATTGGGGATACCAGACTTCCCCCAGGGGCACTGGTTGTAATTGCACTTATTTTCCGGCCACCAGTCCAGGGTGGCGCAGACGAAGTTGTCATCCGTCTGGGCAATGGAGGTCACTCCTCTCACGTTAAGATTCACACGATCCGCCAAACACACACTTAGAATCAATGATGCGACAAGAAAACGACACAACATTCTAGTAATAAAATCCATTGGTTTTTTTTTTGAGGAAGAGCAGAACAATGAATTAGAAAGAACAGAGCTGTTAGAAGAAGAATATATAGCGTATTTAATTAGGAGATAATCACTACGTACGTAAATATAGAGTTTGTATTTATCTAAACTTTTGTGTTTTAAATATACACTCTACAGAACCTAAAAAAGCTGAACTCTCGGCGAAATGTATGGGATATTTCGTTATGTTTTCACATGCCCCACGCTTAAAACAAGGGAACTTTTGTCCTTTAAAAAACGGACTTTGGAGAAAAGTTTGCCGTATAGAACAGCTTCTTCACCCCGGATAATGTTTAAATTTAGTATGATTGCTATTCAACTTAGATCATCTCAGATTCCTGAATTCGCCCTGAATGTCGCCGCCTCTTTCCCAAAATTTGCTTTCATCAGGTAAATTCTATCTGCCATTATTTATTTGCTCAGATGAACAAATATTGATAGTTTAATCCTAGGCCTCCTAGATTGTGTTTTTTGATAGGTTTTTTTGAGTTTAAAACAATATGATCGATATTCTTATCTCATGATTTTCCTTTAATCCACGAGATGTAATTTCCGTTGCAAATTCATCTGCACCCATGACGCCGTGTAATCTTTTCGCAATAGTTTACTTGGTCGCTAGCTGTGAACTAAATTAAGATATGATGTATGGATTTTTTGCAATAACGTTTTACTTGATTGATAACTTTAGCTTGGATTATGATGTATGAATTATTTGGGTTTATTAAAATAAGACTTGCAATGTAATCCTCTTTCCTCAAGGTCAATTGAATCCTCTTTTTGTAAGACTGTAGTATATAGCAAGCATGCCATAAATTTTGAGTGATTATGGAATTTATGGGTTGTTTGGATCTACTTTTTTAAAATATTTCTTTCCTTCAAGGAGGTGAAGCAAATATAGTGTTTGGGAGAAACTCCATATTGAAGTACTTCAACTTACTCCAAATTGCTCCTACAAGTAATTTTGAGAAACTAAAAAACCATCTTCTTAAAAAATGATTCTTATTTTGTTTCTCTTTTTAAAAAAGAAGCAGAAACAGAATCAATTTCACCGACTCCGTAGTCCGTAGGATATCGAACATATTATTAGCAACAAGTCCAATCAGTTAGAAGTAGAGGAAAAATAGCCGCACGGTTGCAAGACGTGGGGAAAGATTAAAATTTATCTAATAAATACGTTAGTTCGGCACCCATGTAAAGCACGATCCTTTTTTTTTTATCAACGAGCGCTTACTCTGTAATCACGCACATCAGCAATTAAATATTATTCAACTATTATTCAATTATTATTATTTTTCCTATTCCTGTTCATCCCATTGTCGATTCATATTTGTTCGATTCCCATTACATTTATATCTTTAGATTAGTTTATTTTTCGCACAAACAATTTGGCTCCGTCTGCGGGAAATTCGTGCAAAACAAGAATCGATCATGGGTGGAAGTACAAATCCCTTGCTGATAAAATTTCACGAGCAGCTGGAAATCGCCAAGGAAGAATCCGGCGTGAAATGGCTCAGTGGAATGCCTTCATCCAGCGAGAGAACGACGTGTTGCGCTCTCAAGTACAATCAGTGGCGTCCATAGCTTCAAACTCACGGCTCAACCGTAGGAGTGAGGCCATGGCAGTAGCTACAAGGCTGGAATTGGACACCATTCCAGTCTCGACCAAACCTCTTGCCAACACGACGGATTCGTTCTCCATTACTTTGGGATTATCACCGACTAGTGACCCTCAATCCACAGTCATTTTGAAGGAAATACCCTATGTGACCCTTGTTCCTGAGACGACTCCAATCCTGAATATCCTGATGTGATTCTTCCTGGATTCATTGCGAACTAGGCCGGTGACGGCAGGTTTGCATTCAATCAACTAAGGGATGCCAACTTTGACTGCCACTTCAGCCCATACGGAGTCTTTCATCCCTCATTCGGGAGCCGACACATCTGGAGACCTGGGGCCTTCGAATCGATCCATCCCTCTCCAGAATCCCAGAGGCGACGAGTTCCAGACCGTGTCGACATCTCCCGACATGTCGACATCAATAACCAGAGACAGCAAAAGCCGGAAGTCATCATCATACCCTCACCAACCAAGCAGGATGCGACTCGTGTGATGACGCCATCAATGTCAGCGGCCAGACAGATGCAAACAGGTCCAGTAGACCCTATGGTCATCATCATGGAGGAACTGAGGGAGATGCAGGAGAATATGAATGGCATACCCGGAGTACCGCCGCCACTGAACATTGCCTCACAAACATGTTACGCAGATTCTCCTTTCGGATGACATATTACTGATGTCGAGATTCCAAGAAAATTCGTTGCCCCTGCAATGAGGTTATTCGATGGATCTTCTCATCTTGTGGAAAACGTCTCCTAGCAAGAGCAGCTGGAGGCTTGTATGCGTAGGGCATTTGGGACGACATTGACAGGACCGACATTGACGTGGTTCGTCAATCTGCCAAATGAAGGCATCAACTCATTTGCGGAACTAGTCAATTTATTCAACGAACAGTTTGCAAGCAGTCGGATTCTGTGTCAATCCCTAGATGCGACACACCGACGGCCGTTGAAGCATTCAGACGAGGACTATTGGAGGATTCAGAATTACATAGAGAGTTGACCAAATACCTGTGCAGGACATTTGAAAACGTCCAAGCCAAAACGTTGGCGTTCATCCGACTTGAGGAAGATCAGCAACCCCGTCACCGGCCTGCCGGATATGAAGGAGGTCAACGAAAGGTGAGCCCATCTAGAAGACATGACTACAGAATCGGGAAACCCTACACAAAGAATAAAGATCGACCAATAGCGATAGTAGTTAGTAGGCTCGATGATCCTAATCTGTCACCTTCCATTCCGGAATACTGTTTCAGTGTCGACACTTCAGGGCTCAACAATTCTCTGGACAAGCTAGAAGAGAAGGTTCGTTGGCCCAAGAAGTCTGAAAAACCCAGTGGGCGACGAGATCCCAGCAAAAGATGCGACTTTCATGACGCATTGGGCATAATACAGAAGATTGCGTCGCTTTGAGGAAGGAGGTTGCCTACCTCCTAAGGAATGAATACTTGACAGAGATAATGTCTGAACACACCAAGTCCCTTCTACATCGAAGCCAGAAGTCGTCAACAATCGAGCACTGACCCCCATCACCTTCTTCCCCTCATAAGGTAATTAAATTTATTAATGGTGGATCTGATTTATCTGGGCTAACTTAATCTGCAACAAAAAGAAATGCTCGGGAGTACTCTTGAGACAAGTCATCGCGGGTATACCAAGTCGTCAAGCGAGAAGATGATTGGAGGAACGTGTCAATCACCTTTGATGAAACAGACATATCGGAATCAGAGGCAACTCGTAAGCCCACAATTCTTGTGTTTTCTCAAGCCGTTTCTTCAGGTTTGACATGATGATCTTGTTATTTGATTCAGCTTGCCCATTTGATTGCGGATATCTGGGGGTCGACATCTTAAGCTTGATGTTGTACTTCTCACTAAACCGTCTTGTTTTAGAGCTGATGAATTGTGACCCGTTGTCACAAACGATTTCTGATGGGATACCAAATCTGCTCACGATGTTCCATTTGATGAAAGATATCACCTAGACGTCTTGAATTTTACGGAAAGGCTCTGCTTTGATCCATTTTGAGAAGTCATCCGTCATTGCTAGCATGTAGACCTTTTGTCCAGGTGCCCCGGGTAGTTTCCCAACGATATCCATTCCTCACTTCATGAATGGCCATGGTGATAACACAGGGTGAAGTGACTTGGAAGGTTGATGGGGAAGAGGTGCGTGCTTTTGACAAGGTTGACAAGCTTGAGTCTAAATGACATCATCACATCTCATTGTTGGCCAGTTGTAACTAAATCTCAAAGCCTTATTAGATAAAATTCTCCCAGCACCATGGTTTTCGCATTCTCCCTCGTGAAGACTTTTGAGCACGTTAACAGCTTCGTGTGGTGTTAAGCATCTCTGGTATGGTCCTGCTTTTGAACGCTTAAACAACACGTCATTAATTAATAAAAACTTTGTTGTCTTAGACAAAAGTGCTCTTGCTTCTCTGTTGTCGGCCCAGAGAATGTTGTGCTTCAGATAATCTACATATGGTTGCATCCAATTGTTGTCCGCAGCAGATTCAACGATGTTGATGAGTTCAGGTCTGTCAATGGTTGGCCTCATCAAATGGATGAAAGGTATGTTGTTATTGCTTTCTTTCCCCAAACATGATCGAACTCCTGCCAACGCATCTGCCTAGGTGTTTTCTTCTCTTGGGACTTGCTCAAAAGTGATCTTGTCGAAGAAGGCGACCAATTCCGTGATGACTTGAAGGTAAGCCGTCATCTTTGGGTCCTTAGCTACATAAACTGTGTTAGTTTGATTAATAATTAAAAGAGATTCACATTTTACTTCGACGAGCATCTTTGTGCCCAAATCCTGAGCTAAGTTTAATCCAACGATCAATGCCTCGTATTCTGCCTCGTTGTTTGTTGCGTCAAAGTCGCAATGAACAACTTGTAGTATGGTTCCCTCTTATAGTGAATTCAGCATTACTCCTAGTCCTGCTCCATGCATGTTTGAGGCTCTGTCGGTATGTGGTATCCATATCTGTCGAGGTTAACCTTCTACAAGTACACAAGTTTCCATTTCTGTCTCCACTTGTAGTTTGGGGTTGAAGTCTGCCACAAAATCAGCTAAAGATTGTGACTTTAAAGCTGACCTCGGTTCATATCTAATGTCGTATGCCCCCAGTTGTATCTGCTGCGGACAACATTCTCCCGACCGACAAGAGAGAAGCAAGAGCACTTTTGTCTAAGGTAACAAAATTTTTATTAACTGATGACGTGTTGTTTAAGTCTTCAAAAGCAAGATCATACCAGAGATGCTTAACATCACACGAAGCTGTTAACATGCTCAAAAGTCTTCACGGGGGAGAATGCTGAAATCATGCTGCTGGGAGAAGTTTATCTCACAAGGATTTGAGATTTGGTTACTATTGGCCAACAGTGAGACATGATGCTGTCATTTATACTCAAGCTTGTCAACCTTGTCAAATGCACACACCTCTTCGCCATCAACCTTCCGAGTCACTTCACCCTGTGTTGTCACCATGGACATTCATGAAGTGGGGAATGAATATCGTTGGTAAGCTGCCCGGGGCACCTGGACAAACGGTCTACATGCTAGTAATGACAGATGACTTCTCAAAATGGATCGAAGCAGAGCCTTTCCGTCAAATTCGAGACGTCCAGGTGATATCTTTCATCAAAATGAACATCTTGAGCAGATTTTGTATCCCATCAGAAATCGTTTGTGACAACGGGTCACAATTCATCAGCTCTAAAACAAGACAAGTGAGAAGTACAACATCAAGCTCAAGATGTCGACCCCCAGATATCCGCAATCAAATGGGCAAACCGAATCAAATAACAAGATCATCATGTCAAACCTGAAGAAACGGCTTGAGAAAACACAAGAATTGTGGGCTGACGAGTTGCCTCTGATTCCGATATGTCTGTTTCATCAAAGGTGATTGACATGTTCCTCCAATCATCTTCTCGCTTGACGACTCGGTATACCTGCGACGACTTGTCTCAAGAGTATTCCCGAGCGTGTCTTTTTGTTGTAGAATAAGTTAGCCCAGATAAATCGGATCCACCATTAATAAACTTAATTACCTTATGAGGGGCAGAAGGTGACGGGGGTCGCTGCTCGATTGTTATAGACTTCTAGCTTCGATGTAGAAGGGACTTGGTGTGTTCAGACATTATCTCTGTCAAGTATCCATTCCATAGGAGGTAGGCAACCTTCTTTCTCAAAGCGACGCAATCTTCTGTATTTTGCCCAATGTCGTCATGAAAGTCGCATCTTTTGCTCGGATCTCATCGCCCACTGGGTTTGTCAGACTTCTTGGGCCAACGAACCTTCTCTTCTAGCTTGTCCAGAGAATTGATGAGCCCTGAAGTGTCGACACTGAAACAGTATCCCGGAATGGAAGGTGATAGATTAGGATCATCGAGCCTACTAACTACTGTCGCTATTGGTCGATCTTTATTCTTTGTGTAGGGTTTCCCGATTATGTAGTCATGTCTTCTAGATGGGCTCGCCTTTCGTTGACCTCCTTCATATCCGGCAGGACGGTGACGGGATTGCTGATCTTCCTCAAGTCGGATGAACGCCAACGTTTTTGGCCTTTTGGCTTGGACGTCTTCAAATGTCCTGCACAGGTATTTGGTCAACTCTCTATGTAATTCTGAATCCTCCAGTAGTCCTCGTCTGAATGCTTCAACGGCCGTCGGTTTGTCGCATCTGGGGATTGACACCTTCTCTTTGTTGAAGCTGTGTAAATAATCCCTTAAGGACTTGTTCCTCCTTTGGACTACCCGGTAAAGGTCACTTGTTTGCTTCTCCAAAATCCGACTACTTGCAAACTGTTCGTTGAATAAATTGAGTAGTTCCGCAAACGAGTTGATGCCTTCATTTGGCAGATTGACGAACCACGTCAATGTCAATCCTGTCAATGTCGTCCCAAATGCCCCACGCATACAAGCCTCCCGCTGCTTGTGCTAGGCGACGTTTTCCACAAGATGAGAAGATCCATCGAATAACCTCATTGAAGGGGCAACGAATTTTCTTGGAATCTCGACATCAGTAATATGTCATCCGAAAGGAGAATCTACGTAACATGTTTGTGAGGCAATGTTCAGTGGCGGCGGTACTCCGGGTATGCCATTCATATTCTCCCGCATCTCCCTCAGTTCCTCCATGATGATGACCATAGGGTCTACTGGACTTGTTTGCATCTGTCTGGCCGCTGACATTGGTGGCGTCATCACACGGGTCGTGTCCTGCCTGGTTGGTGAGGGTATGATGATGACTTCCGGCTTTTGCTGTCTCTGGTTGGTGACGTCAACATGTTCGGAGATGTCGACACACTCTGGAACTCGTCGCCTCTGAGGTTCTGCAAATATGTTATGGAATACGTTCCATCTGGGATTTTGGAGAGGGATGGATCGATTCGAAGGCCTCGGGTCTCCAGATGTGCCGGGTCTGTAAGGAATAAATTGTATTTAGATTTTGATGATGCTAGACTAATTAGGAAATTAGAGCAGTACCTCTTTAGAAAATTGTATTAGAAATTTTCAAGTGTAAGCAATAGTTTATTCGTATGGACAGAAGACCCCAGGTCCTCTGTTGCCTCTGCTGGATAGAAGTGCTCAAGGCATTCTTGGACTGTATGCCTCAGAAGTTCCAACAGAAGCCCTGACACTTAGAGAAATCTACTCTTTCTATCCCAGCTGGTTAAACTAACGGGAAATACCCTAACGGCTAGGAGTCTCTCAACGAGAAAGCTACTGTACGCGCATTAAATTGTCATTTAATGTGCTTCACACGTTGAGATATTTAAAGCTGATGATTGACCAAGGATCCAAGCATATACTCTTTAATACGCCCCAAATATAGCAAGTCGTCTGCTTTTGGAACCAACTGGTCAAATCAACAGTACAAGCATTTAATGAAGTTGTTTTTTACACTCCAACGGGAAGACAACTCTCTCTGTATATATGATACACTTCGAAGGACTACCGGGAGAACTTTTGCTCTCTCTACGAACAAATTCAATCAAGCATCTTTTTTGAGATATCATCTTCCTCACTCCCAACAAGAAAAATCTTGACGTGGGATAAGACAAACTTTCATATTCTCATCATCCAACTCGAGAGAAAAGTTCCTCTAGTTCTTCAACACTTCAAGAACTTCATCTACATATCCTTTTTGAAGCACGTTGGAGAAAACCATTTTACTCACAAAGATCTTCTTGTTTAAGAAGGACGTCTTAAAGTAGCTGGAGTAGTGAAGTGGGGATACTTCAAGAAACTCAGTGAAATAATGCCAGTCATCAGGAAACTAGGAAGAGCATCCCGGGTGACAACTAGACTTGAAGAAGACGAGGAGTGCTTCTTAAGTGCTAGGAACTAAGGCGTTGTAATCTGCATTTTTACAAGCTTAATGGAACAGTGGATTAGAGGAACAAGATGTTCTTTAAACCACTATAAAAATCCATGGTGTCATTTACTTACTGCCTTTATTTCTTGCACTAGATTCTTACTAATTAACTCTGAAAGACTTGGACTTTGTGTTCAGCAAATCTTGTCCTAAAAGCTAATAGAAAGGCAACTGCCTTAGTAAGTTTTTCAGGCTACCCGAATAGAACACATACCAGAGACCATCCACTGTTAGTCTGTTCTACTTAAGAAAAAGACTATTTTGTTAAGTCTGGCACTTAGACTTGAAAAAGTCAAAAACCAGAACAGTCTATTCACCCCCCTCTAGACTGTTCCTTTGTGTAACCGGGACCAACAGGCCCCCGAATGAGGGATGAAAGGCTCCATAGGGGCGGAAGTGGCAGTCGGCATCCCTTGGTTGATTGAATGAAAACCTACCGTCACCGGCCTGGTTCACAATAAATACGAGAAGAAGCACATCGGGATATTTGGGATTGGAGTCGTCTCAGAAACAAGGGGCACATAGGGTATTACCTGCGAAATGACTGTGGATTGAGTGCCATTAGTCGGTGATAATCCCAAAGTGAGGGACAACGACTCCGTCGTGTTGGCAAAAGGTTCGGTCGAGACTGGAATGGTGTCCAATTCCAGTCTTGTAGGTGCTGCCATGGCGTCACTCCTACGGTTGAGCCGTGAGTTTGAAGCTATGGACGCCACGGATTTTACTTGAGAGCGCAACACGTCGTTCTCTCGCTGGATGAAGGCAATCCGCGGAGCCATTTCACGCTGGATTTTTTCCTTGGCGGTTTCCAGCTGCTTGTGAAATTCTATCAGCAAGGGATTTGTGCTTCCGGCCATGATCGATTCTTGTTTTGCACGAATTTCCCAGAGACGACGCCAAATTGTTTTGTGCTAAAAATAAACTAATGTAAAGACATAAATGTAATGGGAATCGAACAATTGTGAATCAACAATGGGATGAACAAGAATAGGAAAAATAATAATAATTGAATAATAGTTGAATATTCGCCTATATTCGCCTATATTGAATCAACCCGGCAACGGCGCCATTTTTTTTTTTTTTGAAAGTAACTCACAACTTACAATTCATTAAGCTTCAAAGTAGCAAAACCAAGATGGAAGAGTTTAGCTCCTCATTTGGAGACTAAACATGAAGAAAATATAAAGAAAGAACTTATCTAGATTGAGCTTAGAAGTATATAGGAATTGGTTATTTTATTGGGAAGGAAAGGGGTGTATTTATAGGCTTTTGGGAGCTGCAGGGTCTGATACCCGACCGGGTATATAGGATACCCGACCGGGTATCTCAGGAAATTGCCCAGAAAGTGATTTTTCTGGGCATACCCGATCGGGTAAGGGTATATACCCGATCGGGTATGTGACAAATCTTTATGAAAATTTGCTCCCATGATCATTTGTCTTCGGATTTGATTTGGACAGTCGAATCAAGCAATTACCCGATCGGGTATAGGCAATACCTGTAACACCCCGGCCCCGCAGGCCCCGAGGTAGTTACTCCGGACCAATAGTACTGTCCCCATAAACCACCACAAGCCTTTACCACGCACTTTGTCCTCACTCATGCGCGCCCTGAGAAACTTCCCAGGGGGTCACCCATCCCAAGACTACTCCCGTGCAAGCACGCTTAACTTTGGAGTTCTTGGGTGATGAGCTCCCTTAAAAGGAGATGCACCTCTGTTGGTATGAGTAGTACTATTATACCACCACAAGCCTTTACCACGCACTTTGTCCTCACTCATGCGCGCCCTGAGAAACTTCCCAGGGGGTCACCCATCCCAAGACTACTCCCGTGCAAGCACGCTTAACTTTGGAGTTCTTGGGTGATGAGCTCCCTTAAAAGGAGATGCACCTCTGTTGGTATGAGTAGTACTATTAATCCATTTATATTAAATCTCAAGTGTTACAATCACCCCCACTTAGGATCGCAACGTCCTCGTTGCGCCCTTGAACCAATCTCAAATCTCAATCAAATCCCAGAATCTTCCCCCGCTAAGTGCCTACCCGATATCCAACGGGTCAGCACACTGTCGCAGGGTTGCTCTGATGCCACCTGTAACACCCCGGCCCCACCGGACCCGAGGTATTTACTCCGGATCAATAGTACTGTCCTCACAAACCACCACAAGCCTTTACCGCGCACTTTGTCCTCACTCATGCGCGCCCTGAGAAAAACTTCCCAGGGGGTCACCCATCCCAAGACTGCTCCCGTGCAAGCACGCTTAACTTTGGAGTTCTTGGGTGATGAGCTCCCTTAAAAGGAGATGCACCTCCAAAGTTAAGCGTGCTTGCACGGGAGCAGTCTTGGGATGGGTGACCCCCTGGGAAGTTTCTCAGGGCGCGCATGAGTGAGGACAAAGTGCGCGGTAAAGGCTTGTGGTGGTTTGTGGGGACAGTACTATTGGTCCCGAGTAACTACCTCGGGTCCTGCGGGGCCGGGGTGTTACAGGTGGTATCATAGCAACCCTGCGACAGTGTGTTGACCCGTTGGATATCGGGCGGGCACTTAGCGGGGGAAGATTCTGGGATTGGATTGAGATTTGAGATTGGTTTAAGGGCGCAACGAGGACGTTGCGATCCTAAGTGGGGGTGATTGTAACACTTGAGATTTAATATAAATGGATTAATAGTACTACTCATACCAACAGAGGTGCATCTCCTTTTACGGGAGCTCATCCGCCAAGAACTCCAAAGTTAAGCGTGCTTGCACGGGAGCAGTCTTGGGATGGGTGACCCCCTGGGAAGTTTTTCTCAGGGCGCGCATGAGTGAGGACAAAGTGCGCGGTAAAGGCTTGTGGTGGTTTGTGAGGACAGTACTATTGATCCGGAGTAACTACCTCGGGTCCGGTGGGGCCGGGGTGTTACAATACCCGACCGGGTACATGAGTATTTTTTCCAAATCGAAATCTTTCTTGTCTCCTTGCACTTTCCTTGATCTTTTAAGGTCCAATCTTGATCCCTTAGATGATCTTTGACCTGTTTAGCTCAGAAAAATCCTAATCTAACTAAGTTACAAATAAAAATGAAAATAAAGTATTACACCAAACGTGTGTAATTCCCACAACTAGAACTAATAAAAACTAGTTAAAAATACAAACATACAATCGGAAATTACATGAATATCATCTCCCCCACACTTAGCTTCTTTACTCATCCTCGAGTAAAGTCAAATGTTTAATAGTTCCAAGTCCTCAAGAGTTCAACAATCAACAAGAAGAAGCAAAAGACCACCAAGGATAAAACTTGAGTTTTACATTGAGTGTTTAGCTCAGAGAACAATATCTTGGGTTTCATGGCCTTCTATGCTCATCTCTTTTCTTCTCCTCTTTTCATGTTCAAGAGATTAAATGATGTCCTGTAAAAATATCTCTCTCATATCTCTCATTTTGTCTAGGAGCCTTTTCAGGTTTTCATCCTAGCAACTCTTTTTATTTTTCCATCCTTTCCACTCACTCATTTTTATAAGCCCTTTTTGCTTAGTTTGCCCATTTTTGGGTTTTCAACCTAACTAGCATCTTTTTTTTTTAAAAGTGCAAAAATAAAATAAAACAAGTAAACGTACCTTGCATGGGTTGCCTCCCAAGAAGCGCCTCATTTAACGTCGCGGCACGATGCCATCATTGTGTTCAATCGTTCAAGTTTGGATCGTGATAACTTATCTTCTTCAAATTTTCATTCCTAGGACTTTCATAGAAATGCTCAATTTTCTGACCCTTCACTTTGAAAATCTTTCCAGGATCAAATATCCAGATTTCCATTGACTTATGTGGTGAGAGTGAGGGGAAAAAAATATTGTTTAGCATGGTCAATGGAAAGTGTTTCGATCCCACAATTTCGCCGAAGATTTCAAAATTGTCATTCTCCTTTTCAATTTTATGAGTTTCCCTCAAAGTTTTTAGAAATGTTGGGGGTACCTCAAAGGATGATAAGGTCAGATATTGGACCTTGCAACTCGGTTCATTCTCTTCTTTGACCAGCTGGAACTCCGTGTTTCTTTCTTCTTGTATTTCTTCTGGATTTGGGATCTCTTTTTGCATTTCCTTCTCAATTGTCACTGTGATTGCAAAAGTTTGCTGTTTAGGATCACATTCTATGTGAGAGGAAAGTTCTTCTGAATCCCTTGCTTCAAGCCCACTCACGGCTCCGGCTATTTGACTCACTTGAGTTTCCAAGTTTAAAATTCTAGACTTGGTCTCATTTTGGAATTGCACCATATTGTTTTGCATGGTGGTCATGTTGGTAGTGAGAGTCCGAAGCATGTCCTCCGTAGACATGTTACAGAATGGATCATACATCATGTGAGGTACTTTCCTTTGGAAGTCAACATAATCAAAATTTTCAAGGTATTCTTGTTGGAGCTTTGGGCAAATATCCGTAAGATGTCCGTGAGACATGCAAATGTTGCAGGTCTTGACATCTTGAGCTTTTGAGCTTAAGATAAACTCCTTTATTAGAGAAGTCAAGAAGGAAATTTGACTCTCTAAGGATGAAATGTTGGTATCCATATACTCATGTAAGCTCAGAAAATAGAAGAGTAAATTTTTTTTTTTAGTTTTTTATTTTTTTATTTTTATGAGATAAAATAAAAAGAAAAATAATTGCCTTTCCCCGGCAACAGCGCCAAATTTGACGTGCACTTTGTCGTGTGTGCACTCAAAGTAAATTTCAATACTAGCACTAATACGTAGTATAGCGTAGTAGAGTTCGTATCCACATGGAAAGGAATAACTCTTCTTTTTGTGTAACTAGTAAATAAAAGGGGAGGTTTTGATCGAGTGATTTGATTAAAATTTAACACGAAGATGAACGAGTTATGTGGTTTAATTCAAAGATAAAAGGGACTTGGTATTGCTACTTTACACTTGTTGATATATTTTAGTCAATCATTGTTATATCTATAACTTATTTCCTCTCGAATACTCAATCGAGGAGTATATCCAATTCATCGAGGATAGTTATTAACAACAACCGTTCATTAATAACCCTTACTATTAGTCAAGTATAGAACAACGCCATATACCGACTTGATAGTAACATTTAATCTTTTAACTCCTTGATGAAATCAATTGAGATTGATAACCTCAACACAACGGTTTCGGTTTAACCAACAAAATTAATCCCTCTTAAGTTTATTAACCACGACCGTGCATTAATAAACCGAAGTTACTTACTTGTGAAACTATCAACGATTAACCATCGGTTCGTTGATCGTTTCTAGTAATAATTAATATGTGAAACAAAACTAATTGATCCTTTAAGTAATGTTCAAAATATTAATATGAAATATGAATAGGAATTAATTAATACTCAAGGAAGAATATTAAAGAAGATGAATTCTACTATAGTTAATATCAAGATGTTAACTAATTGTCATCTTAGTAACCCTCCCCGATATTAACATAGAGGAAGGAATAGCTATTACTAAGACCAATGTCAAGATGTTAACTAATTGTCATCTTAGTAACACTCCCCAACATTGATATAGAAATAGTATTTAAAGGAAGAATTAATATTCAAGGAAAAGAATTTAAGAAAATAACTCACAACTTTAATAATCAACAAGCTTCAAGAGCAATACCAAGAAATGGAAGTTTAGCTCCATATTTGAAGACTAAACATGCTATAAAAATATAAAAGAAATACTATTCTAAACTGAGCTTAAGAGTATGGAAGAAGGGATTGGTTCATATGATGACAGCGGAGGAAATTCTGTCTTCGTTGGCTCCTCCTCTTTGTGGTCAACCTCCTCTTTGTCAACTTTTTCTTTTTCAACTTCCTTTGCTTGTAATTCCGGGCTACTCCTTAGCATGATGGCATTGACTTGTTGCCTTGGGTTTTGCTCAGTTTGGGAAGGGAGCCTACCCGAATCTCTTGCTTCAAGTCGATTTACAGCATTCAAAATTTGGCTAACTTGAGTTTCCAAATTTTGAATGCTTGACTTTGTTTCTTGTTGAAATTGTACCACGTTTTGTTGCAATGTGCCCATGGTAGTGGCAAGAGTTCGAATCATGTCTTCCGTGGACATACTCGATTGAGAAGGTGGGTTGGCTTGTTGAGGGTTTCCATACCTCAAGTTTGGATGATCCCTCAACTCGGGATGGTAGGAGTTTGAAAATGGGTCGTACCTCCTTTGTTGATGACCTTGGAAACCCAAGGCGTTGACTTGTTCTGCGTCTTCTTGAAGAGTTGGGCATGAGTCCGTGGGATGCCCTTGTTGTGTACAAATACCACAGACCTTGACTTCTTGGGTCTTGGACTTTAAAAGGAAATCCTTAACCAAAGAAGTCAAGCCGGCAACTTGACTCTCCAATGATGATGTCGATTCCGCAGCAGCAACTCTACGAGTTGAGGACCGCCCGTTGTAGTGTCTAGCGTTCTCGGCTAACTCCGAGATGAGATCTCTTGCTTGCGAAGGGGTTTTGTTGACAATGCCCCCTCCGCACGCTGCATTCACCATGCGGCGGTCTTGATCCACAAGACCATCATAAAAGTAGAGAATGAGGTCTTGTTCGGTGTATCCGTGATAGGGGCAACTTGCACATAGCTTTTTGAATCTCTCCCAATATTCATATAGGGATTCATCATCTTTTTGTTCAATGTTGCTTATTTTCTTCTTGAGTGATGATGAAATAGAAGCAGGGTAGTACCTGTCAAGAAAAGCCTTCTTCATTTGTGGCCATGTAGTGATACTTCCCGAAGGAAGATAGAAAAGCCAATCCTTCGCGGTGTCTTTTAGAGAGAAAGGAAAAGCCCTTAGCTTTATTTGTTCCTCGGATACGCCATTGGGGCACATGCTTGTGCACACAATATGGAATTCCCCCCGTAGGCCATGGAAAGAGGGAAGTAGATGAATGAGCCCAGATTTAAGCTCAAATGTGACCCCCGTATCAAGAGTCGGAAAAGTGATACATAGGGGTTGTTGATTTAGATTCGGAGCCGTGAGCTCCCTCAATGTTCTCGTCTCAAGAGCCATAGTGATTGGCTCTTCGGTCTCACTAGAATGAGAGCTAGCGCTTGATGATTCCTCCGAAGAAGTATTCGGAAATAAATTCCTAAACCTTTCGAAGGCTTGTTCCGTTTGGGGGTTTGTTTGGTAGATGATTTCGTTTATAGATCGGATTCTTACCATATACTCAAACAAAGCTCAGAAGAAATAGAAATCTTTATACTTCAACTATTTTTTTTCTTTTTCTTTAAAATGAAATAAAAAAAAAAATTGTCTTTCCCCGGCAACGACGCCAAATTTGACGTGCACTTTGTCACGGTGCGTCAAAATAAATTCAATACTAGCACTAATACGTAGTATAGTGAAGTAGAGTTCGTATCCACAGGGAAAGGAATAATTCTCTTTTTATGAACTAGTAAATAAAAGGGAAGTTTTGGTATTATTGGAATTTAATTAATTAAATACTAAGATGAAGGACTTATATGAGATTTAATTCAAAGATAAAAAGGACTTGGCATTGCTACTTTCCACTTGTTGATATATTTTAGTCGATCATTGTTATATCTATAACTTATCCCCTCTCGAATACTCAATCGAGGAGTATATCCAATTCCTATATACTTCTAAGCTCAATCTAGATAAGTTCTTTCTTGATATTTTCTTCATGTTTAGTCTCCAAATGAGGAGCTAAACTCTTCCATCTTGAATTTCGGATATTCAGTCTGCTTTTCATCTCAAAACTTGGTGGGCTTGGCGTGAGGGTTCATCTATATGGGCTAATTTTATGCATCTTAGATATAGCAGGAATGGAGATATGAGGCCAAGACCTTCAGATTCCGCTATATGGAAGCAGATTTGTAGAATTAATGATTTAGGGGAGGATAATATTGAAGTAAATGATCAGCAGGAACTTATCTGGTTGCCTGATTCAAGGGGTATCTTTACACTTGCTTCAGCTTATGATCTTGTGCGTGACACATCATTGTCTTTATTTTCATATAAACAAGCTTGGAATCCCTATCAAAAGTTGAACATTAGACTTTTCCTATGGAAATTCTTAAATCATTACCTCCCTTTTCCAGAAAATCTCAGGAGATTTTCTATTCAGATGGCTTCTCAATGCCCAATTTGTCTGAATGCAGAACAAACCGGTTCTCACTGTCTTTACTCCTGCATCAAGGTAAGAGTAATTTGGGATTATTTCATGGGTTTAATGTCTATTCATAAAACTAATAACCCAAATATTAGACAAATGTTTTTCTGCTGGTGGCTCTCGGGGAAGCAAAATACTTTGGAAGGGATTTTGAAAAATAATCTCCCAGGCATTATTACTTGGTTTATCTGGAAAGTTTATAATGACCTGATTTGGGAAGATAAAGTTTTTTATGTTGAGGCGATTATCTTCAAAATAAAGGATTATTGTCAGAATTGGATATCCACTTTGCCCAGGAAATATCTCACTGATGCAAATGATGATTTGATTCAAGAAGGTATTTTGCCAGTTTCAATTCACAGAAGCAGAACCAAAATTCTAATTTGGAAGAAGACGTACCCCTATAAGCTGAGACTCTCAGTTGATGCGGCTTTCAGAGAGGGGCGAGGTGCTGGCGGTGCGGTTCTTAGAGACGATGGCGGAAAAATAATTGCTGGCTTTTTCATGCCCCTTCGAGTGAAGACGGTACTTCAGGCGGAAGTGCAGGTAGCTCTTCGGGCGTTGGAATGGTGTGCTAGATCTGGATTTTTAGACTTTCAGCTGGAATCAGATTCTGAGATGACAATGAAGCTCTTGCAGAAGAAATCAAGGCCTCCAATCTATCTTCAGAGGACGGTTGATGAAGCGCACAGGCTCTGTCGGACCCTTCATGTCCGTACACAGCATATCTTCAGGGAAATGAATTTACTTTCACATGCTCTTGCTCAGCTTGGTCTTAATTCAGACATTTCTAATTGCTTTAACACTTCAACTTCCTTACCTAACAATATTTGCACTATAATTGATTTAGATATCAATGGGATCCCCTCTTTTAGGAAGTAGCTTTTTTGTTCTTTTGGAAAATTGGGTAAGGTCTGGTCCCCCCAATTTTTCTTCTTTTTATTGAGAGGTTTTGGTTTGGCCCCCTCTCTTTGTACTCTACTTTACTATTCAATAAAAAAAATGGCAAATGTCTCCCGGCATTTGCCCCACTGGATGCGGTGGTTTGCCTTCCGGGATAAAAAAAATGAATAATAGTTGAATAACATTTAATTGCTGATGTGCGTGATTACAGAGTAAGAGCTCGTTGATAAAAAGGATCGTGCTTTACATGGGTGCCGAACTAACGTATTTATTAGATAAATTTTACTCCTTCCCTAAGTCTTGCAACCGTGCGGCTATTTTTCCTCTACTTCTAAGTGATTGGACTTGTTGCTAGACTTCTCCTTTGGCCTTATCTCTAATTTGAAATATTCATTCATTGGTCACGTTGCATAGAGGGCTTCAGTAACCCCTTGGGCCAATCACTTCGCTCCCAACTGATCTAGGCCTGTTGGCTTATTCAAATAGATGTTTTCCTTGGGCCTAACGGTCACCACCTTAACAATTCAAATTCGTAATGATGACTATTTCTACAGGCGGATAAACTGTCACCATTACGAATGGGGGCAAATGTTAGGCCACGGAAAATAATTATTTGAATGGGCCAGCAGGCTTGGAGTTGGGAGCGAAGTGATCGGCCCAAGGGGTTACCAAAGCCCTCTATGCAACGTGAGCAATGAATGAATAATTAAAATTAGAGATAAGGCCAAAGGAGAAGTCTAGCAACAAGTCCAATCCTATGAAACACGGATACTTCGTTAGGGTACCGTATTGACGTATCGGAAACGTTCCCGTATCCGATACTCTCGGATACCCGTACCGTACGTTTCCGGGTCATATTTGCAATTTTTAAGAGTTTCCAATTTTTATGGTAATTATTTTTAAATTCCGGATATTCGTATCATGACAGATACACGTATCAACTTTAAAAAAATCTTCCATTTTTTTTAAAACACCCAAAACTTACATAATAAAATTCTTAAAAAGGAAAAGCTAAAAATAATTGTTACCTTGCTTTTATATGGTACACACAACTAATGGTCCTATTCCTAATTCCCTCATTGTCTTATCCCTAATTCTAATTATCCCTATAAATTAATAGCTCCAATCGGAAATATGTATTAGAACTTTTAAAATATTGTTTTTATCTTCATTATTCTAGAAACTTGAGTACTTGCACTTTTAAATGACTTATTGAGATTTTGAAAATATTTGTATTTCGACATGCACTAGTGTATATGAGATAAAATATAAATTTATTTCTAAGTATCTTAAAAATGCAAAATGATTCAATTTCGTGCATGAGTAGACGTCAGAGGATAATAAATGTATATTTTTTGAAAACAAAATTGTATTTTAAATATTTATAATACACCCCTATAACTTTTAGTATTTATCAATACACCTCCATAACTTTTGATATTTATAAAAATAAGCCCGTATCCGTATCCTACTTTTTTTTTGTCGTATCCCCGTTCCCATTTCCGCATTTCTGCGTTTTAGCGTATCCGTATCGGTGCTACATAGATCCAATCAGTTAGAAGTAGAGGAAAAATAGTCGCACGGTTGCAAGTCTTGGGGAAGGAGTAAAATATATCCAATAAATATGTTAGTTCGCAAACATACACTACACTAGGTAGCTAATTATCAATAATATTTAATTCTATTTTCAGCTTCAACATAATCAACCTCTAATATATCCATTCAAAAATAATAATATCAAGCTTGTAGGCTCCCTTTAAGCATGTATTGTCTTCGCAGCTCTCGTTCAGGCACAGTCGGTGTATCGTGGTCTGTGTTCATAACAAACCTATTTAGTAAAAGTTACGATTCCTAATAGGTTCACATAAGCCCACTAGATCATTAGCATTTAATCTAAATAATATTTCTACCAAATATTTCTATGGCAGATAATGTGTATCAGAGCCAAACCGATCCATGGTGTGGGCCCCCTTATGAAAAAATGATGACATGATTATAAAAATGACAATATCGAATTGATGAAAAAATGAATTACGGCACGATCCAGACGAAGTGTCTGGTCGTGAAAAGGGGTGTTAAATATCTCACACCGGAAAAGTTTGGATAAACCGTTTAATAAACAAAAAGCAATCGTCCGCAAACAGAAGAGGAGTTACCTTAGGGGCTTGTGTATCCACCCCCAATCCATGTACCTTTCCTGCCCCTTCCTATTTAATTACGTATGAGAGCGCTCAGACCTCAGTTACTAATATAAACAGATACGGGATAGAGGACCCCCCTCCTGTCGTAATCCCCTTTTGGGAATGACCAGCCCAAGAACCATATCCTCAAAAGGCACACTATAGGACACTGTATTAGTACAAATCATCATCAGTGAAATCCATTTAGCATTGAAACCAATTCTTTTCATAACATTCTCAAAAAACTCATTCAACTCTATCATAATCCTTGGTCATATCAATTTTAAGGGCAACGAAACCATTCGTACCCTGATTTTTACCCTTCAAAAAATGTTGAGTCTCGAAAGCAATCATAATAGAAATTTCAATGATTGACCTCCTGGAACAAACACACTTTGATTCTCTGTGATAATATCTTTCAATAGAAATTTCATTCTACTAGCAAGGATTTTCGCAAAGATTTTACGTAGTATATACTACATTACAAAGCGAAATTGATCTCGAATCCCCCATATCTTCCGGTCTATTCTTCTTTGGCACTAGAACTAGATTTGTTCTATTCATTACTGGAGAAACCTGTCCCGGCTCAAACGCTGATATACAAAAATTAACTACCTTCAGCCCCACAAAATATACCTCCTTGCCACTTGCATCGAAGACCAACATACGGAAGATTGACACATAGCTCTACTCCCTTTCACCTTGAGTACTCTCGCCTTAGGGAGTAGGGGACTCCTGATAGAGTATATGGACTCCGACCCCCGGTCTAATGACTATTGGGCCCAGACAGTGCATGGTTCAGTATGCTCAATAAATAGCATTTACATTATTGTACATGATTATTATTATTTAGGTGTTCTAGATTAATTGGGTCAGTCGGGCCCATATTAGAGGTCAAGACCAAGATTTTTCTTATATATATTGCCCTTGGGAGCTTGTAAATCCTAATCAATATTCAACTCATATTCAATATTACACTATTCCTTCATCTTCTTCTCAACTTATGGGCTCAAATCTCTCTTAAATTATATGTTTGAATACCCTATAATCCCCATCATTCACTTATTGAGTGAGCCTGTTCTATTTAAGTCAAGTTTGTCTAAATTTAATATGATTTATTTAAGTATGATTTGGCCAGTTTAAGTCTAAACTACTAATCTAGTATGTTTTGGAATAAAAACCAATTCAATTAAAATTATTTAGTTCTTATATTGTTTTATTTTTTAAAGAATTGAAACTTATCATTTGTAACAATGTAAGATTTTTCTCAAACACATCAATAATGGTAGTGGGTACGCAATAAAAATCAATAAATATATATGTAACGCTTTTCTTTTAAATTATCTTTGGATTGGGATAATGTTATGAGTTGGATGAAGTTTAAATAAGTTTTCACGAATGGTAAATTCATTTCAATTTTATCCTACAATTATTGCCTAGTAATTCTTCCAAAAAAAAAATTTATTGCCTAGTAACGTTACTTGAGGCAGATTTAAGAAATTTTACCACTCCTTCAATTCGATCATTTTTTCATATCACTCCATCCCTATATTATAAAATTATACTTATATAAATACAGGTAAAATTATGATATACATTTTTATAATAATTTCTCAACCACATCGACTTTTTTAAAATCAAATCATTTCCCTAAACAAAACGAAATATATTACTCCGTAATTGTTTGTGCTCATAATTCATAAGCAATGTTAATTATAAAAACCCAAATTTTAATACGTAGTATTTGAAGTTTATATGTTAGAACACAAAACGCGTACATTTGAATATATTTCTTTGAATCCACGCTTCATGCCACAAGATTGAAAAGTTATAAGTTCATCACAAGTTGCAACTCTAAGAAAATGACAACACAAGGTTGTAGTATGTATGACTTCCATAAATGCTCAAGGAACGATAATCTCTCATGAAATCCATGACTACACTCTTACTCAATGCCTTCTATATGATACACATTCATTTCTATACTCTTTTTGCACGGGACGGCATATATAGTTGCACATTTACTACACTCTTTTTTACATAACACATTTCTAATTATATTGCGGTTACATTATACTCCTACATGAATAGACGGATGTCCATTCTTATGAAATATTGAAATAATGACATTTTCATAAAGATGATAGATATATAATGTGAAATGTCATGTTATTCTTGTTACATGTCTTATTCTTTAAGGAAAAATAACTAAATGTCATTATGGCTTATCAGACGTAACATTTCTTATTCTTTAAGGGAAAAAAACTAAAATAGTATTGGCTTTTCATACACTATAGGAGTATTTATAATTTATCATCACAGATTAATGGTTGAATTAGTTGTGTGAACTTATAAATTACTACGATATACATAAGAGGAGATGATAAGAAAGACTACTTTGGTATAAGCATGAGCGTAGCTAGAGGATACAAGTCGTATTTACCCACACGGGTAGCTAAACGGTGGCTAAATGAGATTGTTATTGGATTGAGGTCTCAGGTTCAAAGGTTCAATTACCGACAGCATCAGCGCGAGAGTTTCATCTAATGTGATGGCCCCTTAGCTTGTGCACACTAGGTCTTCAACCTCAGTCCTCAGAAACTGTTTATTGAAATCATACTGTGACTTAATCCTCTATCATTCTATCGAGTCGGGGTGTGGGGACGCCTAGGTGGGTGATTCCACCTTTTGGATTGAGGATATAAATCTTATAACCACATGCTTCAACCTATCCCAATTGGGTTAAAAAATGGATTGATTCCTAAAAAATGTTTAAATTATATAAAAATATTGTTTTTACCAACCCATCGTTTATGGATGTTTATAGTTAATTGACTAGTTTTAGTCTCATACCAAATCAGATCTAACTATACTTTAAACAAACCAAAATAGATCAAATAAGACTAAACCCAACATCTGTAAAATACATATAGAATACACAACGCCAAAAAGTTACAATCCAGGCCAAGTAAGACATCATATATCTCCTTGCTACGTCACTGCAAGTAAGATAAACTCATCCTAAACTAGTTCACACTTTAAGTGATTATCAAATTATGATCATTTGTCTCAAAAAGTCAAAACCTGTGCCAATTGTACGTTATGGGGCCTCATTAAAGGTCCTTGGATTACATGCATAAACAATGCATACACAAAGTGAAACAAAACAAGGCGAAAATGGTAATAGATCAATTGCTACTAGATGTCATACATGAACACAACTACTATAGAACTTGTACTATATACATTGACTGCATTTATGTAATGAGGATGATGAAAAAAGCACTACTAATTGCCCACCACCCCAATTGAACAGCTCCCAACACTAAATGCCCATCATGGCCTTCTCTTGACACACCTCCAACTAAATTTCACCTCCATTCACACTTCAATTAAAGATTCTAAACAATTAAAAAAACTGAAAAAGAAAAAACACATCAAAGAGAAATAGAAGCTAGCCATAGTTGCCTGTATGATTTCCTGCCACCAAATGAAGAACACAACCAAAGGGGACTTTTTCTTCTGAGTCAATCTTTAATACCAGCAGCTAATTAATCAACTTTAACCAATCAAAGAACGAAAAGGGTATCCAAAAAATCTGAAATCTTGAAAAAAATTCCAAGAAATCGAAAAAAGAAACCATGGATTTCAGTTGTGCAGAGGGTTGGGACCAGAAGGGACCAATCGTTTCTGCACCCCATATCTCGGATCAATCTCCTCCGCGGAATCCGACGGCGGCGGCCGGAACGACGGGCAGCGGCGGATTATCTGCAATTGATAGCAGGCAGCTCCAGTCGCGGAAGTGGACCCCCCAGTCTTGAAATTCTTGCAGGGATGATAGAAATCCCGAACCTGGATTGTTGATGATGATGATGATGAACTGAACAGGAAGAGGAGAAATAAACCCATCATCAGAAAATTAAACCCAAACACCATTCTTGGCGATAAAAGCGAGATTCTCATTGTGGGTTTCCGATTTGTAGCAGAAAGAACGGATTTTGAATTGAACAATTCAAAGGCAGAGCTTATTAATTTCTTTCTATCTTTCTTCCTCTCTCTTAAGAATTAGAAATGTATATATAAACTGGGTTTGTATGATTGTATCTGTATATATATATGTATTCTGGGTTGACCGCAAAGCATTAGGAGAGGAACACGTACGCAATTCTCATCAAAATCGTCACGCGTAATGCTTGCAGAGTTTAACTTCTCATCAAGTTATATACTTCTGTCTGGCAATTAGTATGGTTTTATTAATTGCCGCTATTGGCCTACGCTCACAACTACGCTCAAATAGCGACTGAAATTTAAATATTTTCCAATAAAAAAATACTACCGAGTATGAATTTACATATAGGGCAGTAGAATAGTAGATTAGGGTGCAAAAGAAGTGGTATATTCTACCAACCGTTCTAAAAACCGGCCTAGTCGGCCTTAACTGTAAAGACCTGATCGGCTTAGTCGGCCAAAAAATCAGTCCATTCGTCCAAAAAATCGACTTAATCGGCGGCCTAGGACCTCCCCAACCGTCTGATTAGCGCCTAGCGAGTTTTAGAACAATGATTCTACCCCATATACGGTGTATGACATAAATCTCTTTTATCTGTTTAATAATCCACATTTTAGGGTCTTTAAAATAACAAAAAAAAATTTAAAAGTATTTAAGACAGTAGTCAGGGTATCAAGTAGTTAACCGAATCACATATTGCGGCCGCAATACTCCAATCGCGGGCTGCGGCGCAACCGCAACTGGCCGTTATATCAGTGTTCTTTCGAATCGCACACGAAACTTACAACGAAACTGTAACGAGTCCGCATCACACCGCATCCGGACGCAACCAGCTGCAACGGCACCACAACATCATCGTCCTATCTTGTGCGAAATTGAAAATATTCTTAAGCTTAAGCTAACTCTTCCCCGCAGCGGGCGCAATACACATCGCAATTGCCGCATTAACCGCAATCACGATAACGACAATTGTCACATAAGCCGCAATCGTGATAACCGCAATCGCTATTTAAAACGTAGTTAATCATGTAATAGTTTAGTTAATGATTAGAACATTATCCTCTTAAAATTTGGGACATCTTTGATTTTTTTTATAATTGTCTATTTCTAAAAATACTGTCATATACTCCGTACTTTTTTGTTTTATTTTAAGGATGCTAGGTTGAAAATTGATAGGAAACGTTGATTCTAAAAATTGAAACTTCTCACGGCATGTTTGTAATGTTATTTTTCATTTTCTTGACTATAGTTCAACTTTTTTTAATAGAGTAATTTTAGTTTGCATCTCATTTTACCATCCAAATTGGATTTTGCATTCCGCTTTTAAAAATCTTTATTTTTGCACCCCAACCTCGTATGAAAAGACAAAAATGTCTCTCAAGCAGGAATATGTTGAAGGCCAACAAAATTATTAATGAAGTAACATTTTTGTCTTTTCATATGGGGTTGGGGTGCAAACAAAGTTTTTTAAAAACAGGGTGCAAAGTCCGATTTGGACAATAAAAAATGGGGTGCAAACTCAAATTACTCCTTTTTTAATTGATCCATAAAAATACATAGTGTGTTAAGAGCAGTGATTCCATCTTTTGTTAACGAGAGTGACACATGTTCTTAATATAACATTTTATTGTTTTAATTCTATCGGTGTAGGATTATATTTCAACATAATGTAAATCTGCTTTGGTGTAGGTTAGGTAGAAAATATTTTTTAGTATGGAGTATTCAATCATAAACTTTCATATTTTACCTCTAAAATCTAACATGCCAACATTATAAATAAGGAAGAAATAAATTAATAAAACTTGCTCTTACATTTCATATTTTACCTCTAATATCTAACATGTGAAAATTACCGGGAACAAACAAAACTCAATTGCTCTAATATTTAAAAAGTGAAGGATAATTATTATTATTGAAACATCTTGAAAGCGTGAAAGGTTATACATATTTATTACTCCGTATATATCATACACAATATTTATTATGATAGTTGTTAATTTTTCTCTTAAAACGAAATTTAACTATAATAGTCTGGCATATATGATACCGTTTAATTTGATTTATAGATAGCATGTACTATATGTTCTCCTGCATGTGAACTGGTTTAGTTTTGAAGAATTATTATGCCTGAAATCTGTTTATAATATTGTTTTCTAATTCAAACTCCGTTACATATGCTATTGTTTGTGAATGACCTTTGAGAATATATAGTTGTACACCACACAAGTAATGCAATAGGTAACATAATAATAATATTTTAGAATAAAATAAGTTACAACCTCGTTAAAATAAGCAGCACTAGCTAGCTGCAAAACACATAAATATGTACAATTTTTTTGAAAGGTACAAAAGTATTGATAACATTAAAATTGATTATTTAATTTGCTGAATGTATTTAAGTTACGAAAGTTATTGGCACGGATTTGGCACTACAAAAAATATGGGATTGACACGGATTTGGCACGGATTTATCGTTGATTTCGTGCCAAATAACTCGTGTCAAAATGTTTTTTGTTCGAATTTGGCATATCCCTGCCAAATCCTTAATGAATTTTTTTATATCTCTGTCAAAAATCTATGTCAAGCCCGTATATTTTTGTAGTGTATGAATGAATTGGAACGAGGAAATTGAATTGGTTGACATGTGAATGTTGTCTTCTCAATAAATTTGAGAAAATACTTTCAACTTTATATATTTTAATTATTACTCATTTTGCGTTACAACCAATTTAGTGTTTAATAAAAATATAAGTTGGAAGCTGATAGCATAAAACTAGATTACTAGCTAAATGGCTGATAGCCCTATTCTAGCTCTGTTAATTTGAAGGCAGAACTATTTTCAATTCACTCCGTGGAACTAGTCTTGTTTGTTGTTAACTTGTTATTATCTCCTCTTTATTTAATTTGTCAAATAATCTACGTAGTATTTTAAAGCGTCTTATGTCATAGACTTGAAGATAGATTAATAATTATGAGTTGACTTCTTACAAACAACAAATGCAAATAATTTAAACATGAATAAGTCCAAAATAAGTTTACTTCACTTTATTTATGTCCAATGTTTGAAATGCCGTGAATACATAATTTAGTTAAGATATATTCCTACGTACACAATTTTGAACTTTTTTACTTGGGAGAGGAATATGTGAATGTAGTGATGGCCCGGTTACGGTCAGCCCGGGAACCGGCCCGGAGGGGTTGGGCGGGGCGGTTCTGGGCTACCCTATCTTTTGGTACCGGTCGGGCCGGGCCTTTTTTTTTCAATGTTTTTTGTTTTTCCCGGGTTGGGCTGGGTGTTTGGAGGGGGGGGGGGGGGGTTAGGGATGGGGGGGGTCGGGAGTTAACTAGAAAAGCAAAAAAAAAATGAACAGGCTCGGGGACTGGCCCGAGACCGGCCCGGACCCGGTGGAATCCCGGGCCGGTTCCGGGCCCGTAGTCAAACCCAAAAAGCGTGTCACTTGTCTCTGTTAGACATTTCAATTAAAAAAAATCATTCATATTTTAGGAAATAGTTGACACTCTTAAATGATAAATTTATCATCAAATATTAAAAATAACACGCTCATAAGTCCATCTAAGCCACTTATCATAATGTACTTAAATTATTGTATATAGTTATTTTTTAAACAAATCTTATGAACCAAGTGGCTTATTATCGCCGATAACAACTCTAATGATGTTTTTAGTTGGACTGAAATTTGTTTGTCTAGCCTAAATTGGTCTATTTTAATCTGGTAGATATCTTTCTTATGTCTATTTTATAATTGTCGAAGGTTAGTTTGTCATATTTTGTTCTGATATATTATGGTTTCCTTAAATCTAGTTTGATCTGATCTGATTCGATCGATTAGAACTGTTTAAATCTGATATAATCTAATCTGGGGCCATTTAGTCTTAAGTGAGACCAAGACTCTCATTTAAACCAAGGATTAATGAGTGGGTAATTCTATTGGTTAGGATAGGGTGGAAACGGGCGGATTTCGATACCGACCGGCTAGTTTTGAAGGCCTTTTTAAAATTGGTAATTCTGTTTTCGAACCGATTTCGATTGACTAGCCAGTCTCTTTTGTTTTTTCAGAAAAAAACAAAAATTATACTCGGTATATTACAAATGTAAACATGTATGCAGTATATGCTTTATAATAAATTTATTTATTAGAGTTAGCTAAATATAACTTAACACCAAATGTTATAAGCCCCACCCAACGACTATAATATAAATGACAAACGCATTTTAAAAATACTACGTAGTAATAAAGAATAATCAAATGTACAAACAAAAGTCATTTGTTAAATCATGTTTTCGAAATTGCATACATTTTTAATAATAAAGATGATTTGCAATTCAATTAAAGTTGTCTGTATTTTTTTTATAGTTGTACAAAAATAAAAGCTAACGTATTCTTTTTAATAGTTCTACAAATTATACAAGATCTATTCATCGTCACTGTCACTTGTTTCATCGGTGGTGGTTTCCTCATTGCCAATATTATGACCTCGTTTGTTTTTCGGCGGATTGATACCTACTAGCTGCAAAATGAAGTGTTTCTAGTTACAAAAAAAGAGCGTTTTGTGTAAACCACGGTTATCCAAACAGAGGCTATATTCATGTCTTGCATATGATGTCTGGCTTTTGTTGGGAATAACAGGATCGTGCTAATATGAGAGAAAAACACTTCTATTACTTTCAAGAATAGAAAGAAGAGACATACAAGCTCTAACTAAAAAACTCTCAAAACAACACCTCACATATCTCTCAAGGATATTCACAACTCTTCTTGGTTGTGCTATGATGATCTATTCTAATTTTCTTGATGATAGAAAGACTCTCCAAGCTCTCTATTTATAGCACCAAAACTAGGTAGTATGAAGGTGGGAGGAAGATGTGTTGAAGCTAGGAGGAAGCTTCAATGGAACATGAGGAAGCTTCAATGGTGGTTGAGGAAGCTCCCCTTGTCATTCTTGCACATGGAGGAAGCTTCATGGAAGCTATGAATTGGATTCTTCAATTTGCTTGTACTTGGATATGACCTGGAAATTGAATTCTTCAATTCTCCCCTTCCAGGCATATTCAAAACAAGCATCTCGACTATGTCTCTGCACAGCTCTAGCTTATCCCGTGTCACCACCTTCGTCAGCATGTCTGATGGATTCTCCTTTGTATTGATCTTCACTAGTCTCAACAATTGTTGATCAATCGTCTCCCGTATCCAGTGATACCGAATGTCAATATGCTTTGTACGAGAATGGTACATGGAGTTCTTGCTCAAGTCTAGAGCACTCTGACTGTCACAATGTACCTTATACTCTTTCTGCTGGATCCCAAGTTCTTGGAGAAAGCGCTTTAGCCACAACATTTCCTTACCTGCTTCAGCGGCAGCAATGTATTCTGCTTCTGTTGTAGATAAAGCGACACACTTCTGCAATCTTGATTGCCAAGAAACGGCTCCCCTGCAAAAGTGTAAATATATCCTGAAGTAGACTTTCTACTATCAGTATCTCCGGCCATATCAGCATCTGTGTAGCCTTCCAAGACTGGATCAACTCCTCCGTAACAAAGACATAACTTCGTGGTACCTTTCAAGTACCTGAGAATCCATTTGACTGCCTCCCCATGCTCCTTCCCGGGGTTAGAGAGAAAACGACTCATTGTACCCACTGCTTGTGCGATGTCTGGCCTTGTGCATACCATGGCGTACATCAAACTCCCAACTGCTGAAGAATATGGAACTGCTGACATCTCCCCGATCTCTTCCTTGGATGTAGGGCATGTTCTTTTGCTCAACTTGAAGTGATTCGCAAGTGGAACACTTACTGGCTTGGCATCATTCATGTTGAATCTCTCAAGTACCCGTTCAATGTACTTCTCCTGAGATAGCCATAACTTGCGATTCTTCCTGTCTCGAGTGATCTGCATCCCAAGAATTTGTTGAGCCGGTCCTAAGTCTTTCATATCAAAAGACTTAGAGAGTTCTTTCTTCAGTTGGTTTATCTTCATTGCATCTTTCCCAACGATCAACATGTCGTCTACATATAGTAGAAGAGCAATGAAGGTACCGTCTGGAAGTTTCTTGATGTATACACACTCATCTGCAGTAGTCTTCTTGTAGCCTTGACTCTTCATGCATGAGTCAAACTTCTTATTCCACTGCCTTGGTGCCTGCTTCAAGCCATACAAACTTTTAGATAACTTACACACAAAGTTATCATTTGAGTTCTCAAAACCTTCCGGCTGCTGCATGCAGATTTCTTCTTTCAAATCTCCGTGAAGAAATGCTGTCTTCACATCCATCTGTTCAAGCTCCAAGTTCATACTTGCTGCCAAGCCAAGTATAACTCGGATTGAGGTCATCTTGACAACTGGTGCAAAGATCTCATCAAAGTCAATTCCTTTCTTCTGCTGGAACCCTTTGTCAACCAACCGAGCTTTGTGTTTCACCACTTGTCCGCTTGCATCCTTCTTCAGCTTGAACACCCATTTGTTCCTTAGTGCCTTCTTTCCTTTAGGAAGTTCTACGATCTCATAAGTTCGATTTTTCTGCAGAGATTCTAACTCATCCTGCATTGCTATAAGCCATTTTTCTTTATCCTTATGAGATACAGCTTCTTGAAAACTCTCCGGTTCTCCATCTTCAGTTAACAAAAGATATTCGGATGATGTGTACCTTGTCGATGGTATATGCCCTCGTTCAGATCTACGAACAGTAGGAACCATCTGAGAAGAGCTACCATCATCTGTGTCTGGCGGGGTGGATTGTGTCTCCCCTTGCTCTGCACTATCTTCTGTCTCCTCGTCTTCTTCTGCTTCTGAGTTATCTTCATGCACTTTGTCCTCTTCTGGCTGGTACTTCATTTGAAACATGAACACCCTCATTTGACTTCCGAGACATTGTGGATTTTTCAATGTCTTCTATTGTCAAATCTTCGTGGAACACAACATCCCTACTTCTGAACACCTTTTTCTCCTTAGGATCCCATAGCCTGTATCCAAACTCTTCATTTCCATAGCCAACGAAAATGCATGGGATAGTTCTTGCATCGAGCTTCTGCCTGAGCTCTTTGGATACATGTGCATACGATGAACAACCAAATACTCTAAGATGTGAGTATGTAGGATCCTTACCTGTCCATAGCCTCTCTGGAACTTCAAAGTTCAGTGGTACTGAAGGTGATCGGTTGATAAGATAGCATGCGGTGTTGACTGCTTCTCCCCAGAATGACTTCGGAAGTTTAGCCATATTCAGCATGCTCCGGACACGCTCCATGATAGTCCGGTTCATTCTTTCAGAAACGCCGTTGTGCTGAGGGGTGCGTGGTACTGTCTTCTCATGTCGAATGCCATATTCTCTACAATATGCATTGAACGCCTTGGAAGTATACTCGCCTCCATTATCTGATCGAAGACATTTCAGCTTCTTTCCCGTTTCACGTTCCACCAAGACGTGAAATGTCTTGAAGTACTCAAATACCTGATCCTTCGTAATAAGGAAATACACCCACACTTTCCGAGAAGCATCATCGATAAAAGTCAGAAAAAATCTGCTTCCACCGATTGATTCCACCTCGAAAGGACCACAGACATCGGAGTGTACCAAACTTAACAACTCCGATCTTTTAGTTGAAGTAGAATTAAATGATACTCTGTGTTGCTTACCAAACAGACAATGACTGCAAGGACTCAGTGCAGCGTTCTTGTCGATGTTGATAAGGTTCTTCTTCATCAAGGTAGTCAACCCTTTCTCACCGATGTGGCCGAGCCTCAGATGCCACAGATTCTGAGTAGTCTCCTCAGCAATATTGAGGCTATCCGTACAAATCCTCAAATGAGTTTTGTACAATGTGCCACAAACATGTCCTCGAGCGATTGTCAAAACGCCCTTTGACATTTTCCAGGTGCCTCTGTTGAAGTGGTTTTCATATCCCTGTTCGTCAAGACATACCACTGACAGGAGATTGAGACGAAGGTCTGGAACATGTCTGACATCCTTCAAAATGATTGTGCTCCCAGAACTCGTCTTTATTTGTACATCACCAATTCCAGCTATTCCAGAAGAACTGGAATTACCCATCTTCACTGCTCCAAAGTCTCCAGCTTTGTAAGTTGTGAAGTAGTACTTGTGGGGAGTAACATGGTAGGATGCTGCAGTATCTACCACCCATTCAGTGTCCTCTCTTGAGACGTGAAGGCATGTTTCATCATTGGCAGTACAATATGCCACATCACCTGAGATTGTGATGAGCGCTTCACCACCCTTGTTCTTCGCTTGAGAATTGCTCTTGCCTCGCTCCTCTAGCAATTTGTAGCAATTCTTCTTCATGTGACCCTCTATACCGCAATAGTGGCAAGTATAAGAAGGTTTCCGGCCATCTGATGATCTCCCCCGACTTTTGCCTCTGCTTTGCCATTTCCCTCTACTGTTTCTTTGTTGTTTTCCTTGTGATCTTCCTTTATTCTCCGTCACAAGGGCATGAGTCTCATCTGTGCTCATGTCTTTCCTTCTTGCCTCCTCATTGAACAGTGCATCCTTGACCACAGACATGGTAAGTTTGCCATCTGGAGCTGAGTTGCTGAGAGTAACAACTAGTGTCTCCCAACTATCAGGAAGGGAACTAAGAAGTAGTAGAGATTGCATTTCATCTCCAAGTGGCATTTTTACACAAGATAGTTGATTTACCAGACTCTGAAATTGACTAGTATGTTCAGCAACAGAAGTTCCACTTTTGAGCTTCATATTGACAAGACGCCTCATCAGTAAGGCTTTGTTCCTAGCGGTCTTGGCCTGGTACATATCTTCTAACTTCTTCCAAAGGGCATAAGCGTCGGTCTCTTGTGCAACATGGTGGAAGACACTATGGTCAATCCATTGTCGGATTTGACCAATAGTTTTTCTATTAATTTTCTTCCACTCCGTTGACTTGGCCGGGTCAGGATTAATACCTTTCATCTCTACTGGATCAAAAAGGTCTTTACAGCTAAGGAAATCTTCCATCCGAGGTTTCCATAGCGTGTAGTTGGTAGCCGTGAGCATAATCATAGCTCCGGAAGATGAAGTTGACTCGTCAAAGGTCATTTTCACCTTCTAATTAATTTTGATTTTCTGTTTCAGAAAAATCGGAGCCGAATTTCGACACACGGGCAGCACCGTTGCGTCCGGAACGGCCGAAAGTGGTGGGTAGGCACTTTCGGGGTCAAAATACAATTTTCGAAAAATTATAGGTGGAAATTATAATTTTCCAAAAATTGAGGGACCAAACTGCAAATTTTCAAAATTACAAACTGACCAGTGACGTGGCAGATGACGTGGCAGTGACGTGGCGGTGACTGGGCGATGACGCGGCAGCTGACTGGGCGCTGGTGAAAGTTGGCAGTTGACTGGTGACGTGGCGGCTGACTGTGCTGGGACTGCACATGTGGCGCTGACGTGGCGCTGACGCAGCTCTGGCTGGCTGATGACGTCAGCGATGACGTCAGCTGTCTTCAACCTCTGTCTGCGCGTGATGACATCAGCATGACGCAGGCAGTTTTTGGTCGGCGTTTGGCGGCGCGTACGGCAGCTTCCGGTGGCCAAAAAAATCCCCAAAAATACCAGTTTTCTCGTCTCGACGAGACGAATCCAACGGTATATTCAGATTGCAATTCCGAGCAATACTGAAAAACTCGATTTTTCAGACAGTAGAATTTTATCTGAAAAAATCTGGGAAAAGTATCAAAAGCTCAACCAGGCTCTGATACCACTTGTTGGGAATAACAGGATCGTGCTAATATGAGAGAAAAATACTTCTATTACTTTCAAGAATAGAAAGAAGAGACATACAAGCTCTAACTAAAAAACTCTCAAAACAACACCTCACATATCTCTCAAGGATATTCACAACTCTTCTTGGTTGTGCTATGATGATCTATTCTAATTTTCTTGATGATAGAAAGACTCTCCAAGCTCTCTATTTATAGCACCAAAACTAGGTAGTATGAAGGTGGGAGGAAGATGTGTTGAAGCTAGGAGGAAGCTTCAATGGAACATGAGGAAGCTTCAATGGTGATTGAAGAAGCTCCCCTTGTCATTCTTGCACATGGAGGAAGCTTCATGGAAGCTATGAATTGAATTCTTCAGCTTTGACCAGCCATGGAAATAAATTAAATGAGCGTTTGAAGTGACTTTGCGCCCAATTGAGTCATGTAATGGGAAAACATTTTCATATTATGCATTAAGTTTACTCAATAAATGTCCAATAAATAGCTTACGTTGTAAAATTTCTCTTAAATATCAATAAAGTTGTGTTTGTACAATTGTACATAGGTTAAATTTCATTGCTAGAAAGTAACATTTATTGCTAAGTTGCTAACGATACATACCTTTAACAACATCAAAAACTAGAACAATTGTGTGTCATCCTCACAAAACTAGCAACATGGTCCTTGATTAACAATAGAGGTGTTTGGAACTACTTCTGTTTCTGCTTCTTTTTTAAAGCAGAAGTAGAATTAGAATCAGATTTCAGAAGTTGGTACCCCAGCTTCTAAAAAACTAATTCTGGGAGTAAATTAGAGCACCAGAAGTGCTTCTAGAATTTCACACAAACACTTCAACTTCTACTTCTGCTCCTTGAAGGAGCAGAATCAATTTTGAAAATCAGATCCAAACACCCCTATATGTAGATTGTAGACGAGCAAAAACAAAACAACAATTCGTAAACACGGGTCGCTCCATCCATGAACACCTTTGGGAGCATATACACCAAACATTTTTGTTTTAACAAAACTACCTATGACATTAATACATTATATGATGTCTCACTTGCACTCAGGGGCGGACCGTAGTACAGACCCAAGGGGGCTGCCGCCCCCCCAACAATTTTTTTTAGTATATATATATACAAAATTTTTATTTTAACCCCTCCAACATTTAATTCTCGCCCCTCCAAGAAAAATTTTGAACCCCCCAAAAAATATTTTCTCCCCCAAAGCATAGCCCACTCGCAGAAACCCAACTTTTAAGAGCCTAAAAAAATAGAAATTTTACAAGTAATATTATATCAACTCACTCCAAAATTTATTCCCCATTAACCCAACCCAAAATCTAATCCCAGCCCACCGCCCAGACCAAACTAATGAAAAACATGCGCACCTAGAAGAAAGAAATGGAAAGATCGATTATTTTTAAATGATTGTCCTTATGCCTACTATGTTCATTGCTTAGCACATCAGTTGCAATTAGCATTGGTTGCTGCTTCTAGAGAGGTGAAATATGTGCACAATTTTTTCATCGATTCAGTCTTTATTATTAAGGTACTAACTTTAACTATTTTGTAATAATATATTTGTCTCTTCTTCTATTATAATGCTTCATTTAATTACTACTCCGTATTATATTAAGGTTATAACTTATAATAATAATCGCCTAGATTTTTTTTGTTTAAATTATCGCCCCCCCCAATATCAATTTCCTGGGTCCGCCCCTGCTTGCACTGAAATAGATGATATTGCTATTTAATTATGAGTAGACATTGACAATTCAAGTAATCATATCCCATTACAACGTTGGTATTGCAAATTATACTTTCAATGCGGAAAATGACACAAGAAACAGACTCGTAATGACTTGAAATGACCCGTAATTATTAAGGTTATGGGACATGAACGTCGAGGAGGAGATTGTCAAACCTGATTATGTATGACTAATCCATGACGACTAATGACAGCTACATCTTAAGTTTGGCTTAAATTCAAAGTTTGACGAACCAAATGTACCCAACCTTTGAACAACATTTATTGCTTATAAACACATTCATTTCATGATATACAAGTAATACAACAAAAATTAAAGTAAATACAAAGAACTAAAATTTTATAATACAAGAAGTTAAAAAAATACTACGAAAAAGATAGTGTGTCGCACTTCACTTCCCCAGTAGATGACGGGTGCGCTGATTGGCGCCTTTTACTCGAGAGTTCAATTCATCCACGTCTGTTTCTAGATGGTCTAGAGCGTTGTTTTGCCTGGATTTATAATTCAAGTCAAGATTGAAGCTTCTTATTTTGAGGGCAAAAAACTAGGGATGTAACAAAGTTGCTTGTAAAGAAAAGAGAGTATCCAAAATAGGAGTAAAAATAATGTAAAGAATAGTCTAGTGCACATCGCCGTCCCCACAAGGCGAGGACCGAGGAAGGGTCACACCACAAGAGTGTATAAGGAGCAAGTACAAGAAATCGCTCTAAAGATTTGATCCCGTGACCTCTCAGTCACAAAGCAACACCATAACCGATGTGCCAGTGCCCTTCTGGAAATACCAAATAAGAATTCTATATTTTTCCTTAAATATAAGCACATACGGTTATGCTTGGAAAATAACGCGGAATATGACATTAATACCTTTATATTAATATTGGGTAATGTTAAAATGTGATAGTATGATTGTAGGAGGGAAGAACGGAGTGACTGACCTGTCAAGTTCACTGCCCATATCAGTAGCCATTCCCTTTAGTTCACCCAATATACCACTAAGCTCCGAGAGCGCATCGTCTTGTTTTGCCTTCTCCATCTCAACTGTCTGTAACGCGTTCGTTGGTTCACAAGGAGGTGTTGTGGGTGCTGATTTCCCCTTCACATTCAAACCCAACTTCTCCCTTTGTTCTTTCCTACTTTGCTTTGCTTTGTAGTTGTCGTCTGAAAAGCCAAGATAATAAAAAACAATTACTACAAAATGCAATACGCCTTCTTAAAAATTAGCAGAAAGTATGGGGATAAACAATGGTTCCAACTTCCGAGTCATTTTACTTATCTATTCCCAATATGCGAAGAGTAAAAAATCTTAATATATGTATATAAACTTCAAAAATATTAACAATAAATAATTTTCTTTTAGATTTTCAGAACAAACCGAACATAAGAAAATCACATTTCTTTGCATCTCCCCCTTTACTAGTACTTTTGAAATCCAAACATATCCTAAGAGATTTGGATACAAGAAACTGAAGAAAGTGTAAAAACCTTTTGAGGTCAAGGGCCCTGTGATATCCTTAGTCTTCTTTGGCTTCCATGGCTTAGAGAACATGCCACCAAGACTATTCAGTAACTTCTCCCCCTGCAATATACACCTATGTCCACCATTAAAATGCCATTTAAGTGAAGTTGATAACAAACAAGGGGTTCTCTAAGTAGCACTAGGAGGTAGATTAGGCATCGAGGTCTAACACCATATTGGAAGTTTCATATGAGAACTACCCTTGTGATAAGCACTTATTGTAATGTGAGCACTTTCACTCCCTGTTAAGAGTTGGGATTCCATCTTAAAAGGCCAAGCAGATAGATGAGGGGCAGTCTCTTAATATAACACTTTCTTAATTCCCAATTTTATGGTGCGGCCGTGTGGGACTTTAACACTCCCCAGCATCCAAATTAACATCAACGCTACATAAACTGAGTGACTCAACTACTGTTAATGATTTGCTTTTGGATCAGTGGAACAAGAACTTATGGTTTCATGGTGCAAATAAATCATTTCTATTTGAATAAGGCAAAAATATGTCAGTGCCAGAGTATTAGTCTAACCTAAAAAACTAGCAGCAAGTACATTCCTAACGTGGGATAGTTTAAAAGATAACATAACCCATCCCCACATATAAGTGTGGATGCAAAACCAATTTGCAACATGGGATATAATGAACTCATACAAACCAAATGCATCAGCCAGATACCACAAAAAGATCAATTATATAAACAAGTATGATCATCATCAAGTCATAGCTAATAACTTCATTAAAAAGATAAAATGAAAAAAGGGAATAGGCGAACCTTGCTCAAATCACGGTCCATCTCAACAGCCATCTCATGAGTCCTATGAATCTGCTCCCCCTGCTGATGCAACATCTCAAGGGTCCTAGCCCCATCCTGTCTAATATCCTCCGCAATCTTGAGGCAGTTGCTAACGGATTTGGTGGTCTCCTCAGCCTGGTTCACCGCATAGTTTTCCAGCTCTTGCACAGTCATGCTGTCCAGTGCTGGCTCTGAAGATGTTCTCCTGCCAGCTGTAATGGTAGAAGCATTGCTAGCTGGCTTGGGTTCAGAATGCAAAGGGCTTGCATTCGCAGAAGCCGGCGGCTTTTTTCCAAAGCCAAACATTGAACTCCAACTACTACTACCTATCAAGAACAATTATCCTTCCTGAAAACGAAAGGAAAATCAAATTCTTTTTTACAAATTTAAGTCAAAGACGCCAAATATCATTTATGACATTTTCAAAAGCTAGACAACAAGATGAGGATAAACCAATTATATTAAGTGTATAATATAAATATGAGTAGTTGTCTGATATGGTATTAATAGGGCATCCTACAATTCTAATTTAGATTAAAATTGTGAATAACGTTTACTATATAGGGCTAAATTTAATAATAGAGTTTTTTGTCCTGAATAGGATTAAATTGTTCCTAAAATTCTTAAATAAGAATATGTATAATTTTATTCTCTAAATGGGATCATCTTTTCCCCTCTTTTCTTCTTCTTCTTCTTTTTCTTTTTCTTTTATATTTTTATCCTTATATATAAAAATTACTTTATCCTTTTTATTTTATCTTTTATGTGTATATTCATCTATTTTATATTATCTTTTTTATAATAGCTTATCTTTTTTATCTTTGTTTCCTTTCTTTTCTTTTGGATGATATCATGTATCGATTCATGTTAGCCGACCCCAATATCGTTTGGGACTAAGGTTTGGATGTTGTTGTTGTTGTTATTCTCTAAATGGGACTAGATTACCCATTTACCCCTGTTTGATTGTTTTTCGTTGCACACGTTCACTCTTCTTTCTCCCCTTCCCTGCGCATCTTATTATTTGTCTCCCTTGCGCATCATTTGTGCATCATTTGCATCTGGCTGCTGGTGCACACCTTCTCCATCTGCCGCATATCCTCTTCTCTTCTCCCTCATACAGGAGACACAAAACATAGAAGCACAGTAATAGCCATCTCCTCCGTCTTCAGAAAGTTCGCCGCCATCGCTCGCCGCCGTCGCTCGGTTGTTCTTCTTCACAGGTCTGCTTTTTCTCCGATTTTCTCCATGTCCTTCCTCCCCTCTTCTCTAGTTCTCTCTTCCTCTTCTATTAACTCTTCTATTAAGTTACATATGCTAATTGAAACAAAAAATGCCAGATTGAACTCTGAAAATGTCTTTAAAAGTGGCATTCTTATTCTTCAAAAAACTTGTTTGACCCTTTGAAAATGCCACTAAGATGACATTCTCGATTTTTGTTGGCATTTTGATACAAAAAATTGGCATTTGCACTGACAACGACCAGATCTAGAACTGTGGAAGACATATTTGCAGCGGCGATGTAGGATTTGTTGCGGCGGTGGCCGGACCTGCAAGGGCAGTGGCCGACAGATGGCAGAGGATAGATTCGGTTACATCTCCGGTGATTCCAGCCAAATCTGAAGCGGCGATGGTCAGATCTGTAAGGCGGTGGTTGGATCTGCAGTGGCGGCCAATTTTGAGGCGGCGGCGATGTCCGGCGACCGGCAGCAACCGGCAGCAACCAACGGAGGCCGTCGATCGGCGGCAGTCCAGCATTCTGGTCGGTGGCATTATTTTCAGGCTTCACAGGGCATTCTTGTCCAATTGTAAATAATAACTCATATTGAGGGGATTTTTAAACTTTAGTCCTATTTTGACAATTAAAGATAGATTTACTCCTATTTGGGTAAATACCCCTTAATAATACCCTAAAAGTTATGGTTGTAATACCCTAATTCCTGACATGGAACTTCTAATATTTATATACCTGTAATTTTTTGTTTGAAATTATCCTTGATCCCTGTAGATGAATTGTTGATGACTAATTTGCCTGGAGAGGTGCTATAATGTAAGAAATGTAAACGTGAAGCGTAAATAACAATTCAAGGAATATAAGAACATACAGGTATGGATGAATTAATGTTTCAATCCGAGATTCCGTCACAAAATAGCAAACAAAAATCTGTCTTTCTGTAAAGATGAAGAAAAGAAAGTGAAACATTAAGAAGAATGGAAATAGATGGCGCATATGAGAAATCTCTTACCTCAAAATCGCAAACAAATGAGGGGATTCTGATTTCTGGAAGATAACGTGTGGAAAAGTTCATGGGTTTTTTCTTCATTTTTGTATATGGAAGAACACATTGAAGGTGCAGCGAAACTCTGGGAAAATACGTTGCCGTTGGTAACTGACTCATGAAACCCGTAACAATTAAAAAAGGTATTTCTACGAGTAGGTGGTAATAAACAATCAAATCATTTATGCTCGATTCGTGATTCGAATTCGTATAAGACGATTCGAATTCAGAAAATTCAAATACAAATACAAATATGAATATTAAATTTGATTCGATTTATTATCAAATACAAATAAGAATATCAGTGTATTTGATTCGAATATTAATCAAATATATTCGATTAATAGTAGTGATAATATTAATAATAAAATTAATAATAATAATAGTAATAACACTATAATAACTTTTAAAAGATAGCAATACCCTAAAGTGTAGTTCATATATACATTTACGCATACAGATTCTAAGTCCATTTGTAATAAATCAAAGTATAAATACGAATACAAATCGGATTTTTGGTTCAAATGCCTTTCATATACAATACAAATAACTATGTATTCGATTCGCAGAATAAAAATAGAGTCGTCTGACTTTGATATATACAATTATCAACTTATTTCACACATTATAAGTGTAATTTCTAATATGTGTGTGTTAGTGTTTATTTCAAAAGTTTGAAATATATTTATATTTAAAAATGCATAATCTAAAAATGCATTGATCCATTGAATTTAAATTCTAATATAAAAGCACATATTAAATCATAGCGTACATTTGCAACATAAAAAAATATAAGAAAATTTAATTTTAAGTGATATTTGACTAATATATAACCTATGCTCAAATCTATTCGATTATCGTATAAGATTCGTTAACTATTTGTATTGTTAAACAAATACAAATACAAATCAAAATTAATATTCGTTTCATATTTGAATTCGAATTCGTATTCGAAAAAATTAAACAAATACAAAATCCTACTATTCGACTCGATTCGGTTCGTATACAACCCTATCTACGAGTACGGATATTTTACTAACCGACTATAGGATGAGCACCGTACAACCGGATGTAGGATGAGCACCGTACCGGCCCAGTAACAGGCCCAAGGAAAAAATAACGAAATAATTCGGTGGCATTTTTGTAATTAATGTGAAATTCGCGGTTTCTACTAAATGAGTATTTATGTACTCTTAATGAGCAATAGTCCAATTTTAATGAGTATTAAGCATCCAATAATGAGCACCGTGTTATTACAAGAAAGCTGATATCACAATTAAAAAACGGTGGCATTTTTGTAATTTCAGTGAAAATCGCGGTTTTCGTTAGATGAGCATTAATACACTTTTAATGAACATTAAACGTATTCTACTGAGCATTAAGAGTAAAATAATGAGTAGTGTGATATCAACTTCATATATTGTAATTCACTTTCTTTTATTTTTTCTTTTATAAAATTTCATTAAATTATATCTATAATCAATTCCTATGAATTTCAATATGTGAATCTAATGTAATATGATACTTTTGAAATAATGCATTGTTATGACATTTTAAAAATGAGCATAACATCAGTACCAATTGAGCATATGTAACATATAAAATGAGCATTCATATGAAAATCATAACTTTCTTTGTTCATATTTTAATTGAGTATCAAATCTCCTCTCTTGAGTATTAGAATTATGCGATTGAGCATCATGATCTGTGCTCTCGTGTCTATAATCAAGTCTTATGTTAAATATAATGAGCAGAAGACCGAATGAACATACACAGCTTACAAAATGAGTATCGAAAAAATCAAAAACTCATTTATGTCTGCACATTCATTTTAGGAGTTATACTCCTAAAATGCAAGGAAATGCAAACTGAATGAGTGCAGCTCGTGATTTTGAGTTAAATCAAATTGAGATTCAATTATATATTTGGAGACAAATCCATAGAAGTGGGAAGTTTGATGTTATTCAAACTTACTGTGCGAGTTCTAAGGAAATAAAAGCACCGCATGTGAAATAAAAGCACCACTATATAGAGGAATGATCCTGTCCAGTCGGAGGGATAGGATCTTCCGTCCGGCCGCCGTCGTTTGGGGCGGTTCCCGGTGAAGTTTTTTTACTAAATTTTTATGGAATGTTCCTCATCAAATCTAGTTTATCCACAAAAAATTTCAGCTAAAAATTCGATCGGGAAGACGGTCAAATAAGTTTTTGAAACATAACTGCGTTTTATATGTTTAATTTGGCGCAGTAATATTCAAAAACTTATTTGACTGCCTTCCCGATCGAATTTTTAGCTGAAATTTTTTGTGGATAAACTAGACTTGATGAGGAACATTCCATAAAACTTTCATCAAAAAACTCCACCGGGAACCGCCCCAAACGGCGGCGGCCGGACGGAGGATCCTGTCCCTCCGGCTGGACAGGATCTTTCCTGCCACTATATATTCAAATAAACTTGCGCTTATTCAAATAATAGCATTGCATGTGATTTGATTTGATGGTTTCTCAAGCTCCACCACGTGAAGGGGAAAGGGAGTGACTTCGGTACAGGAAGAAATGAGAATCAAACGAGAATTCCAGGGATTGACCGCCAAGTCTTGTGACATGAGGATATAGCCACGGATAATTACAAAAATGCAGGTTGTACGGTGCTCACCGTACAGCCGGCTGTACGGTATAATTTACCTATTTCTACGGTGCGCTTAATAATTTTTAGGGCAACGGAACACTTGATTACAAATGGATTACAAACAGAATACACTGGCTTGTAAATTTGTTTACCCATCTTACTTCTCCTTATTCCTCAAATCTTTAAGAGTATTTTGAAATACCTAATACTATCTTCATTCTCTTTTAAATGTGACATTAAATTTTTTGCACTATTTACCTGTTCTACTTTGACTTTATTTTATTTATTAATGTATTATAAATTAAATTTATAAAAATATTATTAAATTCCTCTAATTTTAAATTTTCAAAATCTAAATGTTTAATTTTTTCACTAATAAGGAATGAAAGATATTAATGGTCAAACTAGTGTTTTACCCGGGCGTTGCCCCGGGATGTTGTGAATGTTTGAATACTTTGTAAGATATATTTTATACGGAGTAGAATATATAATAATTCGTCATTTTACTTCAAACAAATGTTCGCTAATTGTGAATAGTAATTTAATTAAAGATAATATATTAAAACTGACATCGTACGTAATTTAACACTGCACACATCAAACATCACATTGTTAAGTTTTGGAAAACCTCCTTATAAACAATATTCACTGTCTTGGTGAAGAAATTTGCTTCTTTTGAAAGTATGAGTCTTAAGATGTCGTACTCGTTAGTGTTGGTGTTGCAATGCACAATTGGTCATTAATGAACAAGGTTGTCATATGGTGAAGATGAAATTATCAATATGTAAACTTTATCGATCATTCATAGCTTTGCGAGTTATGATCTGACTTCTCATATATACTTGTTTTTCGAATCTGGTTATGACCAATCATGTTCTATTCAATAAGACTTATGCATGATTTGTATTCCTCGATAAAATTATTGCGGCTCCGATATTCAATATGGAAGAAAAATATTCGAGAGTATACATATCAAAATGGAAGAAAAATATTCGAGAGTATACATATCAACATATCAACCATTGAAGCGCTATTAAAGTATCGGTGAGCGAAGGAATAATATTAATTAGACTAATATATGTAACTCATAGGCCATCGATCAACGATAGCATATAGTTACTCATGATGTTTCTCGGTGTAAGGTCTAAAACTTTAAAACAAACCTCGTGAATCATCATAGCTTCATCCTATATAATCAAAGACGCGGCATGCAACAGTTTTCCCTTCACACTTCCTTGACGAATATTGAAGGTAGTGCAGCAATATTTATGGAAATAGGATATCAAATGACGAGTTAAAATTATCTTTAAAAGTATATATGTAGAAGGCATGGATGAATTTTATTTAATATATGTGACCAATAATTACTTGCACCGTTCATTTTCTACAAAATTTTAGATCTTAATGTGCTCGTGTGATTCCATTTATTGAAGTAGAATGACAAAAAATCAATATATATACTATATTCGTTCCTATATAATTTCAATGTGTTGTTTTTACACTAATTACATGTCCTACTTTGACTATATTTTATGAAATATTTATTAATTCATTATACATATTTTTAAAATATTGTTCAACTGATCTCAATTTAAATTTTGAAAATTCAATTTATTCTATTATATGTTTGTTTCTATTAATGAAAAGAACTATTATCATTAAAAGCAACTTAATATTGTAGAATAGAAAAATTACATCGTGCTTTTGAATAAATATGTGTGAATATTAAATACAATTAGTTAAGTTACTGTGTCAACAAAAGATACACGGAGTATATTCAGTATATTACAATTGAACTAATAATTCTCGCTATCATTGATCGTTCGTGCATTGCACGAATTTGACCTATAGTATTAGTATATAATTTGAAAGGAATATGAACTACACAAACCATTTCAAAATATACGTATTTTATCAGAACAGATTACACATAGTATTTCAAAATACCAAATTAAAGTTCTACGAATTATGTATGCTTTCTAGAACCGATTGGATAAAGATTCAAAAATATGGAATGAATTCCAATGTTATAAAATATTCTAAATATACATATCATATTATCCCTATATTGAATGATATATTTCTTTGTAGTTTATTTGGAAATAGAATTTTATCAATCCGGGACCTGAAAAGTGTTATAAAACTAAGAATTTAATATTCTATTAAACAAAAATATTATATAATGTTATAATAAAACTAAGAAACTTTTGTGAAGAAAAAATCATAAAAAATAGAAACAAAATTAATTAAAAAAATAGAAAAAAATCTAATAATAGAGTAATATTCTGGTCAGGACCTCCTAACCGGAATCAACGTCTGGCCGCTGCGATTTGAGTTGATTTCCGTTGGAGCTTTTTGTTAGGTCCCTGTTTTCTAGTCTAGAATATGTATGTATGGAAGATAGATCTGGGAATGAAGCTTTCCATTGATGTGAAGGTTTTACAGAATGATATGAGAGTTTTTAGCGTAAAAACCTTACACAAGAATAGGCACTGCGGCACTAGGAATATCGAAAAGCTTAACCTAGCCTTTCCCTTAAGGCATATATATAGCCTGACGGGAAAGGTAGGTTTTACAATCATTTGGGCTCCTTTTTCTAGGAGGCCCATACCTAAAAAGGTATAAAACCTTTATTACAAAATTGCCTTAACAGGCCTATTCATTATTCTAGCTAACTATAAACTAGCAAAGTAACATTGATCACAATTACAATAAAAATATCTCTAACAATCTCCCCCTTTGTGATCAGATGTTCTTGCTTCTTCTTTTCTTCACTTCTGAGCTTTAAAATAATGCTTTCTGAGATTTAGAGCGTGCTCGTAATTTCTGAGAGACCTTCTTCTGTCAAGTTGTTTCTCGATGGCTTTCAGGATTTTATTGACTCTTTCCAATTCTTTGATTTCTTCCTTCGAGGCTTCATTCTGTCTTTTATCTAGCTCTTCTTTCCTTGGCTGGAGCTGTTCTCGGATGATTTGCAGGGTCCCATCACAGTATTTTTGAATGTCTTCAACAATCATCAGACGCTTCTCTTCTTTGTGATTCAGATAAATGACTGAGATGGGCTTGTCAAATGTATCATATGCTGCAAAGGTTTCAAGCCCAGGTCTATCCAAGTCCGGTCGTGTAAGATTTGCCTTTGAATAATTGTGCTCAAGAGTCATCTGGAGATCATGGGAGGCGTAGAACCGAACTTGTCTTGTCATGAATCTCTTAATGGCCTCAAAACCTTCTCTAGCAAGTCTGTCTTTGTGCACTGGGAGCTCCCTGCATCTCATGAACATTTGATAAATATCATCCATGTGCAGTAGGAAGAAGTCATTCTCTTGACAGGTGAACTCCGAGCCATCGGTACGTCGTAGACGAAAGATCAGGAACTTAATCGTTTCCAAGTAGTCTTCTGTGATATCCAGGATTTTCGATATAGGACATCCACTAGTTGCGAGATTATGATTTAGCACTTGTCTTCTTTCCCCTGTGGATCTGTGTCCTAGCATATACAGGTTACCTCCTCGGTATTTTCCTTTCAAGTGATTGATTCCTCGCATCTTTAATTCACTGAACTTCTTGATTTTTTCAGGTTGTCGCCAGATTTTCTCTCGGATTTCTTCTAGGAAGGGGGCTTTGATTCTAACAATTTCCCATTTTTCTTTGACTGGTTCTGGTGCCTTGGGATTTTCTTTATGGTTCTCCCCTTCCTTGAGTTCATCTTCATCGAGTCCAATCATTTGTGCATGATATTTGTTGAGGAATTCTCTGAGTTGCCAGCTTCGACACATTTCGTACTGCTCCGCTTCCACTCTAAGATCATCCCACTCTGTCCACTCACGAGGCCACTGATCATGAACTAGAAGGTCTTCCAGTTCATCTTGTATTTGATTACCAGAGGGCTTAGAGTGAGCTTGTTGTTGTGTCGAAGGCGACCTGTCATGTGAAACACCGGGATCCTCAGGATTGCCCGTTATCATCAGATTAGAACTAGGTTCTTTCTGATGGCCTGAATAGAATGATGTACTCGACGTAGCAACCTCAGGACTTCCACTCCATCCTTGGTCTACATCTATGAAAGATGAGCCTAGGAGTGTTGTTTCTAGCTCGACCGGGCTAGATGTGGGTTGATTGGCTGAATGGCTTTTATGTTGAGTGGATGATGGGGGCTGATTGTTCGAGGATTCAGGTTGGTTGGATTGCGTAGAGGGTTGGCTAGTTGACGCATCACGCTCAAGTGTCCTTTGTCTCTTGTTCTCCCCCTCATGAGGATCCGAGTCATCGGGGTCCTCATGCGAACGTTTGTGACCTAGGAGACTATCACGGCATGAGCTGTCAGGCTTAAGGATCCGAAGAAGGTCTTTTTGTTTCTGGGTTAGGTTGCCTTCTTCGGTGGCTAGTAGTTGATCTAGCATTAGGTTCTCGAGTACCTCGAACGGTAAAGTTTTAGGGTCAGGAAAAGGTGTGGTCGAAGTAGGGGAGGACACTAGTTCTGTATCCTGGGTTCCCCTTGAAGCAGTAGGTGAGTGGGGTAGGGTTGTGGATGGTTCAGAGGTTTGTTGGGTAGGTATGATAGGAAGTGGTTGGGTTTCTTGGGTATGTGAGGATGTTTGTTGGGGTTGGATGATGTCATTATGCAACGCCGGGGTGTTCCTGAATTCCTGTGCCCGAGCGGTTATTGCTTCGTGCACCCATGGTTTAATGGTGGAATCCATGAAACGTTGCAAAATGACAGAAAGGTCAGTAGGGTCAGGGTTACCGGTTACAGGGGTAGTAACCGTTGTCACAGCATCAGTAAAGATTACTGAAGTGTGGCCTGCAGATAATGATGGAGTTATCTGTTGTGCAGCAGGACTTCCGATCATCATTGACGTATCTCCGATCGTTGAGGACAAGTAAAGTGCACCTGTCGTGTGCAGTGGTGTGAGCAGTGTATGTGTCCTAGAAAATGTTGAAAATGTTGGGATGGTGGAAACTAGACTCAATGTGCCAGAAGGAGGGGTAGTGGTCTGGGGCGAAAGACCACAAAGTAAATCCTCAGCTGCTTCGTAAGGAGGCAGCGAGGTGGGTAAAAGATCCCCTATATGTGAAACTACTACCTGTTGGGAGGCAGCAGAGTGGCTTGGTGAGGCTTGTGCATGCGCAGTTGGGCTAGATGCTGCGTCTTCTACTCGGAAACTGAAAATATCAGTTTCTGCACCTATGGGGTTAGCCCGGTTTATTGTGTCAAGGTCAGAGCAGCTGTCATATAAAGCTAACTCTTCTGCCAGGTTGCTCACGGTTTGCACTCTTTGCACAGGAGTAGATGATGAGGCAAGTTCATGACGCACCTTGGAGCGAGTCTCACTGATGATATTTCCTTGAGTGTCCTTGATTTGGTGAGACTGCTCTTGTGTTGTAGCCCGAGAAAGCCTTATAATGAGTCGTCCTTTCTTAGCGCGGGCTTTCTCGACTTTCTTGCCCTTTGCATTGGCGTTGTCGTCGTCCTCATCATCATCATCGTTGTCGTCCTCAACCTTGCTCCCAGAGCCCTCATCGTCAGCGTCTTGTGTTGTGGCTACGCCTGGCGAATCATGGGTAAACTCTTCAGCACGGGTGTGGCCCTCAGCAGACATAGTCTGATCATCATGGGGCCGGCTTGCCACTGGTCTCTGTGGCCGGGTTGAACTCTCAGGACCTTCACTTACTCTCGGCTGACTCCCCGGGGTAGGCTCAGGGGGGTTAATCTGAGCCATAGGGAGTATGACACCATTCTCCTCACTGTAGCGTATGACATGTGGATCATTTCGACCGGCTAGCAGGAGGAGAGGGACAGGAATAGGTAATGGTACCAGTGAGCGTACCTCTGGCATTCTCTTCAAGTATTGGAGGGCTGGAGTGCTGACATTCTCAGATGATTTGCGCCGTTGAATAGTAGGAATTGTTCTGCAGAAGTGTCGCACCAGCAGTGAAAACCATCTCATGTATGGCAGATGTTTGATCAGATCAGTTTCAAACTTCCTTCTGCGCATTTCCAGAATGTCACCCCATATTAGTGAGGTGAAGTCGTAGTTCTTCATGAAAGCAATGCCGTGGAAGATGTAGACGAGGTAACCGCTGCATTTGTCGAAGCCACTGTGCTTAGATGTGCAGCACTTGTTTAGTGTGGCCATTAGTGTCCTCCAAGGTCGTGGAAATCGTGCGGTCTTGATTGCAGACATCAACCGGAGGGGCTCAGCGTGGCCTAGGGTGATCATGTCCTCAAAGATTTGCGTTTCTGAGGCCAACGCGTCATAGTGTTCCTCCTCCGGGATCTGTAGCACTTGTTGGACCAGCGCTTTGGTGATGGTGACTCTTGTGTTGCAGATTGTGGCAGCTAGTACATCATCGAGTTGCCTGCCATTTGCATCCACGTCCTTGTCAAGTGTACCCCAGAATTGTTGGAGATACACCTGAGGGACATCAGCGTTTTCGCTCAGTGCCTTCCAGAGTTTGTGTCCTTTCAGAATGGAGACGACCACGTCATCTTGACAAGAGAACACTTCTGGATCAAGTTGTGAGTTGTTCTCCTTGATCGGGATCCAGTGTTCCCTAGCATAGATCATGTTGATTGGAGTGTTGGCAGCCATTTCAGTCTGAAAATGATAAACAGATTAGAGCATATGATCGAAAATGGTTAAGTCCACACTTTATTTCTCACTTGGGTTCTCTTTTTGTTTTTTTTTTGTTTTTTTTTTTTTGTGTTTTTTTTTTTGAAAAGTGGGGCCCAAATAATAGATTATTGCTCTTGGTCTGACTTTGGCCTGTACATAATTGTTTTTGGTTTACGTTAGGCCCACACAAGGATTTTCACTAAGGGTTCGGTCCGGGCTGGGCTGACTTAATTTCCCGCAGCCCAAAAGAAATGGGCAAAGTGTAATCGGGCAAGGGCGTTAGATCGCGCAAGTGTGAAGATTGGGCAAGGCCGGGGATCGCGCAATGCCTGTTATCGCGCAAGAAGGTCGATCGCGCAAGCCCTAGCAAATCGCGCAGCCCCACCCAGATCGCGCAGGTCATTATATCGCGCAAGGAGGTCGATTTCGCGCAAGGGTCGAGTTGCGCAAACTCAGATCGCGCAAGCCTTCTGTTTCGCTCAAAGCACCTGTTCATCGCCTTTGTTGATTCATCTGTTCATTAAAACCTGTTTTGTGAGAAGTTAAGGATCGCGCAAGCCTGATCGCGCAATAGTCTAGATCGCGCAGAGGCTTAATCGCGCAAGTGCCTCGAATCGCGCACACCAGATCGCGCAGATCCCTCAATTGCGCAGGGGGTTTTCGCGCAACTGTTTGTATCTGTTCGTCGTCTTCAACCATGAGTGTGAACCTGTTAAGCAATGAAAATGGACAAGACAAGGAATTTTACCGAGTGAAGAGCTTAGAGAGCTTGAGGGAGAAGAGGATGCGAGATTTGCTTCAGGGAGTTGTACCGTTTCGCGCAAGTGTGAATGAATGGGGGAGAGTTGCGAGATTTAGGAGATTAAATAGGCCCGGTGAATTTTCAAAGTGTAACGGGCCCAAACCAGTCAGAGTTCAATTTTAAAATGCTCCCCCTCAACACTTGCTTCTCTTCAAGAATGAAAAATTTAGCAAACTCCCCCTCAATTTATACATAAATTTTGAAGTACTCCCCCTCAACAGATGAACAGATTTTGAAAAGCTCCCCCTCAACTTATGCAAATAAAAATGATGCAAACAGAATAATAAAAATATGAGATGCATGCATGAAAAATAAAAGAAAACATGCGATGAAAAGTAAAGAAAAAAATGATGCATGAGAGAGAGAAAAGAAAATGTGATGCAAAGAAAAACTAAAATGCAAAACATGAAAGCACACGCACACACACAGTTCAGAGTTACTCAGTCGTTTAGGTTCAGCATCCCCAACTTGGAGATCAGAAAATTGAATCTCTTTTCATCCAGGGCCTTGGTGAATATATCAGCCAGTTGCAATTCCGTAGACACAAAGTACATGTCCACGGTGCCTTTCTCAACGTGATCCTTTATGAAATGATATCTGAGATCAATATGCTTCGTCCTTGAATGATGGACCGGATTGCACGTGATGGCTATTGCACTTTGAGAGTCACTGTAGATCGGGATGTGTGAGAATGTGAACCCGTAGTCTTTCAGCTGGGTCCTCATCCATAATATCTGTGAGCAACAGCTAGCAGCCGCGACATATTCTGCCTCAGCTGTAGAAGTGGACACACAATTCTGCTTTTTAGAGGACCAGCACACCAACTTATCACCAAGAAATTGAGCACCGCCAGATGTACTCTTTCTGTCCAATTTGCAACCCGCGAAATCAGCATCTGAGTATCCAACAAGGTCAAAACCTGATTCCTTGGGATACCAAAGGCCCAGATTGACTGTTCCTTTGAGATATCTCAGTATTCTTCTAACAGCATTCAGATGTGATTCCTTCGGATTTGCTTGAAAGCGGGCGCATAGGCAGGTTGCAAAGACAATGTCTGGTCTGCTAGATGTAAGGTACAGCAAGGAACCGATGATAGCCCGATAATTGGTAGCATCGACTGGTTTCCCGGAAGGGTCAGAGTCGAGCTTTTGTGAGGGAGACATGGGGGTTTTCATCGTTGACTTGCTGTCCATTTTGAAGCGTTTGAGCATATCGTGGATGTACTTGGACTGATTTATGAATATTCCGTCTGGCATTTGCTTGATCTGAAGCCCTAGAAAGAAGTTCAACTCTCCCATCATACTCATCTCGAACTTGGTGCGCATCAGGTTGCTGAACTTTTTACAGAAATTTGGATTCGACGAGGCAAAGATAATGTCGTCCACATAAATTTGTATCAGCATGATGTCATCCTTGTGTCTTTTGATGAAGAGAGTTGGATCTATCTTTCCCTTCGAGAAGCCTGATTTAACAAGAAAATCTGACAGTGCTTCGTACCAGGCTCTCGGTGCTTGTTTCAGACCATACAAGGCTTTCCTCAGCTTGTATACATGATTGGGGCGTTCAGGATCAACAAAGCCGTCAGGTTGTGCAACGTAGACTTCTTCTTTCAAATCTCCATTCAGAAATGCCGTCTTTACGTCCATTTGATACACTGTGAAGCTCTTGTGTGCAGCATATGCGAGAAATAGTCTGATGGCCTCAATTCTTGCCACTGGTGCAAAGGTTTCATCGTAGTCGATTCCTTCTTGTTGATTGTAACCTTTTGCAACCAGGCGGGCCTTGTTTCTCACGATCACACCGTCTTCGTCTTTCTTATTCTTGAATACCCATTTGGTGCCGATAATGGTTTTCTTGTAAGGTCTTGGCACCAGGATCCACACTTTCAATCTTTCGAACTGGTTCATTTCTTCCTGCATCGCAATCACCCAGTCCGGATCAGCCAATGCGTCAGTCATCTTTGTTGGTTCTTTCTGACTCAGAAAACATGAGTATAAGCATTCATTGACTGATGCCGTTCTGGTTCTAACTCCTTGAGATGGATCTCCAATTATCAGTTCTGGCGGATGTGCTCTTGTCCACTTTCTCTCATGTTGTAGAGGCTGTGGAGTTATGATTGGATGATCAGGATCAGAATATTCTTGTTCTGGTTGTGCTTCTGGGGTTTCTTGCGTTGCAGCTTCTTCAGGTTGATCATTAACAGGAGTGTTTGGTTCTTGTTCAGCTTCATTATCTGTATGCTCATCATCATTCTGAGTAGGAATGTTGGTTTCTTCAGTAGTTGGAGCCGGTAACAGGGGGTTCTGTGTGATTGTAGCATTTGTAGTTGGTGGTGCACGTGGTTGACTGTAGAAGTGTTCAAATAGAGAATCCAGAACCACGTGCTCATCAGATCTTGTCTCACCTCCCTGCCCTCCTACTCCAGAAGATGATGGAGTTTCATTGTTTGCAGAGGTTGATGGTTCAGAATGAAAATGTTCAGAAGCCAAGTCCGCCATTTCATAGAAGCTCACATTGATGCTCTCCATGACGGTTCTTCTGTCTTTCAAGTATACTCTGTACGCCTTGGAATTGGTAGAATACCCAATGAATATCCCTTCGTTTGCTTTTGGATCAAGCTTCCCCCTAGCATCCCTGTCGTTCATAATGTAGCATTTACAGCCGAAGACGCGGAAGAAGGCAATGTTAGGGAGCCGCTTGAACACAATCTCATAGGGCGTCTTGTCAAATCTTTTGTGGATCACTGTTCTGTTCTGTGTGAAGCAGGCCGTGTTGATAGCTTCCGCCCACATGAAGTGAGGAAGCTTTGACTGTATCAGCATGGTTCTGGCTGCTTCCACCAAGGTTCTGTTCCGTCGTTCTACAACACCATTCTGCTGTGGTGTCTTAGCTGCAGAGAACTGTTGAGTAATTCCCTGAGCTTCATAGAATTCAGTCAGTTCCTTGTTCTTGAACTCCGTCCCGTTGTCAGTTCTGATGATCTTCACATTCTGCTGTAGATAGTTCTGTATGGTCCTGATGAACGTCATGATTAAGTTTGCAGTTTCGTCCTTGGAGCGCAAAAACTTGGTCCATGTGTAGCGTGAGTAGTCATCCACAATTACCAAAGTATATTTGCGTCCACTGATGCTATGCACGCGCATCGGACCACACAGATCCATATGTAGTAGCTCCAGGGGACGAGATGAGGAGGGAAATTGTTTTGACTTGTGTGATGCTCTCCTCATCTTTCCCAAATGACAAGCAGGACAGTGATGGTTGGGGGAGTTCTTCAGAACAGGCAGTCCTTTCACCAACTTCTTCGAGGAGAGGGAACTGATGGCTGGCAGATTCAAGTGTGAGAGACGTCTGTGCCATAGATTACTTTGTTCTTCAGATGCTTTGGACAGGAGACAGATGGATATGGGAGATCGTACCGATTTCAGATCAATGGTGTAGAGATTGGTTTTCCTCTGACACCTTAATAATGGTGTACCGCCCATATCCATCACACAACATTGCCTAGCATGGAATCTCACTTCCATTCCATTGTCACAAAATTGGCCGATGCTAAGCAAGTTGTGTTTCAGTCCCTGCACATACGACACATTTCTGATAGTGACGCTCTCACAAATGACATCTCCTATCCCGAGTATGGGCGATGAAGCATTGTTCCCAAACCTCACATTTCCTCCAAACCTTTCAGAATAGTTGCTCAGTAGTTCAATCTGTCCAGTCATGTGTGACGAGCAACCCGAATCAAGATGCCACACATGACCGACCTGCAAAACAGATTAGTTTTGCTTAGGTACCCATCGCCAGATGGGTCCTTCCTTATCAACAGTGAGCAATTGTTTCAACTTCTTTTTGATGTGGGATCCTAGGCTGGCTGATTGAGAAGAGTTTTTCATTTTTAATTGTTCTGCTTCAGCCTTAGGAACCCATTTTTGTTTGATTTGAATGATTTTTGGAGCGAGGGAACTTTCATTTGTCCTAAGTGATTGTTCAGATAAATGGTCTTTCAAAATTGGTTCACGTGATAGCCTTCTCAGATGTTTGACTGAGTGAATCTTGAGAGGATACCTTAAAAATGGCAATTTGACCTCACTCTCAACATTCACCCTATCAATCTTGGGCTTGTTCACAACATTCTTAACAATCACAGGATCTTTTGCTTTGCAAGAAGAAACAGACTCAGGACAACAACATTTCATTGATTTAATGCAATTCAGAGAAACACATTTAGTACAGCGATTCGAGACAGAAATCTTAGAACTAGAAGACTTAGGAGCCACTCTCTTAGCATAACTAGTAGATGGCTCACTAATGCTAGAACTAGACTTATTCTTAACATAAAAAATGGCGCTCGACCGCTGACTCTTATTGCTTAATCTCGACTCTTCTTCTCTCTTCTTCCTTCTTATTTTGTCTTCAATCCACTCTCCTTTCCTCTCGACTCTCTTCTTCACATCTTTCCCTGTCGGAGAATGAGACTTGGGGTGAGAAGGAGAAGTCTTAAAACTATCGCTTGAATTTTCAGAAGTGTTTTCAGAAGTAGAAAGGGAAGAGGGTTGAGAAGCTGTGTTAGACTGAGAGGCGGTTTTCAAAGAGGTTATTTCTTTTAAAAGTTCATCCTTTTCTTTTTCTAAAACCTGCTTTTCTTTTTCAAAAGAGTCTTTTAACTCAGCAAACTTTCTCACCAATGGTGGAATGTAAGCTGGTTTCTCAATTGGTTCAGATGTGGAAGCCTCCTCTCCGTCTTTCTCAGCTTCATTATCAGGAGGATAGGTCAAGATTTCTTCAGCAGGGGTCAAAGGGAGTGCTTTGGTTTTGTAGCTCTTGTTTAACTCTGTGTAGTCAAAAGGAACCTCGACACCAGCCTTTGTCTTTCTCTTTTCATCCTCAAGGGCATTCGTTTCTTCATTACCAGTGAAGGCCATGAGTTTGGTCAATCCTATTTTCATGTATCTAACATCATAGAGTTGTTTACAGTTGACCTTTTTCAGGTTCTGAGGATTGGTCAAGCCCAAGCCTTCTTTGGCATTATAGAAACGAGTGTCCTTAGGCTGGTTAAGGAAAATAGTCTGATCTGTTTGGTCCCTTTTGGCTAACAGATCCTCAAGTTCTTTGATTTTAGTATACAGAGCACCCCTTCTTTCCATTAGCAAGTTATTTACACCAAAAAGCCTAATTCTTTCCTTTTCAGTTGTTCTAAGTTTCTCTGTCAACTCTTTCTCACTAGCACTAAGTCGCTTATTCTCAGTTGTGAGCTTAGTGATTGTTTTCTCTGAATTGATTATCTTAATGTTTGAGCATGTCTGTTTTTCACGCAGTTGGTTATATACCTCATACAACCTTTTATAATTCGCCTCAAGCTCCTTAAATTTATCAGGCATATCTGTTCTAGAGCAAGTATGTACAGATGAATTAGAAGTACTTACTTCATTGTCAGCATTTCTGTTTTCAGCAGTCAGGGCAGTCGCTACATCAGCATTGGTTGCAGTAGGCAGGTTCTTCTTCTCCTCAGTCTTGTCTTTCTCCTTTTCATCAGCAGCAGGGGTTGACTTCATCTTTCCTTCCTTTTCATCATCCTTCTCTTTCTCTTCTTCTTCAACAATTGCCATCAAGGCCAGATTCTCTTCCTCATCAGAATCATCCATCCAGTGATCCTTTTCAGCCATGAGGGCACTCTTCTCCTTGTTTTCTTCCATAGCCAGCAACATCTTCTTCTTGTTCAGGTACATCTTTTGCTTATAGTATTCAGCATCCTTCCTCCTCTTTGGCATCCTGCAGTCCTTCATCAGATGTCCAGTCTTCCCACAATTGAAGCACTTTGGAGCATCCTCAGCAACAGTATTCTCAGAAGAATCAAAAGATCGCTCTTTTCTTTTGCTGTTGCTGGTAGAGGACTTGCGGAGCCTGTTGTTAGAGGAGTTCTTCTTCATCTGCATATGATTGTTGAACCTCGAAGTAAGAAGGGCTATCTGCCTCTGAAAATCATGCATCTCATCATCATCTGAATCATTCTTAAATCCAATGTCACTGTCAGAACTTTCACTTTCTTCAACTATCATCTTATCCTTCTTGGAGCCAGACTTCGATGGCTTGTCAAGCATCAGGGCAAGGGTGTCAGCAAGCTTGTCCACAGCTCCCTTCCCTTTATCAGCTGTCACAGAGGCGACCACGAGGTCAGAAAAATCTTCAGCATACTGGTCAAGTGTATTGTACACAGCATGGATGTCCATTTCATCAAGGTCTTTCGTGTGCCTTATCTGTGAGCTCAGCTTCTTCCAGTCAGCTCCAAGAGAAGATAGGAATCTCACGTTCAGTTCCATGTTTGACTTGTGCACGCCAATCTTTCTCATCTCATTTATCAGTTGCAGAAATCTCAGGTAGGTGTCTTCAAGTGATTCTCCGAGCTTGGCTTTGAATGAGTCGTAAGCAGTGAATGTGCTAGCTTTCTTCGCCTTTACTCCGATCTCCGTGCCTTGCATGATCTTGAAGATCTCATCCCACATCTCTTTTGCTGTTGACATGCTGTCAATCTGCATGTAGATGTCGTTCGGGATGGCTTGCAACAGATAGGTCTTGGCAATGAGATCTGCCCGGAGTCTTGCTCTGTCCTCGTCATCATATTCGTCAACAGTCTTCGGTCTCCATTCTATCTCAACCGGTGGATTGTTCCCATTGTCTCTTTCAACAGCAATCATGAGTTGTGCAGGTCCATTGGTGATTGAATCAAGAAGACCAGATGATTGGTCCTTGCTCTCAAGAAAGTTCAGAAATCGGTTCTTCCATACATTGTACTCCCCTCTTCGTAGAATCGGGGGTCTTGTGTCGTTTCCAATTGATAATGCGTCCATGTTAATATTGATCGGGCTGATCAGTTGATTGATTTGAATCTGTCTTGTTGTTTGAGTCTTCAGTCAGATGTCTTTGTTCTGGTTGCAAAGTGTCTAAATCGGGCAAGGTGTTGGAGGATCGCTCAACTTCACTAAGATCGCTCAACTTTACAAACAATCTCTCAACTTTACAAAAAGATCGCTCAAGTTTACAAAAGATCGCTCAACTTGTAAAAAGGATCGCTCAACTCTTTGAAAAGATCGCTCAACTGAAAAAATTCTAAGTCCAAATCGCTCAAGTTTAAAATGGCGCAAGAGTGATTGCTCAACTTAAGGAAGGATCGCTCAACAACAAATCTCTCAACCTAAAGATCGCGCAGGTCCAAATCGCGCAAGTGAGGGATCGCTCCAAAAGAAAATGGCGCAAGTCCAGATTGCACAAAAAGAATTGCGCGAAGCTGAAATCGCGCAGGAGGATGGCGCGATTGTTCAAATCGCTCAACTCCAAACCGGGCAAGTCTTGTTGCGCGAAGTGGAGTTCAAGCAGGAGAATTGCTCAGGGAGATAGTTGCGCGAACTTGAAATAGCGCAAGTTGCTTTGCGTGAACCTGTTCTTCTTCTTCTTCAGCGAGTTGCGCGAAAATGCAGGATCGCTCAAATCTGGCTGAACCTGTACGCCAAATTTCAGATCGAGATTTTTCGCAGAAATGATCCTAGCAACAGTAGAAACCTTTTCCTTCAAGCCATTTCCTGCAAAAACAACAACAAAAACAGACCCAAAGATCGCTCAAGTGCAATATCTTCGCCGATGAAGAATCGCGCAGAAGTATTTTCCAGCCTTCAATCGATCGATCAGCTCCGGCTCTGATACCAGATGTTAGGTCCCTGTTTTCTAGTCTAGAATATGTATGTATGGAAGATAGATCTGGGAATGAAGCTTTCCATTGATGTGAAGGTTTTACAGAATGATATGAGAGTTTTTAGCGTAAAAACCTTACACAAGAATAGGCACTGCGGCACTAGGAATATCGAAAAGCTTAACCTAGCCTTTCCCTTAAGGCATATATATAGCCTGACGGGAAAGGTAGGTTTTACAATCATTTGGGCTCCTTTTTCTAGGAGGCCCATACCTAAAAAGGTATAAAACCTTTATTACAAAATTGCCTTAACAGGCCTATTCATTATTCTAGCTAACTATAAACTAGCAAAGTAACATTGATCACAATTACAATAAAAATATCTCTAACACTTTTTGATGAAATTTTGTGAGTATGTTTGACATGAATTTAGATTATGTACACAAAATTTCTGCTTAAATTCAATTAGCAAGTCAGTTAAAAAATTATTGAAAAACATTGAGCCAAAATACACATTTAAAATGCAGTGTTTTCCAATTATTTATTTAACAGACATCCCAAATGATTTTAAACTGAAATTCTGTAGACATAATGTAAACTTCAAGAAGAACATGGTCAAAAGATTCCATCAAATAACTTCACTAAGAACCGCTTCGAATCATGGTGGGCGGACGGCGGAATGGAGGAAGGAGGTGAACTATTCTCGAGTATATAATTATGAATTTAGGATTTAGTTGCAATTAATGACTGCTAGATTCTTTACCCGTGCGTTGCACGGGATGCATATATTATATATTTAACTATGTCATTAGATGACAGTGAGAATCTAATGAATAGTTTAAATATCTCGGATTTACATATGTTAAAAATTTGGGATGGATTTTTCAGAGCACAAAGTTTGATAAAGTTGGGATCACTTTTGTACTAACAAATGTACTTGCCATTAGATGTATAAATATTTTGTTACATATTTGTGTTTATAGAATATAATTGCAAAGATTCCAAGCAATTGAGGAACGCTAAAAATGTTACTGATCAATCTTTTGTAAACATCCAATAAGCAAAAACAAATTGATAGTATAGCTTTAAAAATCAAAATTTTCAAATTATAATAACTAATTGTTAATTATTATTATTATTATTATTATTATTATTACCATTATTATTATTTTGTATTTAAAATATTCCAATTACTCCAATATTCATGTAATTCTTATTTTTATTAATGGGTATGAAGCACTAAATGTCTAATTGGAGAAAAAAGCAAAGTGCTACAACTTGTTACTTTGTATTATTATAGATTATTATTTTGAATTTAAAATATTCCAATTACTCCAATATTCATGTAATTCTTATTTTTTTAATGGGTATAAATCATTAAATGTCTAATTGGAGGGAAAAGCAAAGTGCTACACCTTGTTACTTTATATTATTATAAATTATTATTTTGAATTTAAACTATTCCAATTACTCCAATATTCATGTAATTCTTATTTTTTAATGGGTATGAAGCACTAAATGTCTAATTGGAGGGAAAAGCAAAGTGCTACACCTTGTTACTTTATATTATTATAGATTATTATTTTGAATTTAAAATATTCCAATTACTCCAATATTCATGTAATTCTTATTTTTTTTAATGGTTATGAAGTACTAAATGTCTTATTGGAGGGAAAAGCAAAGTGCTACACCTTGTTACTTTATATTATTATAAATTATTATTTTGAATTTAAAATATTCCAATTACTCCCATATTTATGTAACTTTTATTTTTTAATGGGTATGAAGCATTAAATGTCTAATTGGAGGAAAAAAAACAAAGTGCTACACCTTGTTACTTTATTATATTATTTTTTATTATGAATTGAAAATATTCTAATTACTCCAATATTCATGTAACTCTTATTTTTTAATGGGTATGAAACATTTAATGTCTAATTGGAGGAAAAAACAAAGTGCTACACCTGGTTATTTTATATTATTATAGATTTTGAATTGAAAATATTCCAATTACTCCAATATTAATGTAGCATTAATTTTTTTAATGGGTATGAAACACTTAATGTCTAATTGGATGGAAAAGCAAGGTGCTAGACGTTGTTACTTTATATTATTATAGATTCGCTAATTGGACTCAATAGCAATTAATTGATAACTCAATTTCAATTTGAAGATTATACTTTATTATTGAGTAAATAGTGTATGTATGGTTAATCTTTTATTTGTATTTGATATCAATATCACTTACTCGTATTTAATTTATTTCCTTTCTTTGTACTTTCAATATCAATTACTCGTATGCGTAAAGTAATCAAAATTCTAAGTTTCAAAATGTTGAATGTCAAATTAAATACGGACAATTTATTCAAATTATCAAAATTAATGACAAACTATTTGCTCTACTCAATAGTAATACTAAATATTATAATTTAGTAATTGGACTCATTAGCGAATATTTTAGAATTCAACTTCAATTGCAAGGTTCTACTTTATTACGTAGTATTAAGTAGATACAAGTAGGTAGACTTGTGCGTTGACAAACGTGAATGTGAACCGTTGCAATTAAAAAAGAAGGAATGAAGTATTATGGAATTGCTTGGTTTGAGTTCCATAGTTAGAAATGGGCCACCATGGTGCATCAAATGGCCTCATTTGAGGTAAAAATGGAGCATGTGTCAAATGGCTTTTTAGAGCCCGTTTGGTAGCACGAAAATTGACTGATTTGGCTGATTCTGCTGAAATTTATGAAGTTCTAACTGAAGTGGCTGCATTGGCTGATTCTGCTGATTTAAGAAAAACAGTATTTTTAAAATATATTTTATTAATAAAAAAAGAAAAAATTATATGTAAAAATAGCTAAAATGGTCATCTACAGTAACTTCAACCAATACAGACAGAAAAGTAACTCTAACTTTACTGTTTCAGCTTATTATTTCACAATTCAGCGCGCGAAAGCAAAAATTACGTGTTTGGTGAAAAAGTTGGCTGATAAGCCGAAAAACAGTGTTACCAAACGGCCTCTTAATCTATAAGATTTGTCCTCAAATATAGGTAAAAAAAAGAGGGTTGTTTGACAAATTGGTAAAAAAATAATTTGAGACATATCGGTAAAAAAGAAGAAACCCTAGTGACAAAGTGGTCAATTTTTTGTGAGTGATATACTTTTGATCATCGACTTTAGAATTCCCGACATTTCATATTCTAAATGTTGTGAAATTGACATCTGCAGTCCTTTTACTTTGATTTTGTCATCAAAAGTGGAGGTCTAAAAATGTTAACGAATGTGTTTGATAATAGTAATTGTTTGGTAGCTCATAGCCGGTTGAATCATCACATAGATATATTAGCGGATTCCTTAAGTTTTTTTAACTAACCGGTTTGATTAGCGGTTTGAAATAAAATATTAGTAACTTAAAATTTGCAATTAACTTTTCAGACGTAAAACGACAATTAAAAATGATGAATTTCAAAGTTTTTTATTTCTTTTTGTTTTTAATAAGTCTTGGAAAAAATTATAAAATATACGTTTACGTTTATTTTAAATAATTACTAACACTATCATTTTTAAGATTTGTACATTAATGCGAGTGCACACATATAAATTCATACGAGTATATTTTTAGTATTAATATTTTAAATATGACTGTTTATTATTATTTTTTAAAAATCTACTCTAGAATTGTACTAAATATGACTATTTATTAGATTTTTTTAAATCTACTCCATGGTTATTTAAAAGAAATGTAAATATAATTTTTAAGACCTTTTAAAAGACTTATTAAAAATAAAAGAAATAAAGTTAAGATAAATATATATACTTTTAAATTCAAATCTTTAATGGTTACTTTATGTCTTAACATTTAATCGCAAACAATTAAGTTACTAACATTTTATTTCAAATGCTAAAGAAAGCGATTAGTTATAAAAGCAAATGGAATCCGCTATTATCAAGAAGCTGATTCAACCGGTTATTAGTGTTGGAAATATGCCCTAGGACAATCGTAGTTTATGATTTATCAATAAATATTTAATGCTCATTAATTAATAAAGTCACAAACTCATTTTATGTTAATTATTATTGTGAGTTTTCTTTATTAATATTTAGTCCCTGAATATTCTGTTTAGTAGCTAATTAAGTATGTGACTTAATTGTGGAATGCTACACTTTAAAATAAACATAATATTCTTATTGTCCCTGGTCTAATATTATTAATTTGAGACATTAATAATTAATAGACCAGTATGTGGATTAACTGATGGCTATATTCCACTAGTCATGGGTATAGAGATATCAAGTTAATAACATAGATGCTTGTTAGGGAACAAGTTCATTGGACAGACCCAACTTGAGGACACTGCTAGGTTATATGTCATCAGTGTTGTCCTCAATAATGATGAGGTGCTATATTCTTATACTTGAGATAATCATGGTTACTAGCATGAGAATTAATATGTATTAACACCATTAAATGTTATCTTTAACTGGGTAATTATAAAGGTGATGATTGTACATATTATGAACCATGTAGTAGTATGTGAATTATCAAGATAGTTTTTGTCACTCTTGTAAATCGAGAGAAAGATATCTATTGGGCCCCTTGACAAGTAAGATTAATTAGCATGGCCATGCTCAAATGAGGTGTCATTTGATCAAGATTAATCTTACTTGGTAATCAAGAAATATTAATTGAGAATAACAAGGATGACACGACCTAACCTTGTCTCAATTAAGATATCGTTTGACAAAAGAAAATTATTAGCACAAATTAATCATTAAAAGGTTATGTCAGATTTAATTGACATTTATATATTTTGGATAGTCATAATGCCTTGCTAGAGACCGCTTATGATTTGTGAGGCTTGAATTAATTTCTAGCCCACTGCCAATAATATATAAACCTACAGGGTCACACACCTAAGTGATTTGGATCATTAATGTTTGTTAATAACATTAAAATAGCTTGATTAGCCCAATTCGAAAGAGGGTTTCGAATGGTATTGGGCTAGGGCCTCTTTAAGGGTTTTATTAGCCATAAAACCCCTTCTTTCCACCTCTTATAAATAGGGCTAAGGAGACCCACGAATTTTAAGAGTTAAAATTCACTTCTCAAACCTAGAGTAGAGAGGAAGAAAGAAGAGAACGCTAGCACGTTCCCTGCGGCCGATCCAGTCACGTGCGTGTGGATACCGGTAAAGCTCGGGATCGTTTTCTCGGACTGTCTGACAACCTTGATTAAGATTGCTATGTAAGTCCCTCTTAAATTTTGTAATTTCGTTTATAATAAGAACCTCAGATCCGTTCATTCACTTTTGGTTAGAAAATTTTTTGTTTATTCCGCTGCGTTTTTCTGCCCGAAACCCAACAGTGGTATCAGAGCCTACGGTTCTTTATTATATTCGGGTTACATAATTTGATTATTTTGGGATTTATTTTCGGAATTAATTTTTTATTAATTTCGAAATTATTGATTTATTATTTTCGGAATTTATATGTGTATGTTATATTCCGAATTTTATAAGGATGTGATATTCGAATGATTCGAACTTGATCCAATATATATTCACAATAATATTTGGAATGTTTTGTGATAATATTTATTTTACAGATCAGATCTGAATAGATTAGGAATTGGATGAAATCCTACAGCCTAATTATTCAGAAGAGATCTGAATGGATATGAAAATTGAAGAGTTTGAATTAGATCCAAGTTAATACTCATAATTTATGTTAAGAATATTTTATGATATTATTCATTAATTCTTTTGAATCAAATCTGAATAGATTAGGAATTGGATAAAATCTTACAGCCTAATTATTCGGAACAGATCAGATTGGACATGAAAATTCAATTTTCATTGAATTAGATCTAGTTTATATTCAGAATATTATTTTAATTTTGGAAGATTTGGTTTCTAATTTTTCGGATGAGATCCGGATTATTTTTGCAACCGCTGGCTAATGAGCTAATTTTGTGTATTGAACAATCTTGTTTTGAGCATATCTTTTTACTCGTTAATCCGTTTTCGGCCCATAAGTACTTTCCGGAAACGGGAAGACGAGCTCTACACAAATCAAAGCAAAGCCATGACTAATTCTCCCATATTATAATTCGAATGGTTTGAACAAGTGTTCTGCCAAATTCGAATTTTAGTTCACTGTTTTTATTCGTCGTTATATATATGTTCTAATCTATATTACGGATATGATCTGTATATGTCCATATATATAATACGAATTATTTTGAATTAATTAATATGGATTTTATTTTTCGGATGAGATCCGAATTAATTAAATATTTCTTGCGGATTTTAAAATTTAATTTTCAATCCGAGCATGCGCAATATTTTGTTTCGTCACAGGGACAGTTTGAATTGGTGGTATAGCATGATCCGAATGTATGTTTTATATTATGTTGTTTTACGGCCTGCGTGTCGTTTCCCACTATCCCTTGTAATGTTTTTCAACCCCGTAGATTTTTAGTAGTACATTACACAGGTGGAAGATGTCAAGGAGATATGAAGATTTTGGGATCATGCTATATCACTGCAATAGTTTTAAATTATTTATTTAAATATTTGATTGCTGCATGTGTGTAATTATTAGTCCCGACTAATTATAAGTCTAAATTGCTTTCCCAATATGACCACCATTTAAACTATGCTAGTCGTGATATGTGTCTGCCAAAGCAGAGCATTTCACACTATCTTAGGAAGATGTTTTGAATGATCGTCATTCTCGGGTCTTGATATTGGTTGGGACTTACAAGGCCATCAAAATGGTTTTGGGCCTTGAAGCAAGGAGTGTTTGGATAATCAAATGATGTTAACCAAACAAACCAAGAGTCATATAGGATATGATTAACAAGAGTTGTTTACCTAAATAACTAATTTTTAAGTGATAAGCCAAAGCTTACTTAAATTTTAGTGAAATATGGATCTTGGACCACTATATTTGGGACTTTCTATTTAATATAGTGGGAGTTATCTTTGAGCATTATTTAAAATTCTTTGCATTATTTGTTGTAGTAAATATGGCCACCAACACAACTTTTTCACTGCGATCTATCCTTGAGAAGGAAAAACTTAATGGAACAAATTACATGGACTGGGATAGGAATCTGAGAATCGTTCTCAAGCAAGAGCGTAAAGAATATGTCCTTGACCAACCAATTCCTGCTGAACCAGCGGCCAATGCTGCTAGAGCCATTAGAGATGCTTATGAAAGGCATGTCCGTGATGAAGTTGATGTCACTTGTCTGATGTTAACCATCATGGAAGCTAATCTTCAGAAACAGTTTCTGAATCGTCGTGCACATGACATCTCTAATGAACTCAAGAACTTGTTTCAGAAACAAGCACGGATCGAAAGGTTCGAGACGACCAAAGCTTTGTTTCACACAAGGCTTACTGATGGAAACCCGGTTGGACCTCACGTGCTCAAGATGATTGGGCTTAGGGATCACCTGGAAAGACTTGAATCTCCAATTAGTCAAGAGTTGGCTACTGATGTGATTCTCGCATCACTCACTCCGGCATATGACCAGTTCATCATGAGCTATAATATGCATGGTCTTGAGAAGACCTTAACCGAATTGCATGGAATGCTCAACTCTGCTGAGCAAAACATCAAGAAAAATCGGAGTGACATTTTGATGGTCAAAAAGGGGAAGGGATTCAAGAAGCATGGTAAAGGCAAGGTTGGTGGAAACAAGAAATCCAAAACCTTAGTTAAGAACTCGGGTAAAAGCAAATCGGTTGCTAGCTCTTCTTCTAAAGAAGAGCAAAAATGTTTCCACTGCAACAAAACTGGTCATTGGAAGCGGAATTGCAAGGCATATTTGGAGGAACTGAAAAAGAAGGGGCATGGTGATGCTTCCAATTCAGGTATCTATGTGATAGAAGTAAATGTTACTACCACTACTTCATGGGTATTGGATACCGGTTGTGGTTCTCACATTTGTTCAAATGTGCAGGGACTAACAAGGAGTAGAAGGTTGGCTAAAGGTGAAGTTGACCTACGAGTAGGCAACGGTGCAAAAGTTGCAGCATTAGCAATATGGACATTTACTTTGAATTTGCCCACGGGCTTAGTTTTAGAACTTGATAATTGTTATCATGTACCTGCCATTAGCAGGAATATTATTTCTGTTTCTTGTTTGGACAAGAAAGGATTTCATTTTATAATAAAGAACAACATTTGTTCTATTTATTTTAATGAGATCTGTTATGGTAGTGCTAGTCTCATAAATGGACTTTATGTTCTAAACCTTGAAATGCCCATCTATCACATAAATACAAAGAGGTTTAAATCTAACGACTCAAACCCAACATACCTTTGGCATTGTAGACTAGGCCATATAAATGAGAAGCGCATTAAAAGACTCCATTCTAGTGGATTTCTTGATTCTTTTGATTTTGAATCAATCGAGGAGTGTGAATCTTGTTTATTGGGTAAAATGGCCAAGTCACCATTTACTGGTAAAGGTGAAAGAGATCACGGTTTATTGGACCTCATACACTCGGATGTATGTGGCCCAATGTCAACAATGGCCAGGGGAGGTTTTCAGTACTTCATAACATTCACTGATGACTTCAGTAGGTTTGATTATGTGTACCTAATGAAGCATAAACATGAAGCTTTTGAAAAGTTCAAAGAATTCCAGAATGAAGTTCAGAATCAACTTGGCAAAACAATTAAGGCCATTCGATCAGATCGAGGTGGTGAATATTTGAGCCAGGAATTTAGTGATCATCTAAGAGGATGTGGAATTGTTTCACAACTCACTCCGTCAGGTACACCACAATGGAATGGTGTGTCCGAACGGAGAAACCGGACCTTGTTAGACATGGTCCGTTCCATGATGAGTCTCGCTGAACTACCAATCTCTTTCTGGGGTTACGCTCTTGAAACCGCTGCATTCATACTCAATAGGGCTCCAACAAAGGCTACAGAAAGGACACCATATGAGATATGGACAGGAAAGGTTCCTAGTCTAGCTTTTGTGAAGATTTGGGGTTGTCAAGTTTATGTAAAACGTTTACTTTCAAATAAACTTGAACCCAAATCAGATAAGTGTTTATTTGTGGGTTATCCTAAAGAAACAAAAGGATATTACTTTTACAACCCATCAGAGAACAAAGTGTTTGTTGCTCGTAATGGTATTTTCTTAGAAAGAGAATTTCTTTCCGAAAGAACCAGTGGGAGTAAAATTCAGCTTGAAGAAGTTCGAGAAGATCAAGATAGTCAGACTATGCAAGCAGTCCCACAACCTCAGCCACAAGTTGTTGTGGATACGTCTGAGATAACACTCGCTCCAAGGAGGTCATCTAGGGTACGTAACGAACCGGTTAGATACATGTTTATCTTAACTGAGCATCGCGACGTATTATTGATTGACGAAGATGAACCTTTGACCTACCAAGAAGCAATAACGAGCCATCACTCCGATAGTTGGCTAGAAGCCATGAAATCCGAAATGAAATCCATGGCTGATAATCAAGTCTGGGACTTGGTTGATCTACCTGATGGTTGTAGAACCATTGCGTGCAAATGGATCTACAAAAAGAAATTGGATAAAGATGGCAATATAGATGTGTATAAAGCACGTTTAGTGGCGAAAGGTTACAAAAAAATTCATGGTATAGACTATGATGAAACATTCTCGCCAGTTGCCATGCTTAAATCAATTCGGATTCTCTTAGCAATTGCCGCTCATTTTGAATATGAGATTTGGCAAATGGATGTCAAAACTGCTTTCCTAAATGGAAATCTAGAAGAGGACGTGTATATGATACAACCTGAGGGTTTTGAACATCCAAGTAATGCTGGGAAGGTATGCAAGCTTAAAAGATCAATTTATGGTCTGAAGCAAGCATCTCGGAGTTGGAATCTTCGTTTTGATGCTGCAATCAAAGAGTTTGGTTTCAATCAAAACGAAGAAGAACCTTGTATTTACAAGAAATTGAGTGGGAGTGCAATCACTTTCCTAGTCCTATATGTAGATGACATACTTCTCATTGGGAATGATGTTCCAATGCTTTCGTCTGTAAAGGCTTGGCTTGGAAAGTGTTTCTCAATGAAAGACTTGGGTGATGCATCCTATGTGTTAGGGATCAAGATCTACAGAGATAGATCTAGAAAACTAATAGGACTAAGTCAAAGTAACTACATTGACAAGGTCCTGCATAGGTTCAATATGCAAGACTCCAAGAGAGGATTCTTGCCTATGTCACATGGCACATATCTCAGCAAGACTCAGTGTCCACAAACACAAGATGAGCGAGATCGGATGAATAAAGTCCCTTATGCTTCTGCTATAGGTTCTATCATGTATGCTATGTTATGTACTCGCCCTGATGTAGCTTGCGCTCTAAGCATGACTAGTAGATACCAGTCAGATCCAGGTGATAGTCACTGGATAGCAGTCAAGAATATTCTAAAGTACTTGAGAAGAACTAAGGATGTATTCTTGGTCTATGGTGGTGAAGATCAGCTCATTGTAAATGGTTACACAGATGCTGGGTTCCAATCCGATAAGGATGATTTTAGATCGCAGTCAGGATTTGTGTTTTGCCTTAATGGCGGAGCAGTGAGCTGGAAGAGTTCTAAACAAGACACGGTGGCTGATTCTACAACAGAAGCTGAGTACATTGCTGCTTCAGAAGCAGCAAAAGAAGCGGTATGGATAAGAAAATTCATCATTGAGCTCGGTGTGGTTCCTAGCATTGTTGGACCAATGGACTTGTATTGTGATAACAATGGAGCCATTGCACAAGCCAAGGAACCTAGATCACACCAGAAATCAAAGCATGTACTCAGACGCTATCATCTCATTCGAGAAATAGTCAATAGAGGTGATGTCAAGATATGCAAAGTACCGACATATTCAAATGTGGCTGACCCGCTCACCAAGCCACTACCACAAGCAAAGCATGAACGTCATACTAGTGCATTAGGCATTCGTTTTGTTCACGATTGGTCCTAGTGCAAGTGGGAGACTGTTGGAAATATGCCCTAGGACAATCGTAGTTTATGATTTATCAATAAATATTTAATGCTCATTAATTAATAAAGTCACAAACTCATTTTATGTTAATTATTATTGTGAGTTTTCTTTATTAATATTTAGTCCCTAAATATTCTGTTTAGTAGCTAATTAAGTATGTGACTTAATTGTGGAATGCTACACTTTAAAATAAACATAATATTCTTATTGTCCCTGGTCTAATATTATTAATTTGGGACATTAATAATTAATAGACCAGTATGTGGATTAACTGATGGCTATATTCCACTAGTCATGGGTATAGAGATATCAAGTTAATAACATAGATGCTTGTTAGGGAACAAGTTCATTGGACAGACCCAACTTGAGGACACTGCTAGGTTATATGTCATCAGTGTTGTCCTCAATAATGATGAGGTGCTATATTCTTATACTTGAGATAATCATGGTTACTAGCATGAGAATTAATATGTATTAACACCATTAAATGTTATCTTTAACTGGGTAATTATAAAGGTGGTGATTGTACATATTATGAACCATGTAGTAGTATGTGAATTATCAAGATAGTTTTTGTCACTCTTGTAAATCGAGAGAAAGATATCTATTGGGCCCCTTGACAAGTAAGATTAATTAGCATGGCCATGCTCAAATGAGGTGTCATTTGATCAAGATTAATCTTACTTGGTAATCAAGAAATATTAATTGAGAATAAGAAGGATGACACGACCTAACCTTGTCTCAATTAAGATATCGTTTGACAAAAGAGAATTATTAGCACAAATTAATCATTAAAAGGTTATGTCAGATTTAATTGACATTTATATATTTTGGATAGTCATAATGCCTTGCTAGAGACCGCTTATGATTTGTGAGGCTCGAATTAATTTCTAGCCCACTGCCAATAATATATAAACCTACAGGGTCACACACCTAAGTGATTTGGATCATTAATGTTTGTTAATAACATTAAAATAGCTTGATTAGCCCAATTCGAAAGAGGGTTTCGAATGGTATTGGGCTAGG